>OX376376.1:2702109-2772332 GCA_947369275.1 Nemotelus nigrinus
AACGGGACGGAGATGATCGTATTAACCCGGAGCCGTTCACGAAGCGGATTTCACTCCGTCGCTACCGCGCCTGAAGACGACTAGGTCCGGAATGCTACGACCACCAGCCCAAGTACGACAAACGAATCGTTAGTCAGAGAGTAGTCCGTGGACGAAAGCGGTCGTGAAGAGAGTCTAGATCATTTAGCGTAACCCAGGATGCACCGCGAGGAGGCGATCTAGTTACATCCCATATATATATTTTTTTTTTTTTTTTTTTCCTCCTTCCTTCCACTCTCTCCATCACTCAATCAAAATGCACGGTCCGTGTGCATCAATTCTCCTCAATATTATTGCTTTCGTACTTCCCAGACAATAAAATATTGGTATAAGGGAAAGCACTTCATTATACACTATCGTCTTCAGATGATATCGCCTATTTCTTGTCGTCAAGACTTATGCCCAGAGAAAAGTTTAGAAAAAACTCTGGTTGGCGTCTTCGTTATCTTTGTGTAAGGTATGATCTTAGATTTTCCTTAAATTTAACCAAATTTGCTGATTTTCTTATATCCTCTGGTAAGGTATTATAATAAGCCAAAGACTGTTGCACTGGATCCATTTTCAAACGATCTGTCCTAGCTTTTTTAATCGCAAGGTTATTCGCCGATCTTGTGGCTGTCTGAGTTATTTCTCCAACATTTCTTACAACATATGGCCATTTGAGTTTTTTGTTAAGTATCTTGAATATCAGCTTTCCTTGTTCAAGACACATCATTTGTTGTATGTTTAGTAGTCCTGTTTCACGATACACATGTAAGCTTGGAGTCAAAGTTGGCATTTTGTATATAGTCTTGATAGCCTTAGTGATTAGTCTTCCGATCAGATCAATATTTTGTTTCGATGTTTGCTTCCACAAAACTGCTCCATAAGAGATGTTCGACAAAATGAAAGCATTGAATATGTCAAGTTTGATGTTGAGAGATAAAAAATCATATTTTTTTAGGATTCCTATCATAGGCGCTACTTTATATCTGATGTTATTGATGTGTTGTAGCCAAGACATTTTCTCGTCTAAAGTTAATCCTAAGTATCTAATTGAGTTGGCCTTTTCCAAATGTACTCCATTTATTTGTACCGACGGATTAATTTGCTGCTTGTTTTTTTGTTGGAATATTAAATATTTAGTTTTTTGTATGTTTATAATTAATTTACTTTGCTCGAGCCAATTCCAATATTTTCCTAGGTCATCATTTATATTTTGCTGAAGAATTGATTCATTTTTACCGGAATACAGAAGTAGTGTGTCATCAGCAAACAAAACTATTTTTCCCATCAGATAAATGTCCTGTACGCTGTTAATGTACAGTAGAAACAGTAATGGCCCAAGGATTGATCCTTGAGGAACGCCGATGTTTATAGTGCATTCCTGACTTTTATGCATATTGTTGGTTGTAATAATACGCCTGTTGAAGAGATAATTCTTTATCAGCAGCTTGAAGTTGTGATGGATTCCGTATAATTCGAGCCTCTGAAGCAGGATGTCATGGTTAATGGTGTCAAAGGCTTTTTTCAGATCCACGAAAATTGCCGCTACATAGTCGCCCCTATCCAATCCACTGTTGATAAAATGTACTGCATCTAACGTTGCTGCTAGTGTACTACTGTTTTCTTGAAATCCATACTGAACTGGTGTCAGTATTAAGTTAGTCTTAATAAATTGCAGCAATTGTTTTTGAATGGCTCTTTCGAATATTTTACTTAGGACACTTGTGACAGCTATTGGGCGATAATTTGATGGCTCTGTTGGATCACCACCTTTGAAAATTGGAGTGATTTTTGCTAGTTTAAGGCAATCGGGGAATGTGCCAGCTGCTAGATGTTTATTTATTATTGTAGTTAGAAGCTCCAAGATATGATTTTTCAGCAATTTAATGTCCTCCGATGTTATACTATCCAGACCAGGAGAAACCTTTGATTTAAGGTTATCGATTATTTCAGATATTTCAACAGGATCAGTGGGACGTAAGTGAATTGAAGTGAACATATTAGGCTCAATATAAAAACTCGAGCGTGATGAAAGTTGCAGTTGCTCGGTGACTAGTGTTCCGATGGTAGCGAAGAAGTTGTTTAACTGCTGTGCTACTTCTTCGGGGTCTGTAATGGATGTTCCATTTATCAACAGTTCTTCTATGCACGTTGATGATTTGTTTTGTTGTTTAGACAAGAGCTCATTTACTAGTTGCCAATATCTGGAGGTATTCCCGGCTGAAGCTTCAAACTTATTCCTGTAGAAATGTTTTTTGGCCTCCATGATAGCTCGATTCGATTCCTTCTTCATAGCTAAATAGATCTGCTTTTTGGACGTGGAGTTTGGATCCGCTTTGTGTTTTTTGTAAGCAATTCGTTTTCGATTTGAAACATCAATTACATTCTTAGTGATCCAAGATTGTACTCGTACACGAACTTGTTTTGTTATTGTTACTTTTGCCTTAGCTTCGGTTATCTTCTTAATCAGCTCATCAAAGTCGGAAGTTGGAGACCCTCGAAGACTATCTATGAAGTTCCTTAAGAAATCTTTATGATTTGTTCTGCTCATCGAAATTTTTTGAGGCCGTATTTTGGCTTTGACGAAATTTTTGATGGATAAATTGATTACTTTATGGTCTAAGCCGGGCCAGTCATCATCATTGTAAGACATACGTTCACTCAAGTTCGGATGTTTGATGATCACATGATCGAGTAGTGTTTTGGACGTCAAAGTGATGCGTGTTGGCTTTGTCTTGTTAAATACAACTCCATTATTTGACGCAATTATATCGAGATATTCGCTGGATATGGCAGAAGATGTTAAAATATCAATATTTGTATCGGCTACAGTGATTAATTTCTGGATAGTTGAGTAGAATTCGTCGATATGATTGAGAAAGAGATGGTCTTCTTCACTTGGTGCTTTATAAAAGGTGCCGATGTTAATTTTTCCAGAATCAAGTGCAAGCTCAACTACTATAGTGTTATATTTATCAGAAATTCTGACAAGCTTTGAGCGAATGTATGACTTCACAAGTATTGCTGTGCCTCCTCCACGACCCGATTGTCTTGTGCAAAAATAGCCTGTATATCCTCTCGGCGTGTAGAGTTCCTGTTCGTTGCCATATATCTATATTTCATTAAGAACTACAACATCGATGTTTTTTTTGGAACATAAATAAATATTGATGTCGTCAATTTTATTGCGAATGCTTCTAACGTTTGCGTAGAAGATGTTTAAAAGACTATTTTTTTCCTTTGCTGTAGTTCTAATATCCATAGTTAATTCGCTTTTGATTAACTTCAATCATTCTTTTAAATTCCGGGCACTCATAGCTGTCTGCACGATGTTGTGTATGCAGGTGATTTTTACTTATGCAATTATTGCATTTTAAAGATGTTACTGTGCATGCGTGGGTAAGATGATTCCCAGCACATTTGGCACACACTTCCTTTGCCTGGCATGTTGACGATTTATGCCCGAATCCTTGACACTTAAAACATCGCATTACGTTGTGGTCTTCAACAATGTAGTGGGAACCAAAACTGATATTTATGTATTGGTTCACCATTCTTTCAAATAGCTTCCCGCCAACCTCCACAAAAGCTATCCATTTGTTTGTTTTCTTTACCTGCCTCATATGTACCACCTCAAACTTATCATTCATGTCTATCTGATGGTTTAGACTGATTATTTCTTCTTTCAGCTCTTGCGTGCTGTATTTTTGTTGGAGTCCTCTTATCATCAGTCGAGGCAATTTCTCCTTCGTACACTCGATTTTGTATAGCGCTCCTAAGTTTTCTTCCAGGTTTTTTATTAGAACCTCAGTATTTTGTTGGTTATTCGATTTCATTAATATACCCCCACTTCTAAGTGATTTCGTAAATTCAACAGGGGTTTTCAATTTTACCGGGTTGATGTTTTTTTTAATATCCCTCATCATACTAGCAGCATCTTGATCACTTTTTGGCTTGATGATTATGCCCTTGTTGAACTTTTTCACTCCAACCGCGCTAATTGGTTTTGCCCTGGTGACATCTGCGTATGTGGGAGTAGGAATTGGCGTAACAGCTGCTTTCGTCATTTGATCAATTTTACCACTAATTGCTTTTAATAGCTCATGGTTTTTTTCAACTTGTAGTGTAATTCTATCCTCACGACTTTTGCGCAGTGATGTTTCACACTTCTTGCAGAACCACTTAACTTTACTACCAAGCTCTTTTATTAACTCATAATCCGCTTTGGTAATGTTCATGCAGCCGATGTGATACAACTTGTCGCCACAATAGCCTTCGCAAGCGAGTGCAGGATGTTCCTCCGTTACTTGCTTTTTGCATTTCGCGCACTTTTCCTCGTCAGACATTTACTTTTTACTCAAAAACATATAAAATAAAAATTCAATAAATTGAGAAAAATGAATGATATAAAAATTGAATTCAACTTAGTGTTTTTAATGGCAACACCAATTTCAAGCTCTACACCATTTGGAAAGTGCAAAGCTTTTTTTTTTCAGTCACTCAAGTTCTGCAAAACACACTTAGACCACAAGCTTAACACCCACTCTGATCTTTCCTAGCTATTATGACAGGCGCACACGTTTCACAAGCTCACTTAGAAAGAGTAGCTTAGCGTCCATTCAGCACGTCACACAGGAGAAGAAGCTTATCACCCACTCTGTTCGATACCAGCTATCACAGACACACAAGTTTCACAAAGCTCACTCTGAAAGTTAGCTTTAGCGTCCACAAATCTCAAAACAGTCTAACAGTCACACAGCACCGCAACAGTTAATTCAAATCAATTTTTTAAAAAGAAAATGTTCACCAAATCCTTTTCAATTCGCTTCGGATGCACTGAAACACTTTCAGACCTCGACAGATTTTAACTAATCTTTAATATGAAACTAAGAAATCGCACTAAATCAATGTACAATCCGCTTAATAACGCACTTTCGAAAGACAGACAGGATATATATATATATATATATATATATATATATATATATATATATATATATATATATATATATATATATATAAGTATATAATAAATGGTAGCAGTCATCAGATGAATAGGGGGAATAACACGGAGAAGCAATTTTCACGTGCCGTAACTATTCAGGCTGATGGAAGTTTGATCTTAACCTCCTCGCGGTGCTGCCGGTAACAATCTTCCGTGAAAGAAAGATTGGCTAATATTATTCACGCTTTGGGGAGTCAACCCCTAAGGAAAAAAACCCCAAGCCAGTGGTGGAACAGCATATGCCGAGGGCTGAATGGCTGCTGGGTGAAGCAGTCGATAATATGCGAATTCGGGTGTCGGATGGCAAGAGCCCGTCTAATTTGATGCCTAGGCCGGGATACAGAGGATAATACGGCTGGTCTTTTATATTCCTCTTACTCGTGGGACCAAAATTGAAGGTACTATAGAAAACAAAAAGGAGGGGGCTGCCTTAAGTGCCCCAAATCTAAAGGCCCCAGAGCCTTCCATCAGTGGAGCTGCAGTGCTCCCCAGTGAATCCTCAAAGGAATTAAAGGAACATATGAAGCCCAAAGTCCAAGAGGATTCCAAGCAATAAAGGCACAAGAAGGGCAAAAGCAAGAGGAGAGTCGAATATAGCTCCACACCAAAAAACAAAGGTGGACCAGGCGGGGACCAAACATCCCAGCCAGCTTCACAAAAAGGGAGAGGCAAACCGGGAGAAGTAAAGGCAGCAGAGGCTCCCGCAGCCTCCCCCTCTACGTCTGACGGTGGATCCTCGATGCAAATCGTGCAGGAGCTCTCGCGCAGTATGGAAGCGCTTAACATGACTTCGCAGGAGGCATCGAAAGATACTCCAAAAAAGAAGAACATGAGCGATGCGGCCAGAAAGCGCATGAAGTTCTTCATACGAAAAGGTATGTCTACAGAAGAGGCTAGGGAAAAGGCCCTCCTAACAAAGGCCCCAGAGGCCAATAGGAAAAGGCCTAGACCAAAGAATGGCACTCCTGAAGACAATCACCCAAAGAAAATAAGGGGCACCGACGTGGCCCCAAAACACTGTGAACCCAGCAAAAGGCAACGACAAGTAACCTACAGCGGAGCCTTGCAGGGTGTAAAAATGGCGGTCATGATGAAAGATTTTCCCCAGGGACTTCTCACGACCGACCAAATGGACCAAATACAAAATGCCCTGGAGGAGCGGATACTGGCCGAGATAAGAAGAGGCGTTGCCCCTCACTTCCTCAGCATCACCTACAAAGTAGGTTACGTGTCCCTCCACTGTAAGGACAAACCAACGGCGGAGTGGATAAGGGCGGAAGCCCAGAATATAAAGCCGTGGGAAGGAGCCAACCTATGGGCCACGGAGGAATCCCTGATTCCTAATCCTAAGACCCTTGTTGGCTATTTCCCAAATGCAGCGGATCTGCCTACGGAGAGGATCCTGGCCTTCGTAGAACGCCAGAATGAGGACCTCAATGTCAAGTCCTGGAGAGCCCTCTTCAGGGAAAATAAAGGCAAGTGCGCCATGCTTGTAGTAACGGCGGACCAGGCCTCTGCTACCAAAATAGCAGACGGAGACGGCAACATTAGCTTTCGCTTTGGGCAAGTTAAGTTGAGCGTCAAAAAGTCAGGCCTGTGGTCACTCCAACCACCAATACGGAGGGCAGTGGAACCGGCATGGAGGCAACATCAGGTCCCAGCGGCTCCCAACTAAGCGCAAAAAGGGAATGAGGTGTCTACAGGTGAACCTGCATCATGCCAAAGCTGCCTCGGCGGAAGTAAGCAGCAGGTTTGCCTCGGGCACCTATAAATTGGGGCTAATACAAGAGCCCTGGGTAAATAAAGGCAGAATAAATGGCCTGAACACAAAAAATAGTAAGTTAATTTGGGCCGCAGGGGAAGAAAACCCGAGGGCGGCGATAATAATTAACACAAATATTAACTTTCTTCTGATTCCAGAATACACAAATAGGGACACAGTGGCGATCCAAGTTCAGGTCCCCATCGAAGGAGGATTAGTGGAGGCGGTATTTGCCTCAGCATACTTCCCAGGGGATGAGGATCAAGTCCCAAGTAACAATATCAAAGGACTCGTTAGCCACTGCAGAAGGAAGAACAAAATGCTGATTATTGGATGCGACGCCAACGCTCATCATACAGCATGGGGGAGTAGTGACGTCAATACTAGAGGTGAGTTACTTTTAGACTTCCTCCTGAACAGCAATTTGTCTGTAGCAAATAAAGGCAAAACGCCAACTTTCGTGACAGCCAACAGGCAAGAGGTACTAGACCTTACGTTAGTGTCAAACAATGCAGCGCATTTAGTGAAGAAGTGGAATGTCCTAGAAGTCGCTTCTTTCTCTGATCATAGGCATATAAATTTCGAGCTAGGAAAAGATACTGTAAAAGGGGTAAAGTACAGGCAACCAAAGTGTACGAACTGGGAAGGCTATCAAAACAGCCTTACAGCGGGACTTTACGGCCTGCACCCGAGTTTCAGTACGAGGACGGAACTGGAGGACACTGTGGACAAGGTCACCAGAATAATCCTCGAGTCATACCACGATAACTGCCTTGAGAAAACCAGTGCTTCCAAGACAAGGGTGCCATGGTGGAATAGGGAGTTAGAAAAACTCAGAAGAGCCGCAAGAACGGAGTTCAACCGAGCTAAAACTACATCAAGCTGGGAGGCCTATAAAAAGAAACTCTCAGCCCACTAAATTAGTCAGTGATGAAATCCAAGAGTCACCTCATTGCCGACGCAAACACATGAAATAACCTATCAAGCTTTTTGAAATCATTAGCAGTTTAAGAAAAATTTTATTGTTAATCCTGTAAATATTATTGATCTTACTTTACTGTTGTTTATGGTTTATAAGAATTACCAATTAATATTGCGCTACATTTCATTCAAATGCCAGAATATGTGATAGGATGATACATATATAAATATATATGTATATATATTTAAATATATATATATATATATATATATATATATATATATATATATATATATATATATATATATATATATATATATTTAAATTTATATATATATATATATATATATATATATATATATATATATATATATATAAATATATATACATATATGTATATATATATATATATATATATATATATATATATATATATATATATATATATATATATATATATATATATATATATATGTATATATATATATATATATATATATATATATATATATATATATGTAGATAGATAGATAGATATGAATATATGTTTTCTATGTAATATTTCTGTTTTCTTTGTTCTTGTTTGTTTCCTTATTTTTTTTTTGTTCTCTTAGTTCATCGTATTGTTTTTTAGTAACTTTTTTGTTTTCTTAGCTTCTTTTTCATTTGCTATGTTTCAATTTGTTTTGACTAAAAACAAATACAAAACTACTGATGGTCAACAAACTCGTCATCAGCGTTCCGACTGTCTAAATTCCGATGAGAACTATACCGACATTCTCGATAACCACAACATCAAGAATGGTAGAAACTCGACACCTAATCACGGTGACGACTCAACAGATGTGATAAAGGTAATAGCCCGTTCACACTAGGCTCTAAATCAGGCGATTTCGATCAGCTGATCGCTTTAGAGCTAAATCAACTTAAATCTACCTGATTACCCATACATTTTTTTCCCCTTCTGACAGAGTTAATCAAGTAGATTTAGAGTTAATCAGGTACAAATCAGGTACTATTGTGAATTTTTCCGGGCTGAATTGTTCTCAGAGCGTGCTTAATTCCATCCGTGAGAGGGAGAGTAGATTTCAACGAAATGTCATTCGAATTTCGTTCAAATATAGCAAAAATTAGACAAAAAAGGAAAATGTGAGTTGTACAAAATGAAAAGAAAATGCTCTTGCATGTTTCTGCACCATTTTGAACAACTTTCATGCAAAAAAAATTGTACACACAAATTCGAATGACAGTTCGCTCTCTAAATCTCCTCATTCTAAATCACTTCGGGTAGTGTGAACGCTTACCTGATTAACTTTGACAGCTTCTAAATCTACTTGATTTAGAGTGTAGTGTGAACGGCTTATAAGCATTATTTCCAACGATGCTGACTATGCAACAATCACAATGACTTTCCCTCAATCATTTCAAGTTGATCAAGAAACATTCGCCGAATCAGCAGCTGACAATCAGATAACGAGGAGTGTGAAGGACATTGAACGCATCGACCCCGAGCAACAGCAGCGGAATCAGTTAGACTACCCTCCGACTTTTATTAAACCGCAGTTGAAGAAGAAGCAGCCTACTGATCAACAATATTCAGTTGATATTTGAATGGAGGCTGCTGACGGGAACCAAATTAACTATGACCAATTTAATTGTCAACAGTAGGACAATGATCATAAGCTTTCCGAAGTAGTTATTCCAGATGAAAAAGATGATAATGATCAGGAGACAGAAGAAGCTACTAGCAGAGAATATTAGTTTATTGGAATCTTTCAATAAAATTAGCGATGAAAACCTTTAAGGATTGCGCATCAATCCACCGTCTCCTGCTCCATCTGCTAAAGCCGCCGATACCATCATTATCTCTGCTAAGACGATAAAACCTTCATCATCTCAAGCTCAGCAGCTGTACAGTAGTATCGAGTCGAAGAGTTCAAGGAATGGCATGAATTCTTGCAGGTCCCCTCATATAATGATGAATTATAAGCCGTTCACACTCGACTCTAAATCAAGTAGATATTAATCAGGTAAGCGTTCACACTACCCGAAGTGATTTAGAATGAGGAGATTTAGAGAGCGAACTGTCATTCGAATTTGTGTGTACAATTTTTTTTGCATGAAAGTTGTTCAAAATGGTGCAGAAACATGCAAGAGCATTTTCTTTTCATTTTGTACAACTCACATTTTCCTGTTTTGTCTAATTTTTGCTATATTTGAACGAAATTCGAATGACATTTCGTTGAAATCTACTCTCCCTCTCACGGATGGAATTAAGCACGCTCTGAGAACAATTCAGCCCGGAAAAATTCACAATAGTACCTGATTTGTACTTGATTAACTCTAAATCTACTTGATTAACTCGGTCGGAAACCGAAAAAAATGTATGGGTAATCAGGTAGATTTAACTTGATTTAGCTCTAAAGCGATCAGCTGATCGAAATCGCCTGATTTAGAGCCTAGTGTGAACGGGCTATTATTAACCATTTTGCCTTATGTAGCTATCGATTAATTTATAAAAGCTAAGTTTAAAAGAAAACTATGAAAAAGAAACAAAAATATCTAGAAAAAATTAACTATATTATACGTATACATATGGATATATTTAAAAGCAACAAAAAAATGTAAAGTAACTACGATCCACAGTTTCGCGTTATATGTAAATGAGAGAAACTATTATTATGTAGAAAATAAGACTAAAGTTGAAACACACGAATCATTGCAAAATTAACAAAAACTAAGTAAAGAGAAACAAACATGAAATAAAAATTATAATGCAACCTTAATTCGAATAAAAAAAAACACACACACACAAAACTGAAAACTATATAATTATAATGCTAACATGCTTTTTTTTTTTAAAAAAAAAGGAAAAATAGAAGAGAAAAACGAATCCCACATTTTATCGTATGCAACTGATTTGTCATAGTATTGTTATTATCTAAACAAAAAATTTTTTTTGGTTCGTATTCGATTCTATGTTCTCATTCATATTTAGTAGATTCGGTTTGTTCTCCCGATGTTTAGAACCGAGGTTTTGAACAGCATCTCCCTTCATCGTTTTTGCTATGAAAGATGCACGCAAACAAAACAGAAATAAACCGAACTGTCTATAGTAAGAAAGTCAACACATCGCCTAAAAATCTGAGATGTACACATCCTTATACATATTATTTTCTCATATTACATTTGAAGAAGAAGAAAAAATGAGCATTGTTTTTATTGTAAGGCTATGAAGCTGTTTTTTTTTTTTTTTAGATTTTGGAGTTATTTTTTTTGGAGATCTATATATACATTTTGTTAATTTTATATGAAAAAAAAAACGTTTTCTGCTGCTTTCTCTCTCAGTTGCATCATGTTGAAGCATTAGTTGATGGAATCTTATGTACACAATGAAAGACTACAGAATAGAAGAGAATTTTTGAAAAAGAAAATAATGCATTTCGTTTTGTTATTTTCCGGTCATGTCATTTGTACTTAACGCCTCGTATATACAGGATGATTCAAATTAAGGTGCCTTTGAGGATATACCATGCGATTGCTTAAAGGGAGCTGATAAATAATCTGTTCCACTTATTATCCTCTAAAGATTTTTCGACTTTTGAATGTATCCTGGTGAAAATGATTGGTTTTTACCGTTCAAACTTAAGCACCATTCAAATATCTAAAAGGAATATTTTTGTGGTAAAAATATAATTAAGTTTACAAGTAAGTCTGAAATTAAGATATAATTAGGGGCAGCGACGATCCTCCTGTTGAGGTGACTGATTATACTGATTATAATCACCTTGACTGAATCGACCCAGCACTTAAGGGCCACATTTAGGGCCACCACTACCCTCTGGGTAGCCCACCCTCATACTCGCAATCTTTATGTTTGATGGTACTTATCCATGCGTTATCAGTTCACCTGCTGCACCAAAAACTATTAATCGCTTTCGGGATGATTTGGCCAGTTCGAACCTCGTCATATTCAGCAACAGGGATTTGGTTTGATGAGCAACAAATAATCCGATGGAATTGCAGCCAAATTTCCTGGCAAACAAATTATCGCTTCCGAATATTCGCATGTTTCGAAACTCGATTGAAGTTTGATGATTTGAAGATTTTTCGCGGGGCAAGACATTCATTTTTCGCGGGGTAAGACATTCATTTTTCGCGGGGCAAAACATTCATTTTTCGCGGGGCAAGAAAGTCATTTTTGCGGGGCAAGACATTCATTTTTCGCGGGGCAAACCATTCATTTTTCGCGGGGCAAGAAAGTCATTTTTCGCGGGGCAAAACATTCATTTTTCGCGGGGCAAGAAAGTCATTTTTCACGGGGCAAAACATTCATTTTTCGCGGGGCAAGAAAGTCATTTTTCACGGGGCAAGACATTCATTTTTCGCGTTTAATGCCATGATGATTTCAGTGACAAGTGAAAGGTTTACACTTTCAACATAAAATCGATAAATCAGAGATCCAAGGCAACCTTGGACCTCTGGTACAATACAAAACGCTCCCTGCATAAAAACAAATGCCTAAAAATGCATATCTAAACTTTTTTGTTTGGTTACTGGAATCATATTGCCTATTCTATTTCATTCTCCATATTAACAACAAATGCTACTAGTTTTGGGAGAATTAAGTTGGAGCGGTTGGCGGCACTACATATATGATATTAAAGCCCAGTGCTAAAATTAGAGAGAGTAGAATCGAGTGTGAAGCAACTACACCTGCAAAATCTAGTTTTGTCGAAGTTTAGCTCCTGTGTATGGAATATGTAACTAATATCGACTTGATGTACATTCCCAAAGTGTGGTGGTATGGGCAGTATGTGACTCATAGATGTTGCTTCAATTATCAAATGGGTTAAAGTACAAACATGAGTGAGTTGGAAAAAGTTTGTTTAAGCTATATGAGAAAGTGAAAGATCTAGTGTTGGCGTGCTGCAAGACCTACCGATCCCAAAATAAAATCTTCTCACGCTAGCTGCTTTTGGTTGCTGGAAATGGAGGCAACATATTATCTCTGGGTAGCCCACCCTCATTCTCGCAACCTTTATGTTTGATGGTACTTATCCATGCGTTATCAGCTCACCTGCTGCACCAACAACTATTAATCGCTTTCGGGATGATTTGGCCAGTCCGAACCTCGTCATATTCCGCAACAGGGATTTGGTTTGATGAGCAACAAATAAATGTCTTGCCCCGCGAAAAATGAAATGAATGTGTTGCCCCGCGAAAAAAAACAATCAATCGAACAATAAAAACATTTGTTTATTTTAAAAAATTATTCTCATTAGTCTCTTAAACAATAAAAATAAATATATATTAAAACAGAGATTCTTCTAATCCAGCCAAATTTACCCTCGATTTGTGCGTTGCGTAATATGTCTTTTGTATATGTCAAACATCGATTTTGATGGTATCATGCCCACACACACGTACCTGAATCACGCCACGACGTTTATTTGGAGGACGTATATGGTACCATTCAAACGGCACGGACAATTACTGTGCCGATTTCAATTGAAATTCCCGAAAAATAGCTAAAGGGGTTAAATAGCAGCTCATATGACAAGTAAAGGCATTCTTCATTATTTTACTTGAAATGGTGTTGAGTATATCCGTATTCATACATTTTAGAATCACGTTCCGACTTGTGTTTTCCGCGAAAAAATGTCGAGGTAGTATTGATTATATTGCGTAAATGTTCAATTTGATTTCGTCATTACACATTGCTACGCGTTATTTTCACAATTTGGATAAAATTTTCGTTTCAACCGTAGGTAGGGAGTAAATAATCAAGTATTGACTCCGTAGTTAGTTACAGTTAATACTTATTTGGACAAAATGAAAGTCGAAATAAAGATTTAAAGAGATACAGAGAAAGTTATTGGAGAAAAATATCTCGCACCAAGCCCAACGAACTTGTGTTAAATAGTTTGCTGATTTCATCCGATCCATTTATTGCCAGCTTCCGACAATTACCGCAAAATAAATTTAAAACGCTTTCTAGGGAGGTAGTAGGTTTACTAAAACCTCCCGAAGAACCAAAAGCTATAGATTCAGATTCAAGCCTTGTGAATCAGAGTGATATTAATTTTTCTCTTGTTTTGTGCTCACTTTTGTATACTGTACCAACCGTTATTTTTTTATTTACTTTTTAAATATAATAATAAAATATTTAGTATTAAAGTGTTTAAATAATTTAATTTACAGTTTCCGTAGAAGTTAATAATTTCTAAGAGATAAATTAAAGATCCGTTTTGTTATATAAGACATTTATTATATAAGACATATAATAAATTTTAATGTATTTGTTATAGGATAACAGGTACCACAAGATTATTTTAGCAAAATTAATAAATTTTACTCGAAAAATATTACTTTTGCTATGCTAGATCTTTATGTTTAACTTTAAATACATTTTATTTGTATTGCATAGAGTACATATAGGATTTTCGTGACTTTTCAAGCAGAAATATATACGCAAATATTGTTGGCCAACTTTTAGTATTCAATACCCCACCGTGCGTCGTCTTAATATTAATTTTCAATTTTGAATTTTGCTTTGTATTGTTTATGTAACTTGCACCTAGCTTGGCTAATAAATCAACTAGAATAAAATAAAATTTTCCTCTGCATAGTGAATAAACAGATAAACAGATGAATAAAATTTGTAAAGGAAATATTATAAGTCTGAGTTTTAAAGGTAATATTTAAGCTTGATCTGTCCAAAATAATAATCAAGTATCTCAGCTAGGTATAGAATCAATTGATAATGAGAAATAAATAATATTCCATCTGTTTGACTAATTAAAAAGAAATAATATACAAAACACACCTTATACCATCTTCCTCTTTGACGAAACCGCATACCTTACCATCTCGTTAGTAAAAATAGTAAAATACGGTATGCGTACGTCAATTAAATTCTTCTAATTTCATGAATGTGATAGATATTCTTTCTTTACCCCCTCTCTTTATTTAAGTTTTTTATTATTCACGATTCATAATCGATTCTTTCCTGAAATACATAATGAAGCCAGGCAACAAAACAGTAATAATATGACCGTCAACGTTAAGCAACAGGAATAGTTCAGCTACAACTATGGCAACTATATACATATAAAACAACAGTATTGATGACAAACAACAATATCAAAATCAACGATGATATGATATGAATTCATACTTATAATAATTTTCTTTTCTTAAAAGTGATGATATATTCAATGAAGAATGGTTTTTGTTAGCCGGTATAGTCACATACTTGACATTAAACGTCGCGATATGTCGTGCGAGCGACGTGCGCGCGGAACAACGAAACTGCCAAGACATTCATACGCGAGGTACAAAAGAAGAACGACAAATAATTCACAACAATCGGTAAAATAACGTACGGACATGCGGATTGCGATTGATGGCAATAATGACGTTAAAGAATAATATACGGAAAGACACTTGACGAACAATAAAAGATTAAGAATCGCAAGCGACGAAGCAGCAACATAAGCCACAGTATCTTTCAATATATGAAATTATCATTCAATATGAAAAGACTTCGACGAAATGGGCATATGAAATGTGTGTGAAGTGTGCTGTATAGTGATCGCACAAAGCCAATAAAAATTCTTTTTGTCGAAAAACTAATAAAAATGGCAGCGGATACTAAGCACTTTGCATGTTAATTGGGCAAATGGAAAAAAGCACAAGACCCGATCCGATATCGATCACTGTATCTAACAATTTTCTGTCTTCAACGATTCCCGTATTGTCTTCGAACCTATCGATTCTAAGTAATCCGTTTTGTACCTACTAACCATTTTCATTTCGATATTTCCACCGTTTGATTTGTTTGATTTCTCTTTGTTTGGAAAACATACTTAAGACACGTAGCTAGTTCGATCGAGGTTGTTAGTGATATTTTTCTTTCGATTTTGGACTTATAGGACCTAGATTCATGTTTTCTATCAATTGGCATTTGGAAGAGAGTGTTACACCAACAAGCATTTTGTTTTTGATAGCTCATTGTATTTCGAGTAATTTGTTTTTTTTTGTTGGTATTGTCTCCTATGTTCTCTACATGTTCTCATCGATGGCTGCATTGGTAAAATTATTTTACTTCACTCAAGATCATCACATAATTAGAAACACTCTCTGAAAACTGTTTCATTGGCGATCTTGCTCAGAGAATCCTGAGTGACTCACTAACCCATATTGTGATATCCTTGCAGATATTTCTCACAGCACAATTATATCTTCAACCTTTCGTTCATCTTTAAATCGAGAATCCCATCAGATTGATGCAGTTTGGGAGATGATGTTGGAAATAGAAATGGTAGATGATACTCTCTTCATTCGATTTCTCAAACTAATTATTTTTGTGGGGGTTGACGGTAGTGAACTATATATAATTCAACTACAAGGGACTTTGCCTAAAGTCCTAGATAAACCTGATACTTTTGATGTTAAATTCAAAGCAAGGACTAGTCGTGAGGTGTAGTCGACAGCAACCAATGTAATGGTGTCAAAATCATCTTAATATCTCCAGTTTCCATCAAATCCATAAGCTTTCTTTCATCTCTAAGCAAAATCTCTGAGTGCATCCTTCTCAGCAGGCTTATTTATAAAATCTTATAGACACACGCGGTAGACTAGCGTGTTTACCAAAAATGAGCAATTTAGATATGGATACATCCCCCGTCGCTTCTGATTGACAGCACAGACCGCCTTATAATCATTCAGCGCAATTTCAATTTCAATCTGAAATATCAATGAAATTAAACACACTACTAGATGAGCTTAAGAAAACGCAAGAGGAACTGGCTGAGCAACGTCGTCTCAATTCTGATCTAATTAAGCAAAATAATAAGCTGCTTAGCAAACTTAGCCAGAAGATTGCGAAAAGCAAAAAGTCCAACACTCATAATCAAAAAAGAAGAAGGCTTCAAACCTAATCATCCGAGACAACCTCTTCCTCCAATACGGAGAAAGCCAACTCGTCGGACACGGAAGAGACTTCAAGCTCAAAGGACAGTTCCTCTGATGGTGTTCCTGGAAAGCCACGAATTAACCATTAAACCTACCTCAACCAACCCAAAACCATCTAGAAAACAAGACGGCTTAGTAATTAATTCCCTTTTAAATGAAGGCTTTCCTTCATTAAGTCCATCGAAACAACTTAAGAAAACAAACACCTCTAAGCCCTCGGCTTCTCCGAAAATAGCAGATCCTACAACTAACCTTCTGAATCCCGGTCCATTCGAAGAACCAATAGAAACCCCGAAGGTGGTTCCAATTATACTTCGCCAACTTGAACAATGGACAGGGCTAGCACGAGTCCTGAAACAACGAAACGCCGAGTTTGTTTCAGCAAAGAGAGTTTATTTGGGCATTCAAATCATACCAAAATCTTCATGGAACTAAAAGTGCAGTATCACACGTACTACCTTCCTGAAGAGAAAGAGGAGAATATCGAATCCACGAAATGTGTTTTAAGGGTAAAACACAACAATAATATATTATTAATTTTTTATTATACTGTATTGTTCATTTTGAGAATAGAATAAACCTTTGCTAGGATGAATTAAGTCAATTATTTAAGTACTAACATCTACTGATTTTCCAAAACAATTTATATAGGAAGCGTTTTCATGGTCTTTTGTAATAAATAGATAATTACCCAGACAAACTCAGACAAGTCTGCGTCATTTATATCATAAAATCACATTTGAATAAACTTATATGCAGTTGGAGATATGCGTCACATTGTTCCATGAATAACAGTCATCCAGGCGGTCAACTATCTATCCATCCTGCTGTAAATAGTACATACTATTATGATGACTCGGACGAATCTCATCGCTCCAATGCATTTTAAATTGGCACGTGCTTAGGCATTCCAGTAAAATCATTAGTTCTTTTTTAATTGTTCTTTTATAAGTTCATTAAGACCATCACTACTCTCCATATGCTATGCAGTCGCCTACATCACTAGAATTGTTTCTCCTCTTTTTTGTATATTTTTTTTTACATCTCTTTGCATGCCGTACTATTCATTGACATCGGCAACATTCATTCATTCGAGTCATTTTACATATTTCGTAATTTGTTCAATTACACACCTATAGATATGTACAGCTACTACTATGCAGCATGCACGTCCATCGACCACGATTTTTTTTTTTGCCGGAACGAGGAGACTCACATATTTCTTCTTCATCGACACATTCTCGCGATGACCAGTAGCCAGTAGGCAGTTATGTCACGTAGCTCTGATTTAACTTATAACAACTGATACTCTGCAAAAGACATAACGCACGGCGGACGGTGGTGACGTCCGCGGTACTCGACTCTTACAGGACAGAATCTCTTCCACCTGTTGTTCTTTGACTCAAGCACCACATCAAGACAGCAAGCACACTGCCACCGCAGATCGCTTATTGTCTACTCAATATATTATTATATGAGGCTTTTTGTGTTCGCAAGCTTCAAATGCATTTCGATTTATTCTGAGTCCGGGTGCGTTGAATAGAAAAATATGCGTGGGAGTAGCCTCAACCAATTCAAAAACACAATAGATACAAGTTTTGGAAATTCATACAAAAGAAAAAGAATCAAATTTTTTATAATTCAATTAAATATAACTAAATATTTAATTAAATTGTTCTCCGCATTTAATTATATTTGATTAGATAATATGCCGGTAACTCTTCTGGGGCTGTCGTGGCACATGTTGAAATTGCTCTCCGCCGAATTAGAGTTTTATGTTCTCTATAACTTCCGAAACAGTAATAGAATCAAAATGAAATTCACAGGGTAGAACGTACTTTCGGGTGTTGCGCTACTAAACGGTTACAAGTTACCACGATCCGAGATAGGAGCCAGTGATTTGAACGCCTGGGTGACTGTGGCTAAATGATCACGGAATGATAACAGCAAGCAGAAGGGGTTGATGTCCGTTTGCATCTCCTGAAAAAGTACCGATAAGCGCAGACGAAAGAAAACACAAGCATCTAGGACTAAGAAGGAAGTAGTGATGATAAAGCCCGGCCCAGGGGAAACTTACGCCGAGATCCTTGAACAGATCCGCGGAGGCGTGAGCCCAAGCAGTGATGGGGCACAGGTACGTCAAATAAGAAATACGGCGGACTGCTCGCGACACTCGCAAAATGCGAGGATATCGTGACATTTGGCGAGGCCATTGAAACGGTGGTAAGGGGGCTTGGGGAATTTAAGAAACTTGTTGCCAAGATCAAAATCGAGATTCTTGATCTCGACAGTCTTACAACCGAGGAAGAAGTGGCCCCTGCGATTCGAGAGAGTAAAATCAACAATGCTAAAATTACATTTTTACGGCCCCCAAATGTAAGAGAACAACGGAAAGCCGTAGTAAAATTGGAGGACGTAAAATCTATGAAGCTAATTAAGGATGGACGAATAAGAATTGGCTGGATGAATGCCAGATTAAGGAGGCGACCCGAGGTGGTGCGCTGCTACAAGTGTATGGACTACGATCACACGAAAAAGGATTGTAAAGGGCCAGATCGGAGCAGTAACGATTGGAACCGTGGTCAAGCTGGCCATCTCGGAAAAGTATGCAACACTGCGCCATTCTGCTTGTTGTGTAATCAGAAGGTAAAACCAGGAAAAGCAAAATCAGTCTGGGATTAGGAGCGTCTAAAGCTTTCAGAGAAGTGCTTGAAGCGCAGAAGGAGAAACTTGGTAGATGGAATACACAGAAGTGTTGTACGGCCGAAGATTTGTTCACGCACCTGGTGTAAACTATAGTGAACTATATATTAGTGAAATATATCGAAGGAGAAATGCAGAGACTTGGTATACAGACGCTTCAGGCTATGCAGCTCTATGGATTGCAGATGCTCGAAGGATCCGAGTGGATCAGCAGGGTTCGGGTAATGGATATGTTTGGATCCGAAACCAAGGTATCAATTTTGTCAGTTGCTATTTCTCAGGCAAATTTCGCAGGAAAATAGAAGTACTGAAAGATACTTTACGAGATCTGTCGGGTGCGTTAGTGGTGGCTGGCGACTTTATGGCCAATGCGGGGGAAATTAATTATGAAGATGGTTGCTAATTTAAACATGGCTGGACTAAATAGGGGCTGAGCACGTACATATCGTAGACCGTGGTTCGGAGAATCTATATCTGATATAACTCGTGTTTCGGAAGCATTGTCAGCGCTGACGAGGGACTCGAGGGTGATGGAAGAGAACTCTAGTAGCGATCATAGCTCCATCAGCTTGTGGCTATCAGAGGAAAACCAAAGCTCGCATAGCTCCGGTTGAAAAATACTTGGCTGGTGGAGTATTTCCTAGTTAAATAAGAGCAAGCTCTTGGAGTCGCTCGGCGATAGCTTTGCTGGTGAGGGCAGCGCAGATCGAGTAGGGCTAGTGATAAATCAGACAGGAGTCAACTTTACTATGGGCGAAATCATGCGAACGTGCGACGTCTCGATGCTACGTCGGCGACAACCTCCTGGGTAGCAACTGGCTTATTGGTGGACCGAAGAGATAGCGGAACTGAGGCGAAGAGCTCTAGCGTGCAGGCGTAGGGCTCAGCGATCTATCGGTAAAGCAGAATTATGGGCGAAAAAAGAACTGGGGAAGGCTATTAAGGCAAGGAAAAAAACAAATATGGCAAGTGCTTGGCGATTATGTGAAACGGGACCCATGGCGACGAGGCTAAAAACTAGTTTCTAGTAGACTTGGTCAAATTACCAGTGGCGGCTCGTGAGGGTGGGCCCGGCCCGCCTGGCCCACCCTGACGAGCCGCCGAGTTAAAGTAAAGTAGATATTTCTTGTTGGTATCCGCGTATACCTTATAATAGTGTTTTTGTGTCGAGCGGGCCCAGTGGCGGCTCGTCAGGGTGGGCCAGGCGGGCCGGGTATGGCTGCAAGTTATAATTGGAGTGCCCTGAGCCATATTACATGGCTTATGGCACTATGTAATAAGCCATAATTTCTGTGCCATGTAATTAAGGCACTGGGAGCCATACTGCATAGCTCAGGGTACTACGTACATAGCGTGTGAGACCATAAATGCTGCGCCATGTTACATAGGACCACGCGCTATGTAGATTCTGGCATTATGGCGTGGGGAGCCATATTGCATAGCTCAGGGTACTATGTATCATACATAGCGTGTGGGACCATAAATAATGCGCTATGTTACATAGGTCTGGGCGCCTTGTGGAGTTTTTTGAGTGCGGAGAATCGTTGTCCACGTACGTGAAGAAGCAGATATAATTACGAAGATAAAGCTGGGTAGACTCCGGTGCGGACTCCAGACGACTGCGTGAGAGAACTTGCCTGCGCTTGGAGGGATGGCGTTGACCAGGACACTCGGAGTTTAGGGGAGCGAAATTGGATGGCATCGGCTCGCGATCGGGTACGATGGAGAAAAGAAACTGTTGACGGAAGCCAGGACCGGACCCCGGTTGTAGCGCCGATGATGATGATGAAAACGACAGTTCACAAAAAAAGTTTTCAATGTTGAGGAAAGGAAACTAACACGGAACATGCAATGAAGCGACAAATACACGGGATTTGTTAGAGAAGGAGACACCAACAGCAACATATTCAATAGGAGGAGAAGAAGAAAAATCGGAGCAGAGCTTACTTTGATATTGTAGATAAAAATAATCTTCATAAACTATCTAGTCACATTTATGAGCCCAGAATTGAACAAAATGCCTACGTTTTTCACCGGAACATTCACTTTAGCTCTTTTGTTCATTTTTTGACTAGGCTCGAATACTTGGTATTCTATTCGCTCCGCTCAGAGCATGGACGACCAAATGCCTCTACACAGTCATTGGATTCAAAATGCTGACATAAAATATTAAACTATTTTCAAGGACCCTGTATTCGTCTGACAGGTCTAAGAGGCCTCAGAAAAGAGATTTGAGAGACCTAAGTTTGGCAGGATGCAAAAATATACATTCAGAAAAAGATGCAAGTTGTATTTTTTTTTAAAACAAAAACTTACAGAACATTTCCTCGACTTCATAACAACCAATCGAAACGATCGAATCATACTATCATTTAAATGAGTCCATTTAAACCCTTCTTTTGAAAATCAAAATTATGCTAATGAGCAAACTAAAAATTAGATTTTGAAAATTCGAAAAGAGGGTCGGATCGGATCTCACCCCATTCATTCAACCGAGATTTCATTCCTTATGCGGAAAATGCAAAAAACAACTCTTCGCTATATATTATTTTTGATGACTTTCTGTTCGTTTGTGCGCAATTTAAAAACCAGGGGGTTGCAAAAATAACGAAAAAATTTGCATATCACTGCCATGGATTTCGTCTCTGTGTGTATGTATGTGTTTGTATGTTGTGCAGATGACATGACATTTATTTAGTTGAAGTTTTTCCTTTACGATGAGAGTGCCCTGGTCATTAAACCGTTGCAGATGCGCAGGAAATATTTTGTTCCATGAAATTTCTACGATAACTGAGAGAAATCGATTTTAGTTTTGATGTTTTGGGTATTAGTAAGATATTATAAATATTCATTCTTAAAGCATTTTTATGAAGTCAAAACAAACTGACCGTCAATAATTTTGGTTTACATACAGTGGGTGACAGCCAGAATGATGTGGCCAAGTATCTTATGAAAAATGATCAATATCAGTCAGTTTCTGAATGAAATAAAGAAAAACAGTTGTAAGCATTTGCAGATACATATAATGTTTAATTATTATTTAAGTAAAAAAATAACAACAAAATATAATCCGTTACGATAAAAATTAATAAAAAACCCCGATAAGAGCTGATTTTGACCTCACAGTCAAAATGATGTGAAAGGGGTTTTCCTTGAAAAAGTACCGCTAGTTCCAATAATCCGTTTGTGAGGGAAGAGTATAGCATTGCAGACACGGTGACTATTAGTCAGACCTTGGTTTTTGAACGAAATCATTATTCTGTAAAGAACAATACTACAGTTAATTCGCGATGGGTCATCACACTTCTAGAGCAAGAGTTGATAATAAGGAATTTCAAGGACGGGAAAACTAAAAAAAAATTTTTTTGCTGAGATTGTTAAAAGGAGCAGGTTCAGCAGATTATTGAACGTCCTTATTTAGCCTGTCAATCAGGATCTTGGAGTTGTTTGACATCCTGTATGAGCTCTCAGACCTTTATATCAGATAATAGGAATAGTATATAAGCTAAAGAAACACCAAGTACTATAGTTTTAGGCTAACCGCTGTATTTTATTTCTTTTTACTATATTACAGTATTTGAATATGTTCATGTATTATTATTCTCGCTTTTGGCTCCCAGGTATCCGTATACAGAACGATCTCCTTGTCCTTCTACTGGTCGTCTCTTGGACCTTTCTCACTCGAAAATCACTTGTCTCCGGGGTTGGTCCACACTCCTGGGTGTAAGTCCTAGATTTCGATAGAGTTCTCACTGGCATTAACACTTTTTAAACTTCACACAATTTCCAATATCGTACATCGTGCAAATTTGTTACTCCCGCGCGTAATTTATGGCCTCACGTTGGGCGCCAATTATAACCCTCCCGGCCTAGGGAGGATGTCCGAATCGAATTGACCGGGTTATTCACGATCTTCGACGAGTTCGTTTCGACTTGTCATTCCACTTCCGTCGTGTACTTAAATTACTTAGCATAGGTTAATCTACCCGCCAAGTACAAGACACAAGGCGGCTTAGTGCCTATTGTTTCACCCTATGGCCCTACGAGTGGTGGTTACAACGCTAACCTACTGCGCTGAGTGGTGGCTTCTCGATTTTTCTCTTCGGGCAGTCCTCCCCGGGGAAGATTACCCCCTTTTTTTTCCTATTTAGAAGTATGGGTGGTCGTACCGGTGCGGCCCCTCTTTGTTACTCCGTAACAACGCAGTTCTCAAAGAGAAAGGTTACTCCATGAAATACTAGAGGTAATATTTTTTCATTTGATTAGAAATGAAGAGCTTGATACAATTTTTTTTCTAGGAAAAACAATTTCACATCATTTTGGTTGTGAGGGCAAAATCGGCACCTTTCTGGATTTTTATTACTTTTTTTCGTAATGCATTATTATTTTTGTTATTTTTTCACTTAACTGATGAAAAAATATTATATCTGCAATTCCTCATAACTTTTTTTCTTTATTTCATTCAGAAGCTAACAGATATTGATTATTTTTCATAAGATACTTGAACACCTCATTTAGGCTGTCACCCACTGTAGTTCTGAACGAGTAAGCCTTCAATTGTTAATTCATTTTTCCAAGTAAAACCCTAATTCGATCGCAGACACTCTATGCATCAATTGCAGACATCAAACTCAGCGGCAAATTGATAATGTCACTTCTTGCGAATATCTTCATGATGCTGCTGTTGATTGTTTACTCAGGTGATGCTTGCAACATTGATCGTTGTTCCGATTAAGCCCCCCGACACACAATTGCAGCAGTATGCAAATTTAAAGTTTTCGATGAAGTTTCGAGAGTATCGACGAAATCATAACAATTTTAAGTAACCAGAATCACCATGACCTAACCAGAGCCCCATGCTGCTGCCGCTGCTGATGTTGCGATCTAAATTCGATCGAACGGCGGCAGCTAACCGTCTTCGGTTCGAATCAAATATCGCTTTTGATTGTCATCAGTTTTTCCGTTCTGGGTCTTTTGTGTGTTTATTATTCGATGTAAACAAAAATCGAGGAAGCTGTGAAAACGTACCATTCAACTAACTTACCTACCACTTTTACTCAGAATTGTTGGATTGTTGTCGATATTTGAGCGAATAACTACTTGCGAAATACAGAAGCATGCATTGAAATTCGGACTGATTTTGTGTGAATGTTCATAATGAATTCAAAGATGATATTCTATATAGGTTGGGACCAGGAAATCGACATTTTATGTAGGTATCTGTGATTCAGATAAATTTATCGTTCACATGGCCCCCCTCAAACTTTAGAATTCGCAGGTCCTATTAAATATAGCAATGATCTTCACTAATCTCATCAATTCACAACCGTTAATTTAACCTCAAATTTCAAAAACAAATCCACCAATTTCATAGCAGATGCACCACCCTTCATGAAAAAAATCATCAAACTTTTACAGCTTGTCAATTAATTTTTTCATCGACTTTAGCCACTACAGCAACAATGTTGCAATTTGGACATTCGAGCTTGACTCATTACAGTGACAAAATAAAAAAAAACCCCAAACATCAACAAACTTGATGTATTATGGTTTTACGGGAAAGTTGTCAACAATATACTTTATGCTTATTTCTTTTCAATCTCGCTCGTCCTCCTCCTCCTTCTCCGCAGCATCCATCTTATTTTTAGTGCCGACTTTATCAAAAGACTGATACGTCACACATGAAAAAATCAAACATGAAACTAAAGAGGTGGGACGACTTGAATGGTGATTTTTTCTGAATTTCGCTAGAAAATAACGATGGCAAACGAGTACGTGGAACAAAATTGTTTATAAATAATTAAATCGTATATAGCAGCCTGAGAAGTAACTTTAGGAACGTGCACATAAACGGCTGCTTCTGATGCTGATATACAGATGAAAACGATATGGAAACAATGTTTCAGAATAAATATTGAATTGTAATCGGAGTTAGGTTTTTTAATACAATGTCATTTTCATGGCTATTTGATGGTCAATATTATTTTTTAGTTGGCATATTAAATTTGGATAAATATTGAAACATTGTAACAGCTGTGACGAGGTATTGGATTAGTTTATTCGAAATTGGATGACTTAGTTTCTTATCTGATAATATTTTGGATAAATGTTTCGATATTTTTCGCAAGAAATTGTCTGAGTAGATGTTAGACTTTTAGACAGTATTTCAACTATGCGTGGAATTATAAAGCCATTAGTCTAGACAGAGCAATGTAAGCTAATATTCTAGCAAGTTGCTAGCTAAAGCGTTATGTGTTCCCGATTCATTATCAAAGACAGCTCCAAGAATAGGAGCTCAAAGCCCACAATAAACTACCTAAGAACTAGCATTTTATGGCGATATCTAGTCCAAATGATAAGATTGCCTTAAGCGTGATAAAGCTTGAATATTTCAGTGGACAAAACATGGGCCTGTATCGTGTTTGGCGGTCCAGAGTTCAAATCCAGTCATGAACGGACGCTGGGCTTTATGTTAGTCTAGCTCCAAGTAGGTAGCTAAATTAAATCAGGGGTAAATTGAGCTGTTAAAATTATATTACTTCATACTAGTAAACATTGATTCACCGATTTTTCCTGTTTTTTTGTTTTTTTATCTTTTCGACTACTCGGTTTTACTTTGTCAAGTGCAATATTTCTTTCAATCGCTTCAATATTTTCACTTCATACGATCCAGTCCTTTCCTTTCTCTTTATCGTACTATTCCTTATCGGTTTCCTTTGACTTTAGTCCTTGAGTTCCATAACGTTCTATTATAGGTCACATCTTATTCATTTTTACTAATGTTCGAAGAACATTAGTATTAAAATCACTTTGGCCAAAAATTTATATCTATATATGTATAAATTTATTTATGTATATATATATATATATATATATATATATATATATATATATATATATATATATATATATATATATATATATATATATATATATATATATATATATATATATATATATATATATATATATATATATATATATATATAAAGTAAAGCAATCCCACGACAACCCTCGTACGGGTCTAGGGGTTGAAGCTGGTAGAGAGCTTCATTACAATTTATTTAATCATTGTGAATACGAGTGTGGAGTGACAATAAACATAAAATTTGACAATAAACATAAACATTTTTCGGATGGCAACCCCAAACGCTTTTCTATCTCTGTAACTTTTGATGAAATCAGTGGATGAAAACGAGATTCATAGGGTAGCTTGATTTCGACAAGAATTTTTAGTTACAGTGCTGGTAAAGTGTTGCAAACACTGAGTATTTTTTTCATTTGTGTTACAGAAAATTCTGTTTTCTAAGTTTTGTAAGATAAGCAACCGATAATAAATATAAGAAACAAGTGTTTGACTTTCCTTAATTTTGAAATTTATGCAAATGACCAACCTGGAAACCTTGCCGCCCTATTAGTTTCAATGCATTTGTGAGATCAAAGTGGTGCATTGCTCTCGAAACACGTTGGAGTACGTGTGGTAAAATATTTTTTTTTTTTTTTTTTTTTCCTCCTTCCTTCCACTCTCTCCATCACTCAATCAAAATGCACGGTCCGTGTGCATCGAATCTCCTCAATATTATTGCTTTCGTACTTCCCAGACAATAAAATATTGGTATAAGGGAAAGCACTTCATTATACACTATCGTCTTCAGATGATATCGCCTATTTCTTGTCGTCAAGACTTATGCCCAGAGAAAAGTTTAGAAAAAACTCTGGTTGGCGTCTTCGTTATCTTTGTGTAAGGTATGATCTTAGATTTTCCTTAAATTTAACCAAATTTGCTGATTTTCTTATATCCTCTGGTAAGGTATTATAATAAGCCAAAGACTGTTGCACTGGATCCATTTTCAAACGATCTGTCCTAGCTTTTTTAATGGCAAGGTTATTCGCCGATCTTGTGGCTGTCTGAGTTATTTCTCCAACATTTCTTACAACATATGGCCATTTGAGTTTTTTGTTAAGTATCTTGAATATCAGCTTTCCTTGTTCAAGACACATCATTTGTTGTATGTTTAGTAGTCCTGTTTCACGATACACATGTAAGCTTGGAGTCAAAGTTGGCATTTTGTATATAGTCTTGATAGCCTTAGTGATTAGTCTTCCGATCAGATCAATATTTTGTTTCGATGTTTGCTTCCACAAAACTGCTCCATAAGAGATGTTCGACAAAATAAAAGCATTGAATATGTCAAGTTTGATGTTGAGAGATAAAAAATCATATTTTTTTAGGATTCCTATCATAGGCGCTACTTTATATCTGATGTTATTGATGTGTTGTAGCCAAGACATTTTCTCGTCTAAAGTTAATCCTAAGTATCTAATTGAGTTGGCCTTTTCCAAATGTACTCCATTTATTTGTACCGACGGATTAATTTGCTGCTTGTTTTTTTGTTGGAATATTAAATATTTAGTTTTTTGTATGTTTATAATTAATTTACTTTGCTCGAGCCAATTCCAATATTTTCCTAGGTCATCATTTATATTTTGCTGAAGAATTGATTCATTTTTACCGGAATACAGAAGTAGTGTGTCATCAGCAAACAAAACTATTTTTCCCATCAGATAAATGTCCTGTACGCTGTTAATGTATAGTAGAAACAGTAATGGCCCAAGGATTGATCCTTGAGGAACGCCGATGTTTATAGTGCATTCCTGACTTTTATGCATATTGTTGGTTGTAATAATACGCCTGTTGAAGAGATAATTCTTTATCAGCAGCTTGAAGTTGTGATGGATTCCGTATAATTCGAGCCTCTGAAGCAGGATGTCATGGTTAATGGTGTCAAAGGCTTTTTTCAGATCCACGAAAATTGCCGCTACATAGTCGCCCCTATCCAATCCACTGTTGATAAAATGTACTGCATCTAACGTTGCTGCTAGTGTACTACTGTTTTCTTGAAATCCATACTGAACTGGTGTCAGTATTAAGTTAGTCTTAATAAATTGCAGCAATTGTTTTTGAATGGCTCTTTCGAATATTTTACTTAGGACACCTGTGACAGCTATTGGGCGATAATTTGATGGCTCTGTTGGATCACCACCTTTGAAAATTGGAGTGATTTTTGCTAGTTTAAGGCAATCGGGGAATGTGCCAGCTGCTAGATGTTTATTTATTATTGTAGTTAGAAGCTCCAAGATATGATTTTTCAGCAATTTAATGTCCTCCGATGTTATACTATCCAGACCAGGAGAAACCTTTGATTTAAGGTTATCGATTATTTCAGATATTTCAACAGGATCAGTGGGACGTAAGTGAATTGAAGTGAACATATTAGGCTCAATATAAAAACTCGAGCGTGATGAAAGTTGCAGTTGCTCGGTGACTAGTGTTCCGATGGTAGCGAAGAAGTTATTTAACTGCTGTGCTACTTCTTCGGGGTTTGTAATGGATGTTCCATTTATCAACAGTTCTTCTATGCACGTTGATGATTTGTTTTGTTGTTTAGACAAGAGCTCATTTACTAGTTGCCAATATCTGGAGGTATTCCCGGCTGAAGCTTCAAACTTATTCCTGTAGAAATGTTTTTTGGCCTCCATGATAGCTCGATTCGATTCCTTCTTCATAGCTAAATAGATCTGCTTTTTGGACGTGGAGTTTGGATCCGCTTTGTGTTTTTTGTAAGCAATTCGTTTTCGATTTGAAACATCAATTACATTCTTAGTGATCCAAGATTGTACTCGTACACGAACTTGTTTTGTTATTGTTGCTTTTGCCTTAGCTTCGGTTATCTTCTTAATCAGCTCATCAAAGTCGGAAGTTGGAGACCCTCGAAGACTATCTATGAAGTTCCTTAAGAAATCTTTATGATTTGTTCTGCTTATCGAAATTTTTTGAGGCCGTATTTTGGCTATATGCGCTAAAAATCTGCACGATTCTTCTATTCTTCATCGAACATTAGTGTTTCTAGCGGTTCTGTTGCGCTAGAGTTTTTTTTTACGTTAACTAACTTCCATCCTATGCTACGAATTTTACCATTCCTTTTATGCTCCAAAAATGTAAGGTATTCCTTGAGAGCAAGTCTATTTATTAATTACTTCAGTTTACTATCGATTTTTTTTTGCCTGCAAAGCTTAACAAATTTGCATCTGTTGCAGCCAGTATCTGCATTCTATCTAATTGATTGTTTATTTCGATGTTCTATCACATGATATCGAATAGCGTTTATCACACGAATACGATAAAATGCAAGCTTCCCTATACATATGTATTATTTATACATATGTATATCATAACAACCGTTTACATAGAACTCGTAGATAAGTTTGTTTTCTATCTTTTACTTCTCGAACGGAACTGCTTGGATATCAACAGATACCATTTTGCTACTATGCATTATCAATTCTGCCCGATTACTGGAATTTTTCAAATATCTTCAAAATCAATATTTACGCAAACACGAATTTCTGAATTACGATTTTATTTTTGTATCTATTTTAGACCGAAAATGTACTGTAGTGAAGAATACAGCGGCACGATTTGAAGTTCTTTTATCTCGAATCTCATGATTTTTTTCAGTATTCTAATATTTGTTTCGTACAATTAATTAAAATTAATTTTTATCTGTTTGTTTCCATTAATAATCTGATTTATTATTTTTTTTTGGTTCAGTAAAATTTATCTTTTATGGAAGAAACTGTATATACATATGATAACATAGTGTAAAGATTAATTAAAATTTGGCTCTGTGAGCGAAATAGACAATGTGCATTATTTGGCTGTTTGTGAATGAATAATTTTCGAGTTAAAGAGCTGAAGGTACAGCAGCCTTGAAGAAATGTAAAATTAAAAAGAAGAAGAAGTAAATAAACGAATAGAAGGAGTAGAAGGAGAAAGTAGATGGAAGAATGAAAATTCGATGTGAGGACTAAAAAAATAACGAATTTTCTATATACATTTCGAAAATTCATTCTAGGGTTGCTTATGAATATTTGTGCTTGTAAATAAACGAAACGAAATAGACGAATTAAAACTAGATGCGCCAAAAAAAATACCAACAATGGACAAAATACTCTGTGGAATAGCTTAAATAGTCTTGTTGTCGGTAGAAACACTAAACTACACCCAAGTAAAATTAATTAACTCATCTATTTAGCTCTGAAATTGAAATCTCATCAATAGTCACTTATGTCCAATGATTTCGATGACCCCAAAATGCGAAAATACGATTCTTTCATTTTTTCACCACTCACTCAAAAATCCCAAACACATTCGAAAAATACAATGCATAGGATACTTATGATTTCGGTGACAGCTGAAAATACTTACAAATGATAAATTACAAAAATCATTGTGTGACCCATATTATTCGAAAATTTCAACATCGAATCTACATAGCTATCAAGCGGATCAAATTAACCAACACACAAACTTTATTCGTTTGACAATAATTGACAAACATGCACAAGGGAAAGTCTCATAATACTCTACACACGAAAAAAATGAAGCAAAAAAAAAATACTCCAAAGCATATTTCAGTCATATTCATATTCCACCATAATTTGTTCAATTGGCTTAATGCATCCCGAGAAAAGCCAAGAAGAAGAAGAATACGATGCTGCTGCTGCTGTTGGTGCTGATGGTCACACGATTTGGAAATTTCTCATTGCATCTAGTGTGCGAGTAGATTTTTACTTTATTCAATTTTTCAATTCTTTTTTTTTTTGTTTTTCTGTTCTCCATCAGCCGAGTCGGTAGATACGTATGTACGTACGCACCATGGTACCATGCCACATATCTAACATATGGTAAAATTAATCTTTAATAGAGAGGGGGGGAGCGAGAAATGAAGAGTGTAACAGAAATTAATGAAAATTTTTGAATATGGAAGTAACATGGTATCGTCGTTTAAGTGACAATATATTATGAGCATCAAATAGAATCGCTTCGAATGCGGGTTTCGAAATCAAAGTACATATGCATTTTGTTTTTTTTTTGTTTTTGGAATAATAGACTCTCTGAATTACAGATATACATAGATTTTTTTTTATTCAGGCGATGGTTGTCGGAATTCTGGGAGTTTTTAAAGATGTTTTATTTTTATTGAAAATTAATTTGATAATAATTTTTTATTTATTTATTTTGTGTAGGGTAATAAGGATGGTTCATTCCCAGATAATTTCTATAGGATGATGATTGATTTTCGAACAAACAGAGAGGTATTTGAAACGAGGAAACCATACTTGACTGCAGTATTCAAATACAGACCGAACTAGGGTCATGAACAGTAAAAATACTAAATGAATTGTGGCAGGAACGAACCACGAAGCCAGCAGTCCGAAAAGCTTTTCTAAAGACAGTAAGGACATGAATGTCGAATTTCAGTATGCGATCAAATGTGACCCCAAGATCTGGGAAATGATCGACACAAAATAGAATAGCGCCATCAATAGCATAAGGAAGGACATGAGTGTGAAGCTTAAGGGAAAAGGGCATAGAAAAATACTTGACAACATTAAGGGCCAAAAAGTTCAAATTACACCAACCAGAGATAGATTACAAATCATCTTGAAGAAGTAGACAGTCACCAGTATTTTTGATCACCCGGTAAAATTTTAAATCATCTGCATATAGAAGACATGAAGACTCCAAATCACTGGGAAGATCATTGATAAATAGATTGAACAAAAGTGGTCCTAAGATGAAACTTTGAGATATATCAGAAGAAGGGGAGAAAGGTGAGGACGACAAGCCAAAGAGAGAGACAACACAAGTGCGATCAGCTAGAATGGAAGAGATGCAGGATAGCAAAGGTTCACGAATGCCATAATGCTTCAGTCTGATAAGAAGCAGCGTATGATTAGCAGTGTCAAAAGCTTTGGCAAAATCAACTTGATTGTTGCTGTCAATTGCAGAAGCGATTACATGAGTAAACTCAACAAGGTTCGTAGAGGTACACCGACCTTTTGCAAAGCCATGTTGTTGCGATGCAAAGACACAGTTGAGGGTATCATAGGTACGATTGAAAACGAGGCGTTCCGAAATTTTGGAAAGGCAAGAAAGAATGGAGATGGGGCGATAGTTAGAGGCAAGGTTCCAATCACCCATTTTGAAAATGGGAAAGAATGTTAGAGAGCTTCCCAGAAGACGGAAATTTACCAGCACAGAGATTGACATTGAATAAGATGGCTATAGGGACAAGAAGGGAAGACGCAAGATTTTGTTACGAAAAGCCTGCGAATACCGTACGGGCCAGGGGAACAGTAAGAGTCAAGTGAGGACAAAAAGAAAACCGCAATGGGGTTAGTTACGGCTGAGGATAGACTAGCAGCGAAATCAAAGGAAATGCAGTCAGTAGCAAGAATCGATGGGATGGTGTAAACAGATAAAGGAAAAACAGAGCAAAGAGATTGCAGGATGCAAGAAAACTACCAATTAAAATCTCACTTCATAAAGATAGATTATGGGCAGATCGGTCCTAATAGAAAGATAGTGAAGGGGTAACATTTCATCAAATCCAAACGAAATTCACTGATTGAGTTGATGTTAACGTGAAGCAAGTGTAATAGGACTTTTGGTTTTGGCTCTACGAACAGAAGTAGCATTTCCGCGTGAGTCGGCCGCTCTGTCAAAAGAGTATGTGAAGTCAAGGGTACTGCCATAGGCAAAACTATGAATCGGATTGAAAGTGGAGGAAAAGAGGTCATTTATAAATGCAAGAAAGAGAGTTGGTGAAAAAACAGTACCTTGCGGAAGCCCACCATTGTTGTTGTGTACACATGATTTGAGTTCATCCAGAACAACTTGAAAGGAACGATCTACGAGAAAACTTTCAATCCACTTGACGAGGACGGAGTGAAGACCAAATGCACGAAGCTTGGCTAATAGGACTGAATGCCAGACTCTGTCAAAGGCCTTCGAAATATCAATAAAAATGATCATTACCTACCAAAGCTATGGAAACAACGTTTCCATCTGTCAGCGACAAATGTAAGTAAGTCCTCAGTGGAGCATCCAGAACGGAAACCATACTTAGATGGTTCAACTCAAGATATTTCATTAATTTTGTGTTCACGAGTGATTCAAATACCTTAGACAGAACCGAAACGGTTGCAATAGGTCGATAGATAGAGGTATAACAGGCTTCCCCCTATTTTAGGTATGGGCTGAACGTGTGCAAGCTTCCATGCGGAAGGAAATATTCCAGTCGAATAAGACAGGTAAAATAGTTTAGCTACGGCGGAGGCGTAGCACTTTAGTAAGAAGGGTGAAATACCATCAGGTCCGGTTAGTTAGTATTATCAATGCCTTTGTTGTGCGGAAAAATAGAGGCCGTTGCTTGAAAGCGCACATTGGAGGGCTAGGAGAACTCAGTGATGAAGGCGGCAAGTAAGAGTTTGTAGCGAAAATCTCAGCCAGAAGCTGAGCTTTATCCGGTGACTCAGTGAGTATTTATAGACAAGTTTTTCTTAATCCTTTTAACAAGCGACCAGAAGAAGGCTTTGCTTCCTTTCGGGCTTGCAAAGGACCTTCTGTTTAATATTTTGGTCAAACTGGACTTTGACTCTTGTCCTGCTCTAAAATATTCGTTAGTTAAAAAATTCGAAGGATCAATAATTTTTCAATGAATGAAATGAAATTTAAACGTACGGAATTGGAATTAACGTAGTAAAACGTACTGTTTCTAATGAATTATGTAAAAAAAAAGAATATAGTCTTTGGCATTTAGTTTGCTCCATTAGCTTCATTAGCACCATTTGACTATCGAATTACCAATATGTCGAAGACCATATTAAAGACACCAAAAACCATGTTCATAGAGCCCACCTCATCCCCCCCTTCGAGCCGCACAGTTACCGAAAGAAATGATCTATACGAATCCCGTAAGTAGATGAATTATGATTTGATTCCATAAACAGCACGCAACTAAATATATATAAAGCCACTTAAGGAGACGACAGCAAATTCCTGAGATCAACAAAATTAAATTCATAAAGCTGAATACAATCGAATATTCATTTAAGTGAAAAGATGGGATCTATCGCAGAAGTAGCACAACGGCGACGTCGGCGGGTGTATGAACGGTACGTACGGATGGCATAAAGGAAGTAACACATGATATGAATAATAAACGGTATATATTTTCGGAATTTCATTACTTTTGATCGGAGCCCAGGCGCAGTTTCCCCGCTTTTGCCATATTTTTGTTTCAGAACGGCGCACAAAACAATGACGAATCCGCGCCCGCGGCTCATGTACCGGACAAATATCTGAATATCTGACAGATATGAAAATGAACAACGCAAGTATAAGTTTGGCCAAAGCATTAAAGCAAACGCGTTTACATTACACAAATATGGAGCCCCCGTTAATATGTGCTCAACTTCGAACAATATCTACAAAATATCTGCATACGTTCGACGTGCCCGTAGTAGTGCGGGAGGCATGCGCGGCACAGGGCCTGTTGAATTAATAAAAGGTAGTTTGGATTATGCCGATTAATGATTGAAATGCTTACATATTTGTTTCGGAGCGTTGGTATCGTTTCTGCGTTTCATTATATTGTACGTACTCAATATACGTACCATGCTCATAAAATCATTCGTTTCGGGCTTTGTTCATTATTCTTGGTGCTTCGTTCACGTTGTTTTATGTCTTATTCATATAACGTTTGCAAGCACGTTGTCTGTTTAGTGGGTGCGTACTTCATACAATTTTTTCGAATTAAAAAAAAATTTTCGTTTCCTATCTCTCATAGCGAACAAACGAACGAACGAATTCTTGGCCTTTTGCTTTTGCGCTTTGTATGCGTGTTTATAGCTTAGTAAGATAAAAACCAAGCTTAGGCTTCGCTACCTACCCAGATCGCTGAATGAATCGAGTTTGGTTCGCTGTATAATGATTTAATATTAACTGTTTTCGAAGGTAGGCACGTGCTTGTATGTATGACATACATAAATATGTTTCTTTTGAAAAATTCTAGATAGCTAGACAAACAGCAAGAAAAAAACAAATTCCGAAATGAATAGAGATGGAGAAATGGCATGTAAGCAAAAGAATTTCCAAAACCGTTGAATGGATTTCGATTGAATTGACACGAAATCGAGGTGAAAGGTCGCATTTCGGGCAAAGGAAAAAAACCCGGCCAATTCAATTGAATCTGGATACGGAACACTGACGTTTTTTTTTTATAATTTTTGGTATGTATAAGTATGAACAGATATTTCGGCTTTATTATTTTATTCATTCATTTATTATAAGCTATAGAAAATTTCTTCACAATAATCTTCAATTAAAAACTTCTTTAATTTTTAGCACCCCTTGGAATTTAATTTGGATTATAAGTTACCGTTACTAAGGAAAGCCAGATGCAGCTGCTGAAAGGAGCTGTGCGGTAGAATTCAAACTACTTCGGAAACGGCGTGACTTAGAGATCTGTTGGCTAAACGCACTGTCACGCCTAGCCCGGTATGTAAGCCGGATGGGGAGTGGGCAAGCAACAGCTCGGAAACGCTAAAGATACTCAGGCATAGATACTCACTTGCCGGGATGTTTGGATGCCTTCAACCCCTACACTGGTGAGCAAGTGTCCGACTTTCACGATGTAGAAGGCATTTGCGAAGTTGTCAACAGGCAGAAGCTAGTCTGATAGAAATTCAAGTCTAAAAATCATGGGCGTCTACGAAAACTAAAAGTATTTCGGCAAACAAATAGTAAGAGGATGTGAAAATGAATTGCAGTCCAGTAAAAAAAAAAATAGAAACCAAGAAAATATCGTAAGGGTTAGGAGATATGTATGGGAGCCTAGAAAAAGGCCGTTGGAGTCTAGAAAAAATCATAGGAGTCTGAAAAAAATTATGGTAGTCGGCAAAAAAGCCAGAAAGTTTTGAAGAAAAATCCTCCGCGTCTAGAAAAATATTATGAGAGTCTAAAGAAAACATCTGAAATTCACGAAAAATACCATGGGGGTTATGTTGCCAAAATTAAGGAAGTCCACAAAAAAAAAATCGAAGCGTTTAAATAAAACTCACAGGAGTGTAAAAAGCAAATCATAAAGGTCTAAAAAAATATGGGAGTCTTAAAAATATCATGGAAATCTAGAAAAATACCATGGGAATTTAGAAAATTAACATGGGACTCAAGAATTGGGGTCTAGTCGAAAACCTGCGAGTCTACAAAAAAAAATTAAAGGAGCCCAGATAAAAGAACACGGGTCTAGAGAAAAACATTAAAGTTTGAAAAACAAATAGAACCTGAAAAAGGGCCATAGGGGTTTGAAAAAAATAAACAAATTATAAGAATTTAGGGAAAAATATCATAGGTGTGCATAGGTGTTTTACTTTGGCTTCGCTGATAAAGTATAAAATTTATAGAGGAGTTGCTTTTTTTCTAAAAACCGACTATTCTTCAGGAGAGTCGATGATTTGAAGGTTTTCACTATCAGTGCCTGCCAAAGCTACAGGGTTGCCAATATGCTCATAAAAAAACAACATGAATTTACAACTTAGTAATATCGAATATGTCCTGTAAGTTTCATAATGAGCTGATAGCTCTATAAAAATTTATCGCAATTCAAAAATTTTCTAATTTTCCTGGTCTCTTTTTAGGCACCTAGTGCATACATAGGCTTAAAAACTTCCAAAACATTGTCGTATCCACATTTAAAACACGTGCGAAATTCATTTCGTTATTTTTCGCAAAAATTATTTGTTGACAGTATATATATATATATATATATATATATATATATATATATATATATATATATATATATATACATATATATATATATATATATATATATATATATATAAATATATATAAATATATATATATATATATAGATATATATATATATAAATATAAATATATATATATATATATATATATATATATATATATATATATATATATATATATATAAATGAATTTTCGCCAAAGTGATTTTAATACTAATGTTCTTCCAATATCAGTAAAAATGCGCTCATTTGGGCAATCTACTTCAGAGATAGTTTTCCAACTAAAAACAAAACGTCAAAATAGCATTAAAATGCAGAGAAATTTGACAATGCTCTAGACCCTTTTAGCAATCCAGGGTAAATGTGTTGATAGATTGTTTTTTTTTGCTTTGTGATTTGACGTCGATGCGATTGGTTCTGGGACATCAAAGCCCCCTTTGGAATAAATTGAACGATTAAGTTTTTTTTTTTTCAAATTTTAGGTTTAAATATTATCTATTAGAAGCTAGATATAATTTAATTTCTTGACAGCTATTGATATTTCGAGGATTCTTGACAGATATCGATGTTTTGGACCGATAGACACTAAAGAAGAAGACAGATTATCCTCGAAATATCGATATTTGTCAATAAATGGAAATATAAATAGTTCCAAGAGGAAAAATCAGTCTTCATATTGAAATATTTAAACAAAAATATTCAAACCATACATAAAAAAAATCAATACCATTTATTTCAGTCCGTTAAGTAAAGAATGTAACCAAAGTTCCCACGTTGGGCGCTAAGTTCCCTTGACTCTATGCAATCAAAATGCTTTAAAAAATGGTAAAGCTGGAGCAAAATCTTTTTCAAAAGAAAAAAAAAACAAAATGCTAACAGTAAAAATCGGTCAGTCCCGCCCGCTATTACAAACCTTTCGGTCAGCAACCTGTTTAAAAAATCTATTACATTCTCCAGTATAGTCACGTACTTCTATACAATAATCGTAGTACTATCTTAGTAAAGTCAGACCATCGTACACACGTGTTGGTCAATCGAAATATGTAAGTATGTAAATAGATATAAATGTGCCACCAGAGCACCCATGTCCATGTCGACGAACGCGAAAACATGCCAATTTCATACTGTCTACGGTAAAAATGGCATCGACCGATTTCGCAATAAACAATTACGACAAAAACTTATATATTTCATGGTGAGTTGTTTAGCTTGGTATTAATTGATATGATTTTTTTTTCAAGTTACTATTGCTGGTTTTGTATTTGTATTGTTTTTTGTCCCAATGCACTTTGATTCGGCACTGGATCAACTAACATACATATATATGCATTAACGGTCTTCTCATGAACAAAACAGCATAATCTCGATTTTCGCGAAATTACTAGGTAACCTACCTACGAGCATGTTTCGTAATTGAGAATCGAAAGTATTTGGTTTATCGAATTTCCGATTTTGATGAAACACACTCAATTTTCACCGATTCAACACTAACATGGGAAAATATGTAAGATACTAGCGGTCATGATTTTTTTTCTTAGTCGAAGCATTTTATTGTGTTTTTTTTTTTTTGTTTTTGAAGTTTCAGTCAACTAAGTGTGTAATTTGACACATTTAGTGTACACTGCACTTTGATGAGTCTTCTATATTACAGGAAAAAAAAAACTAGGTTATTCGAATTTATTGTGGAAAAATTGATTTCTCCGAAGTGATTTTATACGAGTGAAGAATATTTAGAGAAAATTTTCCAACGAAAAATGTTATTTTAGCATCGTAAAATGACTTTTTGCAATGCATAGATAGAAAAAAACCGGTGAGCAATTATTGGAATCAAGTCGATTTACAGTACATCTAATCCATACATCACATGTCGGAACCAAGAAGATTTTCTGTTACTCGCATCTAAAATCAAGGATCACATCATCGGATAAGATACTTGAATTTGTTAGTATCTCATCTGATGATCAATCGATTCACTATACTTTAGATAAATTGAAGAAAACACCAATCCAACTCGACGAAACAATGTAGTATGTTCTGAACATCATACATGATGCTTCAGGCTAGAAACTATCAAGTCAAGTACATATATAATGCACCGTCGTCGTCGTCGTCGTCTAGGTCAATATAATGACGACAAAAGACAAAAATGACAAATTATCATAAGACGACTGAGTTTCGTCGTTATGGTAATTTTCAAAGAGAATGGATGATTTCGTTGTACCGCGGACCCACCTGGCCAAGAAACAAACGAATATTTAGTACGTCGTGTATGTATGTTTGTCTGTAACGTACCGAAAGCAAGCCTGCAATGAATTTAAGTATCTGCATGCGTTTGTACATATGTATGTCTGTACTTGACAAAACTTGTTCGATAGCTCCATTCTCTTCGTACGCACAACAAACATTTCCATATATGTTTGTAAGGCTTGGTTAGTGAGCATTCAAATTGTTTTTCTGATAGAGTATAATACACAAAATTCCAATTCCCGATTGTTGGCTTTATTGCTTAAAAAACTTGTACAGTTTTTACGCTATTTATTCCTACCTACATACATGCTACATACATAGTATCTTACCTATCCGGCTCAGAGCTCATCGGTCGATTCGAAACATATTTTCGTTTCACCATGATTTGCGTACACTTAATTTTATGCCAAATGCCTATACAGCCATCAAAATATGAAAATTACATATCATACTCTGGCATTTTATAATGTTTATGGAAATCATATGACAGCGTCGATGGCAATGGTAACGACACTCGGCGATGGTAACGGCAACGAGGACAAATAATTTAAGTATGAGTGAATTTTTTTTAAGTAGATACGAAAGGGGGTGAATTATGAAGAAACAATGATTTTGTGGGTAAAGACTAACATTTATTAACGTAGGCACGTTCTTGTCATTTTCGTTTTATTTTTTCTTTTGACGCGCGTTTGTTTTGGTGCATGTATGACAGGATTCTTTGACGGGACGACTTCGAAAAAATACAAGCTGACCGCAAAGACAGGAAGTGTTCTGTGGTTTCATATCACATCGCTCGATAATATGCTTGATCAGAGGCAGCCAAAGTAACAGGAAATTGGCTGAAATTTGATTTAGCAGCATCCGATTATCAACTGAATAATGATAACTTCCCCCTCAGCGGTCCGACCTTGCCGCGGTGAGGGGGCTCAGGGCAGTGGCCCATCAGCCAAATGAGTTGCTGCCTTGTTAAAGTGACCTTAGGGGAAGGTGACCCCGAACAGAAAACCAAATATGGACGAAGACAAAGGAGATAAAGTTACGGTACAGGGAGTCGGATACCCAGTACCGGCGGCCGTCAGGGGTGAGCGAGCAGGCCCCGGGTTGTCGTTATCCATCGACTACAATGCTATGCAGGTTGACCACTTGGCCACCGTAGCAGATCCAATTACAAGTGGTTCTACGATAAACGCAGAGGTGGTGGAATCGGTGGCGGACCCTTTTAGAAGTAACTCCAAGCTACAACGATCCCCACTTCGAAAAACAACACTTGAGGAAGCTATCACCTCCGCTGGTCGCCATTCAAGTCGCGCGAAGCTAATGCGTTCGGGTGCCAGAGTACTCGCAGACTCGGACTCGGAGAGCATGGTTTCGACCGAAGCGGAGGAGGAACTCCTCAAATTGCCTGAGCGAGGCGAAGGTGCTGGTCCCCATGAGAGGAACAGGACCAAGCCGAGCAAAGAGGGCAAAAAAACCGCTGGCGAATCACAAAGCGGCGTTGCGCATTGTCGACAGGCTCGGCGACAGTCCTTCCCTCTCTGCGGAGGAGAAGGATCGGTTATGCTGGGCCCGGACGAAGGTGGCAAAAGGCCGCGAGTACTTCGCTGGCAAAGAAAGGCTGGCTCTTAAGGACTCTGTTTTCCACAACAAGGTGGAGCAGAGCTTCTCAAAGAAGCTGGCAGATGAAAGGCAGAGGTCCGACGAGGAGGAAAACCGGTGTCCAAGAGGCCTAAAAACGAGACCAGTCAGCAAGGGGTCCAACAACCCTCTACCTCGAAGCCGAAGAAGGTAATAAAGGCCAGTGATGTGGCTAAACAGCACCTCATCGTGGCTTTGATAGAACGAAGCAACCCGTTGGGTCAATTGTCGCTTGAGAATTGAAAACGTCATTGCAATTTTAGTCTCGGGTAGGTTTCCACATACCCTTAGTCAGCTCATCGAGTACTCTCTAGGGCTGGTTGAGGAGTGGGCGAATACCGTGGGTCTTGGCATTAACCCCAACAAAACGAATATTGTGCTCTTCACTAGGAAGTATAAAACCCTGGATTTAGACCAGACCATATCATGCTGGGCGGCTCCAGCTTAGGTCTCAAGTTACAAACTAAGTACTTGGGTCTTATTCTGGACAGCAAGCTCACATGGAAGGCGAATTTAGAGGAAAGAGTTAAGCGGGCAAGCAACGCGATTTATGCCAGCAAGAGAGTGCTGGGTAAAACGTGGGGTCTAAGCCCTGCTCTAACGCACTGGATCTACTTGGCGGTAGCTATGCCGATCCTTGTTTACGGATGCTTGGTCTGGTGACAGCAGTGAATAAAAGCACCTTTGCTAGTATGGCGAATAGAGTTTAGCGGTTGGCGGCACTCTGCATTACAGGTGCCTTAGCCTCGACTCCTTCGTCAGCTCTGAACGTCCTGCTTCATCTCCCCCCGCTTGGTCTCTTTATTAGAGGCACTGCCGCAAAAGCTGCTGTCAGGCTTAGGGAATCAGGACACTTAGAGTCAGGATCCTATGGCCACAGTAGTATTGAACGGGGTTAAGCAGGAAGCACTGACTACCTGGTTCCCACTCTGTACAGGAATGGAATCGGCAAATGTGCCCTGCAGCTCTTAGCATCTACACTGACGGCTCGAAAACAGCTGCAAGAGTAGGTGCTGCAGCATATTCTGCAGATGCAGCTAGGGAAGCAGTTTTCAGGCTACCGAATCACAGTAGCATTTTCGCACAGTAGATATTGTTGATGTGCTACGCCCGTACATCCTGGCCAAGTCGATCACTCGCACACCTTGCTCACTTTTTTCGATAATTTCACGCTTTAGTTCCATCGACATCATTTTCATTTTTGTTTTCAGATTTAGATTACCTAAAATATCACCTTTAATTTGATACTTAAATAATTATACCTATTTTCAAACATACCAAGTGATTTCCTCAAATGCAATTTATAGATAGCGAACAAAAGCGGATTTTTTTAATTAACCCTTAACGCGTGGTTCATATTACACGTTGTAACTTTTTACTTCCTACCTGTTTTGGGGTATTTTTTAACGACTGTTCAAAAGACAAAATAAAACTACAGACAGATATTCACTTCTTGTTTTTTTTTAAGGAATAGAGTGGTATTTTCTTATTACTTTTATTATTTTTTCTTTAAAATCTTAGTACTTAAGAATGTAAAACATAAATAAATATATTAGGTTATGCAAAACTATTTGTTCGAAAAATTTCGATTCTTCCCGATCAAAGAAACATATAAATAAATGCAACAACAATACATTTCATCCTCTTGCAGATAAATTGAGCCCCAACTTTTCTACCCGCTAAAACTTTCAACTAATACGCGTGGGGCGGCGTTTTTGAACAATTTTAGGTAGGTGTGCGTTGTTTGTTCTTAAATTTGTGCTTCATTAATTTGTAACAATTAAATGTTTTAACAGTTAAAACTTAATAAAACTTATTGTTTTTTCCAGCCTATTACCAAAAAGGAGCTGCCGACCATCGCAACATCGACAAATAAAGGTAATTACTTTTGAGATCCATTAACATGTGTGTCCCTTCCATGGCTGCAATTAATCGAGTATCCAAACAAAATTGAGTTTTTTCGTGCGCCAAGCCTGTTTAGCGATTCGCAGAAGTATTTCGAAACACTTCAAGTAATTTAAAGCTAGTTTACTTACCAGTGGAATCCGGACGACGGTACTGTTTTCATGGAAGCCACTGAAACTTGAAAACTTAAAAAATATTGGCATTTGATCACGGATAACTATTAGATATAATTCATAATAACTAGATTTCTGCAAAGATACACGTTTTTCTGTCTGCGTAGGTGATTATAACTTCAAGTGCTGGAAAACATTGGCAGTTTCGGCAAGTAACTAAGCGACGGGATGATATTAGAGCTGTTACAATTCGATTACGAATCAATGTACCCGGAATGGTTACATGTCCCGGTCAATCGAATTAAACTTTTCAATATCGGAAGTTCAAATTTTGCTCAAATTTTTTGTTCCAATTTTTCTAAACGTTTTATGATAATGTTCATTCTTTCACGAAATCAGTCCGTATCAATTGAGTGCACCTTTTAATTTGTGAGCCCAAAAAATTATATATAATAACAATTCACTTCAAATATTAATATTTCTTGTTTTGTAATTTTTCCATGGGATGTTTTTTTTTAAATTTTTTGATATTTTTAATATTTAACTGCTTTAGTGAGTCAATGTAAAAATATTTTTCACCAATAGAACGAAAAAAAATCGTAATATTTGAATGAAAGTTTAATCCCAACAACGTCTTCAATTAGCGCATCAGAATATATACTGGTTAGATTGATTTGGCCTCTTAGTTTTTTGTTATTTTTACCCACAAATGTGTTTTTAGCTATATGAACGTGTGTTAGTTCCGTCACACAGATAAAATTTTAACATATGATAGAGCGTACTTATTTACTTTTTCCAGGAAAATGGCCAGATACCCGTGCGAGGTTTGCGGAAAAGTGCTGACTAGAAGAGTAAGTTGAAGTTAAGTTGGTAATTTATTGAGCTAACGATTTTATCTTACTAGGCCCACTTGCAGAGTCACATGAATTTGCACAATGGTGCTGTTGAATGCAGATTCTGTTCTAAAAAATTTTCCCGCCAGGAGCACATGCTAGCGCACATCAGTGTGAAACACACAAATGATGCTGCGCTTAGCTGTGCTTCCTGCGGGAAAAAGTTTTACAGAGCCTCACATTTGCAGCAACATGTGCCAATTCATACCCGTCAAGAACAACAGCAGCAGCAGCCTCGGCGGCCACGGCGGCCAACGACAAGAACAGTAGCAGCAACCACAACAACAACAACAACAGCAGCAGCGGCCTCGGTGGCCTCAGCGGCCTCGGTGGCCTCAGCGGCCTCGGTGGCCTCAGCGGCCTCGGTGGCCTCAGCGGCCTCGGCGGCCTCGTATCCTAGATGGATCGCCGGACGGCTACCGGGATCCCAGATCCCGGTAGCCATAGTCCGGCCATTTACACAACAGCAGCAACAACAACAGCAGCAGCAACAAGTACAAGAACAGCAGCCTCGACAACCACAGCAGCAACAATAACGGCCGAGGGATACTGCGCGAGAGATCCCCCTATCAAGTCACAATTCTTGGTGCTAGAGAATCAACTAGTACCAAAAGAGATGTTGGCCACGTCCATGAAATAGTTGCGAGATTGGTAAGAGATTGAATGTCTTCTTAAATATATATATAGATAGATATATATATATATATATATATATATATATATATATATATGATATTTTTAATATTTAACTGCTTTAGTGAGTCAATGTAAAAATATTTTTCACCAATAGAACGAAAAAAAATCGTAATATTTGAATGAAAGTTTAATCCCAACAACGTCTTCAATTAGCGCATCAGAATATATACTGGTTAGATTGATTTGGCCTCTTAGTTTTTTGTTATTTTTACCCACAAATGTGTTTTTAGCTATATGAACGTGTGTTAGTTCCGTCACACAGATAAAATTTTAACATATGATAGAGCGTACTTATTTACTTTTTCCAGGAAAATGGCCAGATACCCGTGCGAGGTTTGCGGAAAAGTGCTGACTAGAAGAGTAAGTTGAAGTTAAGTTGGTAATTTATTGAGCTAACGATTTTATCTTACTAGGCCCACTTGCAGAGTCACATGAATTTGCACAATGGTGCTGTTGAATGCAGATTCTGTTCTAAAAAATTTTCCCGCCAGGAGCACATGCTAGCGCACATCAGTGTGAAACACACAAATGATGCTGCGCTTAGCTGTGCTTCCTGCGGGAAAAAGTTTTACAGAGCCTCACATTTGCAGCAACATGTGCCAATTCATACCCGTCAAGAACAACAGCAGCAGCAGCCTCGGCGGCCACGGCGGCCAACGACAAGAACAGTAGCAGCAACCACAACAACAACAACAACAGCAGCAGCGGCCTCGGTGGCCTCAGCGGCCTCGGTGGCCTCAGCGGCCTCGGTGGCCTCAGCGGCCTCGGTGGCCTCAGCGGCCTCGGCGGCCTCGTATCCTAGATGGATCGCCGGACGGCTACCGGGATCCCAGATCCCGGTAGCCATAGTCCGGCCATTTACACAACAGCAGCAACAACAACAGCAGCAGCAACAAGTACAAGAACAGCAGCCTCGACAACCACAGCAGCAACAATAACGGCCGAGGGATACTGCGCGAGAGATCCCCCTATCAAGTCACAATTCTTGGTGCTAGAGAATCAACTAGTACCAAAAGAGATGTTGGCCACGTCCATGAAATAGTTGCGAGATTGGTAAGAGATTGAATGTCTTCTTAAATATATATATAGATAGATATATATATATATATATATATATATATATATATATATATATATATATATATATGATATTTTTAATATTTAACTGCTTTAGTGAGTCAATGTAAAAATATTTTTCACCAATAGAACGAAAAAAAATCGTAATATTTGAATGAAAGTTTAATCCCAACAACGTCTTCAATTAGCGCATCAGAATATATACTGGTTCGATTGATTTGGCCTCTTAGTTTTTTGTTATTTTTACCCACAAATGTGTTTTTAGCTATATGAACGTGTGTTAGTTCCGTCACACAGATAAAATTTTAACATATGATAGAGCGTACTTATTTACTTTTTCCAGGAAAATGGCCAGATACCCGTGCGAGGTTTGCGGAAAAGTGCTGACTAGAAGAGTAAGTTGAAGTTAAGTTGGTAATTTATTGAGCTAACGATTTTATCTTACTAGGCCCACTTGCAGAGTCACATGAATTTGCACAATGGTGCTGTTGAATGCAGATTCTGTTCTAAAAAATTTTCCCGCCAGGAGCACATGCTAGCGCACATCAGTGTGAAACACACAAATGATGCTGCGCTTAGCTGTGCTTCCTGCGGGAAAAAGTTTTACAGAGCCTCACATTTGCAGCAACATGTGCCAATTCATACCCGTCAAGAACAACAGCAGCAGCAGCCTCGGCGGCCACGGCGGCCAACGACAAGAACAGTAGCAGCAACCACAACAACAACAACAACAGCAGCAGCCTCGGCGGCCTCAGCGGCCTCGGTGGCCTCAGCGGCCTCGGTGGCCTCAGCGGCCTCGGCGGCCTCAGCGGCCTCAGCGGCCTCGGCGGCCTCGTATCCTAGATGGATCGCCGGACGGCTACCGGGATCCCAGATCCCGGTAGCCATAGTCCGGCCATTTACACAACAGCAGCAACAACAACAGCAGCAGCAACAAGTACAAGAACAGCAGCCTCGACAACCACAGCAGCAACAATAACGGCCGAGGGATACTGCGCGAGAGATCCCCCTATCAAGTCACAATTCTTGGTGCTAGAGAATCAACTAGTACCAAAAGAGATGTTGGCCACGTCCATGAAATAGTTGCGAGATTGGTAAGAGATTGAATGTCTTCTTAAATATATATATAGATAGATATATATATATATATATATATATATATATATATATATATATATATATATATATATATATATATATATATATATATGATATTTTTAATATTTAACTGCTTTAGTGAGTCAATGTAAAAATATTTTTCACCAATAGAACGAAAAAAAATCGTAATATTTGAATGAAAGTTTAATCCCAACAACGTCTTCAATTAGCGCATCAGAATATATACTGGTTAGATTGATTTGGCCTCTTAGTTTTTTGTTATTTTTACCCACAAATGTGTTTTTAGCTATATGAACGTGTGTTAGTTCCGTCACACAGATAAAATTTTAACATATGATAGAGCGTACTTATTTACTTTTTCCAGGAAAATGGCCAGATACCCGTGCGAGGTTTGCGGAAAAGTGCTGACTAGAAGAGTAAGTTGAAGTTAAGTTGGTAATTTATTGAGCTAACGATTTTATCTTACTAGGCCCACTTGCAGAGTCACATGAATTTGCACAATGGTGCTGTTGAATGCAGATTCTGTTCTAAAAAATTTTCCCGCCAGGAGCACATGCTAGCGCACATCAGTGTGAAACACACAAATGATGCTGCGCTTAGCTGTGCTTCCTGCGGGAAAAAGTTTTACAGAGCCTCACATTTGCAGCAACATGTGCCAATTCATACCCGTCAAGAACAACAGCAGCAGCAGCCTCGGCGGCCACGGCGGCCAACGACAAGAACAGTAGCAGCAACCACAACAACAACAACAACAGCAGCAGCGGCCTCGGTGGCCTCAGCGGCCTCGGTGGCCTCAGCGGCCTCGGTGGCCTCAGCGGCCTCGGCGGCCTCGTATCCTAGATGGATCGCCGGACGGCTACCGGGATCCCAGATCCCGGTAGCCATAGTCCGGCCATTTACACAACAGCAGCAACAACAACAGCAGCAGCAACAAGTACAAGAACAGCAGCCTCGACAACCACAGCAGCAACAATAACGGCCGAGGGATACTGCGCGAGAGATCCCCCTATCAAGTCACAATTCTTGGTGCTAGAGAATCAACTAGTACCAAAAGAGATGTTGGCCACGTCCATGAAATAGTTGCGAGATTGGTAAGAGATTGAATGTCTTCTTAAATATATATATAGATAGATATATATATATATATATATATATATATATATATATATATATGATATTTTTAATATTTAACTGCTTTAGTGAGTCAATGTAAAAATATTTTTCACCAATAGAACGAAAAAAAATCGTAATATTTGAATGAAAGTTTAATCCCAACAACGTCTTCAATTAGCGCATCAGAATATATACTGGTTCGATTGATTTGGCCTCTTAGTTTTTTGTTATTTTTACCCACAAATGTGTTTTTAGCTATATGAACGTGTGTTAGTTCCGTCACACAGATAAAATTTTAACATATGATAGAGCGTACTTATTTACTTTTTCCAGGAAAATGGCCAGATACCCGTGCGAGGTTTGCGGAAAAGTGCTGACTAGAAGAGTAAGTTGAAGTTAAGTTGGTAATTTATTGAGCTAACGATTTTATCTTACTAGGCCCACTTGCAGAGTCACATGAATTTGCACAATGGTGCTGTTGAATGCAGATTCTGTTCTAAAAAATTTTCCCGCCAGGAGCACATGCTAGCGCACATCAGTGTGAAACACACAAATGATGCTGCGCTTAGCTGTGCTTCCTGCGGGAAAAAGTTTTACAGAGCCTCACATTTGCAGCAACATGTGCCAATTCATACCCGTCAAGAACAACAGCAGCAGCAGCCTCGGCGGCCACGGCGGCCAACGACAAGAACAGTAGCAGCAACCACAACAACAACAACAACAGCAGCAGCCTCGGCGGCCTCAGCGGCCTCGGTGGCCTCAGCGGCCTCGGTGGCCTCAGCGGCCTCAGCGGCCTCAGCGGCCTCAGCGGCCTCGGCGGCCTCAGCGGCCTCGGCGGCCTCGTATCCTAGATGGATCGCCGGACGGCTACCGGGATCCCAGATCCCGGTAGCCATAGTCCGGCCATTTACACAACAGCAGCAACAACAACAGCAGCAGCAACAAGTACAAGAACAGCAGCCTCGACAACCACAGCAGCAACAATAACGGCCGAGGGATACTGCGCGAGAGATCCCCCTATCAAGTCACAATTCTTGGTGCTAGAGAATCAACTAGTACCAAAAGAGATGTTGGCCACGTCCATGAAATAGTTGCGAGATTGGTAAGAGATTGAATGTCTTCTTAAATATATATATAGATAGATATATATATATATATATATATATATATATATATATGATATTTTTAATATTTAACTGCTTTAGTGAGTCAATGTAAAAATATTTTTCACCAATAGAACGAAAAAAAATCGTAATATTTGAATGAAAGTTTAATCCCAACAACGTCTTCAATTAGCGCATCAGAATATATACTGGTTAGATTGATTTGGCCTCTTAGTTTTTTGTTATTTTTACCCACAAATGTGTTTTTAGCTATATGAACGTGTGTTAGTTCCGTCACACAGATAAAATTTTAACATATGATAGAGCGTACTTATTTACTTTTTCCAGGAAAATGGCCAGATACCCGTGCGAGGTTTGCGGAAAAGTGCTGACTAGAAGAGTAAGTTGAAGTTAAGTTGGTAATTTATTGAGCTAACGATTTTATCTTACTAGGCCCACTTGCAGAGTCACATGAATTTGCACAATGGTGCTGTTGAATGCAGATTCTGTTCTAAAAAATTTTCCCGCCAGGAGCACATGCTAGCGCACATCAGTGTGAAACACACAAATGATGCTGCGCTTAGCTGTGCTTCCTGCGGGAATAAGTTTTACAGAGCCTCACATTTGCAGCAACATGTGCCAATTCATACCCGTCAAGAACAACAGCAGCAGCAGCCTCGGCGGCCACGGCGGCCAACGACAAGAACAGTAGCAGCAACCACAACAACAACAACAACAGCAGCAGCCTCGGCGGCCTCAGCGGCCTCGGTGGCCTCAGCGGCCTCGGTGGCCTCAGCGGCCTCGGTGGCCTCAGCGGCCTCGGCGGCCTCGTATCCTAGATGGATCGCCGGACGGCTACCGGGATCCCAGATCCCGGTAGCCATAGTCCGGCCATTTACACAACAGCAGCAACAACAACAGCAGCAGCAACAAGTACAAGAACAGCAGCCTCGACAACCACAGCAGCAACAATAACGGCCGAGGGATACTGCGCGAGAGATCCCCCTATCAAGTCACAATTCTTGGTGCTAGAGAATCAACTAGTACCAAAAGAGATGTTGGCCACGTCCATGAAATAGTTGCGAGATTGGTAAGAGATTGAATGTCTTCTTAAATATATATATAGATAGATATATATATATATATATATATATATATATATATATATATATATATATATATATATATATATATATATATATATATATATATATATATATATATATATATATATATATATATATGATATTTTTAATATTTAACTGCTTTAGTGAGTCAATGTAAAAATATTTTTCACCAATAGAACGAAAAAAAATCGTAATATTTGAATGAAAGTTTAATCCCAACAACGTCTTCAATTAGCGCATCAGAATATATACTGGTTAGATTGATTTGGCCTCTTAGTTTTTTGTTATTTTTACCCACAAATGTGTTTTTAGCTATATGAACGTGTGTTAGTTCCGTCACACAGATAAAATTTTAACATATGATAGAGCGTACTTATTTACTTTTTCCAGGAAAATGGCCAGATACCCGTGCGAGGTTTGCGGAAAAGTGCTGACTAGAAGAGTAAGTTGAAGTTAAGTTGGTAATTTATTGAGCTAACGATTTTATCTTACTAGGCCCACTTGCAGAGTCACATGAATTTGCACAATGGTGCTGTTGAATGCAGATTCTGTTCTAAAAAATTTTCCCGCCAGGAGCACATGCTAGCGCACATCAGTGTGAAACACACAAATGATGCTGCGCTTAGCTGTGCTTCCTGCGGGAAAAAGTTTTACAGAGCCTCACATTTGCAGCAACATGTGCCAATTCATACCCGTCAAGAACAACAGCAGCAGCAGCCTCGGCGGCCACGGCGGCCAACGACAAGAACAGTAGCAGCAACCACAACAACAACAGCAGCAGCCTCGGCGGCCTCAGCGGCCTCGGTGGCCTCAGCGGCCTCAGCGGCCTCGGTGGCCTCAGCGGCCTCGTATCCTAGATGGATCGCCGGACGGCTACCGGGATCCCAGATCCCGGTAGCCATAGTCCGGCCATTTACACAACAGCAGCAACAACAACAGCAGCAGCAACAAGTACAAGAACAGCAGCCTCGACAACCACAGCAGCAACAATAACGGCCGAGGGATACTGCGCGAGAGATCCCCCTATCAAGTCACAATTCTTGGTGCTAGAGAATCAACTAGTACCAAAAGAGATGTTGGCCACGTCCATGAAATAGTTGCGAGATTGGTAAGAGATTGAATGTCTTCTTAAATATATATATAGATAGATATATATATATATATATATATATATATATATATATATATATATATATATATATATATATATATATATGATATTTTTAATATTTAACTGCTTTAGTGAGTCAATGTAAAAATATTTTTCACCAATAGAACGAAAAAAAATCGTAATATTTGAATGAAAGTTTAATCCCAACAACGTCTTCAATTAGCGCATCAGAATATATACTGGTTAGATTGATTTGGCCTCTTAGTTTTTTGTTATTTTTACCCACAAATGTGTTTTTAGCTATATGAACGTGTGTTAGTTCCGTCACACAGATAAAATTTTAACATATGATAGAGCGTACTTATTTACTTTTTCCAGGAAAATGGCCAGATACCCGTGCGAGGTTTGCGGAAAAGTGCTGACTAGAAGAGTAAGTTGAAGTTAAGTTGGTAATTTATTGAGCTAACGATTTTATCTTACTAGGCCCACTTGCAGAGTCACATGAATTTGCACAATGGTGCTGTTGAATGCAGATTCTGTTCTAAAAAATTTTCCCGCCAGGAGCACATGCTAGCGCACATCAGTGTGAAACACACAAATGATGCTGCGCTTAGCTGTGCTTCCTGCGGGAAAAAGTTTTACAGAGCCTCACATTTGCAGCAACATGTGCAAATTCATACCCGTAGACAACAACAGCAGCAGCAGTCTCGGCGGCCTCGGCGGCCAACAACAACAGCAGCAGCAGCAGCAACAACAACAACACTCGCAGCAACAACAACAACAACCGCGGCAGCAGCAACAACAACAACACCCGCAGCAACAACAACAACAACCGCAGCAGCAGCAGCAACAACAACCGCGGCGGCCTCAGCGGCCTCAGTGCCATCTTATCCCAGATGGATGGCCGGACGGCTACCGGGATCCCAGATCCCGGTAGCCATAGTCCGGCCATTTACACAACAGCAGCCTCGACAACCACAGCAGCCAGGGCCGGGGCTTCCATAGGCGCGTATGGAGCAGTCGCACCGGGCGCTGGCGAAAAAGGGACGCAACTAATCAAACGTAAAGATTTACCCTGTCGCCTTCAAAAATTTGATCTTAAGTTATCAGTCGCTTAAGTCATGCTTATTAACTTTTTCCGTTTTAAAGAAAATATGTTCGAATTTCTCTTTCTATTTAAAAAGTCAACTCTTCTCAAAAATAGTTTCTTCTACCCAACAATCCCATCAGGAAACAAAGCAATATATGCACAAAGCAACGTTCAACCATGTCCAGGTAAGGCAATGGCATTAAATTTTTTTTAATTATGACCCAAGCTAGTTGAAAGATAGCACTTCTTCAAATTCATGCTCAACTACCCTGAAGGTTTGACCAACTTTAGGTGTTCTTCGTGCAGGTGCTGCCACCATGTACTTAGGCTTTAATCACCTCTTCATTCGAGTCAAATCTCTCTCCCGGGAGGTTTTACTGTCAGGTCTGCAAAGAACCAAAAATCTGCAGAATATAGTCGATTTGGGAGCAATTCGATATGCATTTCATGCATTTTTGCCATCGACTGAATTGTTTTTATTATTTTTTCTTCCGTCCTTAAAACACACCAATAATGCCGTATAATATTCGCGATTGATGCTTCTTCCTTTCTCAAGGCAGTCGATGAGTATTATTCCATACGCTTCCCAAAAAAATACTGACGCCATAACCTTGCCATCTGACTGTTGCGATTTTTTTCGCGTTAGACGGAGTTTATCGACTGCTGTCCACTCAGAAGACGATCAATTTGACTCTGGAGTGTAGTGGTGTAATCATGTTTTATTGGTCGTTATATACCTATGCAAAAAAAACCTTTTTATCACGATTAAACAGCCCCGAACAACGCTCCATTCAACGCTTAACTACACGTTGTTGTTTTGATCCACCCTGGGTATATGCGGATCTCCAAATGTTCATGAAAAATCGTTTAAACACTAGCTTTCGTTATCTTCCTTTATTTTTTAAATTCAAATCATTGCTTTTATTATTACTAATAAATATTTTCTAAAAATATTTTTTTACTGAAAACTAGGTGGTGCCTTTGGCATAGCAAAATGGCGATGCATCCCGCAACAAATCAATCATTCATCAAACCGATCGTCGGATATTATGAATTCGAATGATTGTAGTAGCTCGCTACACTGTGACCACCAATACCTCCACGATCCCAATCGATTAATACAACACAATCGTGCAATATGGCATCCTCAAACGCCCGATCTGACACAGTGTCGTAGCGTTTGGATCAATAATCTTGAAATCAGTGTAAATCAACGTGATTCATCGCTAATATCGATCGCAAATGATTTATCACAAATAACCAGTAGTAAAGTATTATATGGAGGTGATATGCTTGTAACCACAAAAATCATACAAACCATGTCCGAAAAAATGGCATACGATATTGAAACATTTCCGGATCAGAAGCAACGTGAAGCGATAATTACTGAGTTGTTGAATGGCGTTGTGAAAACGGGATCTAATTTACTCGATATTTCACATGAACATACGTGGTTGGATTTAAGTTTTGAGGATCAAATGCGTGTTGCAACGTCACTACTAACAGGACTAGAAGATAATGCATTTTTACTCGCAGATTCGATAATAAGAGAAAGGACAGTTGTACAGAAAGTCAAGAATATACGTAAGTGTGAACATTTTAGAAATTCGAATTTGGAAGAAGCTAATTTTTGTTTCGTGTTTCTTTCTTCAGTGTTGTCCATTCGTGTCCTGGAGACAAAAAATATAGTTAGCAGTGAAATTTTCCCAGACGGTAAAACTGAACAGTGGCATGTTAGCGATGATCGTATAGAGTTGCCAAGGGGTGCTCTAGTGGAAAATAGCGAAGCCGGTCTGGTTCGTATCGTTTTCGTTGCATTCGATCGTCTTGAAACCATTTTAAAACCATGGCTGAATCATTTAGATGTGAAATTTACAAAGATTGAAAGTAAGTATTTAGTTAACTAAAATCGGGTTAAGTCCCGCTCAATCTTTCTTTCACTCACGGAGTACTACTTTCGAATTCAGAAGATCGCCGGAGTTACAATTTTTAAATATTGCTCATTATTGACTCAATAAATTTTTAACCTCATCACAATCTTTGCGCATTCTCTAGATCTAGCTAACAATTTATGTACACACATGTCTAATAAGACTATATCAATTTTTCCTCTTTTATTCTTTACAGTGCAACACAATCAATCGAAAAATGCAGGTCTTCAGCAAAATCGTATATTAAATAGTAAGGTAATATCGGCTAGTTTAGGTAAAGGTCGACACATACAACTATCACAACCAATTCGTTTAGTTCTGCGACATCTAAAAGTCGATAATGTTACAAATCCTGTTTGTGTGTTCTGGAATTATATCGACCAGTAAGTATTCAATTTTATCGTATGTATCTTTAAAGGAATCCAATCCGACTATTTTTTTCATATGTATTTTAATATAATAATAATATGGCACATAAATATCATATAATTCATATCCAAAATATTAATTCACTTCAGTGTCCAATCATGTAAACTGCGAATGATAGAAAATGATACAATAAACCTTTAATTGCGCATACATTATAACAAAAAAGTTCCCGGACATTGCAAATCAAATTTAAAATCAGTCAATGTTTATTTTGTGGCTATTCAAGTAAACTTCATTTAATGAAACATTTTTTAAATCTACGAATTTTGTTTTATGTCCTCGATGGACTTAAAACACATTCTCGGAAGCGGCATTTTTAATTTCGTAAGCAGGAAATATGGTGAATTCTTTACATATATATTATCGCATATTTGTTACATTTTTGGCCTTGAAGTAGGTTCTATGAATCGATATGATGGTGTATTATCGTCGTTACAAATTCACAAATTGTTCTTTTATAGTTCTGACCGTTTTGACAGATTTTTTCATGTAAACGCATCAGCACATCCAAATGTCGCGTTATTTGCTGTCTGTTCCTCCGGAGCGGACAACACCTCGAATATCCGGAGAATAAAAAACAATGAGCATCACCTTGACTTTTGATCAGTTTTGGCGTGGTTTTTTCGGTTTCAATTCATTTTTACCCCTCCATTCCGATGATTCCTGGCCTGTTTTCAAATCTATGTATGTCTCAAGATCCGGCTTGTCCAATGATACCTGTTCACGATACTAAATTTAAAGTAAATTCAGCTTGATCCGGACTAATCGAGCAGCAGGGTCGCGTTTCATTCCTAAAATATAGACCAAAATCCAAAGAATAGACTGGCGAGAGGTGTTGATTTCACATGTTACCTTCCTTACACAAACATGATGATCACAATTTCCTTCATTTTGCCAGTATTGTCGTTAGCTGAAGAGGTCGAAAGTCGTCCAGAACGAAGCATGTCTTTAAGGGTTGCTTGACCGTCCGTAAAAGCCATATATTAATTGTGTGTTCTTGATAAACCAGAATCTTCGTAAGCTACTTTTTTTTGTTTGACATTCGCAACAATATCACACTCGAAATTCCGTTTGATACACAAAATTTGAGACACGCTATTTGTTCAATATTTTGATTTATTGTCAAAATCGTAATACTTCTGAGGTATACTTATTGCTGTGAGCTAACTGGTCAGCAATTTAAAAAAAAAAATCAGCCTGAATTAAAATGTCCGGAAATTTTATTGCCACAATACATGGCTTTCAGTAACTGATGTTCTTCGGGCACCTTCGAAATATGGCTCTAACATAGTTCTAAATAAATGTATATATTTCGTTTTATATAAAACCTGTTTTCTACGTATTTTCCCGTTTTTATAAAATAAAATGATCATTGTTCACTGACTCAGTTATAAAACAATCTCAGCTCATGGAATTGATTAATGTCCTTGCGGAATCTATACTCGCCAAAGCAAGTGATTCAAATTTGTAAAAAGAACAGGCTTTATATCACACATCTTATCACTGCGCAATCACTAAACCAGTAACTTTAACTGCGTGTAAGTGTATGAAATTTCGTCCATTGCGCGATTAGCTATCAGCTCCATACAATCGAGTAACCACAAAGTGGTCTTCAGTAATAGTTTGAATTTTCGTGTTGGTAATTAGACTTTTCTTCACCTCTGGTTACAAAATATCTTCGCACAGCCTGCCATTAAAAAATTTCCATAGCTAATGTACTAAAAATCATTTGTCATATGTACTTGCATTCTATTAAAAAAAAAGCTTTTCTTTGTTCCATATATGGTTAGTACAGGGTTTTTCAATACGAAAATAACAATTTTTCAATTGAATAAAACACAAAATAATTGAGATATCGGTTGCAAGTGCAGTACAAATGTTACATTTAAGAATGTTAGTCGATTTGGTTAATATCACCATTATCAATTTTCCATCACTCCTAGCGGGCATCTAACGCACACATAGGGTTAAAAATTTCCAAAACTTTATCACAAGCTTGTTCGAAACACGTTAAAAATTCATTCAACATACTTGGTTTTTTGAGAAATTTTTTGTTTGCAGAACTATAAGAGTGCTTGACATATAGTTAAATTTGCCGCCGGCGTCAAAGGGTAAACGATAACTAATATTCGTTGTAAAAACCTGGACCTATTCCACATATATGCCAATATGTCTTAATAATTTCTGCTCAATTGGATGATGCGTTCACGAGAAACGGTGATGCAAATAGAAATTATGTTATGTCCTTATTTAAAAAAGGTATATTTCCTCCGTGATGATTTTAATGATAAGTCCAGGAGGAACTATGCAGTGATATTCCACACTATATTCAAAATATTTATTTAAAGTTAGCCATCCTGTCTTGACGTAGAAGGTTTTATACCATCATATTTGGCTATAGATATGAATTGGCTTAGAATTTGTTTATAATTTGATTCAATGTGAGATCATTGAAAGATATATTCAATTTTTTTTTCAAAAAGATTGTCTATTTACATGTACAGTACTTTTAATTTAGAAACTTTCAATAAAATTTGCCCAACTGTTTCGTTGAGCGTATCAGTTGCGTTCGTTATTTTCAACTAGAAAATTTGTTTGAGTGATTTGGCAGATTTACGACCCTTTCTTAATATTCTTTTAACGATAGCCCCGTACCTTCCTATTCGCCTGAGCTCTGTAGCACTGGCTGGTTTCATATGTTTTTCTACAAAATTCACTTTGTTTGATTGTCCCTTCTGTGAAGAACGGCTAAGTTTTATTTCCTTATTGATATATGGCTTGCCAAACGATTATCAATAAGTTGTAACATAAACGAATAATTTTTTAACAAAAAATTAAGGAGATATGAGCCACTAGTAGAATTATCTTTTTAAAATCCTTGTTGATGATATACTTATTTTCTCCGGCATTATGCGAAGAATCAAAAATATATATTTTTTCTTATTTCAAAAGGAAGTACCTACGGCGTGACGTAGGGAAAATTTTTGAAATTTTATGTTGCAGAAATAATTGCTGCTTGAAAAAAAAACTCTAATTTTCATCAAAATTTTAATCTTAAAAAATTTTCATTTGCGATCGATTTCAGGATTCGATCCTATGATAATCTTTTTGAAACTCTCAATTAATTCTTCATACAACAAAGCCCACATTGGGCGCACGTTCTTCTTGAAGTTTGTCTTTGGGGAAAGAATCGATGGCGTTTCGTGGGAAGGCGTAGAGGTAGCGATGTGCCACTTAATGTCAAGGATGCGCCTAGACCGGCTCCTTCATTTGCAACCATTTTCAGGATCCTAGCCCCAGCCGTTCCTGTGAAAATACAAATTTCTGCGTTTATCTATAGATTGCTTTCGTTTTATGAAATACATGTATGAGATACATGTCGAGATATTTCTATGGGGATATATGATTTATTTGGTGTGCATCTAACAATATTTTTTAAAGTATAAACAATTTATAAACAAAAGGCCGATATTTTTAAAAATCTCAAATTGATGTATCCGCTTAAGGAATATCGCGATCTGAAGCAGTTCTTTGTCAATCACTCCAGGCTCCGTTCTCCTTCTATCTGGTCTCGTTTTGTTTTTCAATGATTCATCCAATTTCTTATATGCTTTTTGTTGTCCTTTGTATCGTTTATTTTCCGCTACTGTAAATTTCAAATTAACCTGCTAACTTTGATCACAGCTAGATCACAGAACGTAATTGATTCTTGTTTTGTGTCCAAATGCGTAAGATCATTTCATTAACTTCTCTTGTTGATGATATTTTTACAAATGATTAAATTATTTAAATTACTGACCATTTTTTTATGGTTGTTTTTTGAACCGATTCTATTTCTCAACTGTGAAAGTTCGAAGAATTCGCATTTTATATATATATATTTTATTTATTACTCCTTTCAGCGCTTGGTCCGAAGATGGCTGTTATTTGGAACATACAAATCATTCACATACAATATGCATGTGCAATCATCTTACAAATTTTGCCATATTAATGGATATAACAGACGATACATCACCGTCGCTTCTATCGTTATTCAACAATAACATTCGAATATTAATCTACATTAGTATTGCCATATGTATTTTATTTATAATAGTTGCAATTTTAACGTTAAAATTATTTAATGGGATATTTGTGAAGGTAAGACGGCGCCGATCGGAAGATCAAGCTGAACAAAATAATCGTATTAGTAATAGTAACAGTAGTAGTAATTTAAATCATCAAACAGTGAATAACATAAATCATCCGAGTCGTAATATACGAAACCTTAGTAATCTGAATAGCAATAATAATGACAATATCAATAATAGTTTAGTAGTTGAAATGGTCGCTTCGAATAGATTGAATGCGGCACGCGGCTCGCAGCTTCCATTGCACAACTATCAGCCAAATACCAGTGCGAATAGTAGTAATGTAGGTGCTGTTGGAAATACTAGTGCAGCACTGGCTGCTGAATTTCGACAGCGCTTGCTCGCTCTACCGAACTTCGTTCTATCATCTTCGAATCGATCGCCGCAAAATAATCATCATTTGCTACTCCATTCGCATCCCCATTCCAATAATCATTCGATAATAGTCAATAACTCGTTAGTTGTGCCCGGAAATAATCTTCTAAACTACAAGAATACGAATGCATGCAATGCAATTCTGTTTGCGACATCTTCCTTAATCGATACTGGCAGTTCTGCGATAGACAGCAGTACTGTAGCATCTGTTGCATCGCTTAATATCGGAAGCGGCAGTACAAAGCCCAATATAAGCTATGATTAGCTGCAAAATCTTTCGAATTTAGTTTATAATTAAATTTCAAGTCTCCTAGAGACGTATCAAGGCAATGGAAAACATCTAATCATGATAGGCATTTGAACAGTGATATTATGAATACTCACAAATCTGCTGCACACTATCAATCCCAGACCCGTCCACGCCTAAGAATACAAAACAAAACAAAAATACAAGGAATGTAATCGTATGGATACTGCCAGTAGTAGTTTAAATCAAATATTTATTTCTGTGTTTCCAAGCCGGAAAATAAAACAGTGTAAATAAGAAGTCATTTGCTTCTAATAAACATCTATGTACTGAGCTTAATTTTATAGATTTCGTCGTTTATAAGTTAGATTAAATGAGAAAGACTCACTCAAATGCAGAATTATATTGTAATAGAGTTCATTCAACAAAGGATGTGAAATGTGATATCTAATTATAGTAAGAAACGTATAGTGAAACATCATAATTGTGCATTGTATGAAAACTGTTTGATATGAAAGTTTTGATTCTAGATCAGAAGGAAAGCAAAAACAAAACGAAGCGAGACAATCATGTTTTATAATTTAGTTTAAACGCGAATTAAGAATAATCTAAACCATGAAATTTGCCAATTTTGATCTAATGTGTATAAAACATTAACTAGCTGAAATTTCATCTGACTTGACAAAGAATATGTTTTCACGCTCGTGCTTAAGAAATTTTTTTGGATAATATTTTTTTCATTTCAATGAGATCTTTCATTTGGAATAAAATTTCTGTTTTTAGAAAAAATGATCAGTCTAGAATTATTTTTCTTTTCCATTTTGTTATCGTGTTTGCTAGTTATTATCGACTACTAATCCCTGAAATGTGATAACTTGTATGTAGAAAATACAATTTTTTCCTCGAAACTGAATCCCACTTTTCTTATTCCGATCCATTTAATCAATCCATTGTTTTAAGTTACTTTGCTTTTGAGATACACTTTTAAAACATCCACTAACGATTCTATTCAAGATAATACTGAACTGGTTTCATAAACTTTTCGACTTTTGTTTTAGCTTCAAAAAATTAAAATCAAAAATTTTATTCCGATATATTTTGGTTTCATTCTTAGATCTCGCTTCGCTTTATATCTTAAAATCGTACACATTTATATTTTGCGTTGAAATACAGGGTTTTCGAATTCATTGAGTTGTGTTAATCACACATTTACAATTTTTTTTTTTTCGAATCAAAGATATCAAAAAGTGCTCAGATAAAGATCTTTTAGCGTTATTGCTGGATAGACATAAGTGAAAAAAACATTCTAACAATAATCACAAAACTAACTTTCTCCACGCAAAGCTACGCTATTTTGTTAATTTGAATGAAACAAATAATAACTGATCTTCAAATTGCTAGAACTTATTAACAAATTTAATGCTTTTATAATTAACCAAACACACATCTACAATCTTACACTAAATTTCAACTTTCTCACCTAAATCCTTTTTGTCCTCTTTAATCGTGCAGTCAAGCCGCTCATCGGTTTATAAAAACATCTACGTGTGCATATTTATTATCGAAGTCTTATTTCTCTTTGGGATTGAGCAAAGTGAAACGAATGTTCTTTGCGGTTTCACAACAGCATTTCTACATTGTTTCGTGCTATCGACTATAGCCTGGTCATTTTTCGAAGGTAACTAGTTTGGAACTAATAAGTTTTGGCAAATTTCTAAAAAAAAACACTGTTTCCTTAACGTTCAACAGGTTTTCAAATGTACTCAACATTAACTACGGATGATGTTTTCATCGAAGTGGAAAATTCTTCGAAATTGATTTGGTACTATTTACTGTCGTATGGTTTGTCATTTACCATTGTTGCTATATCCCTGGCCATCGATCCAGGCACATATACGCAAAGTGATTTTTGCGTTTTGATGGAACCAAACGCCCTTTTCTATACAACATTTTTAGCTCCTGTCGTAATTTTTGCTATGGTAAGTTTGCTTTCCTTGGTCGAATATTTTTTTATAAATAAATTCAATTATCTCGATTGACTTAAAGATATGCGAATATCGTTCTGAACCTGTTGTACAATTATTTTCTTTAGGGAGCGTTTAGTTATTCAGTTTTATCAGCTTATACCATGTATAAAAAGATCAAGACAGCATTAAAGAATAAAGAACACAACAGACTGGCTAGTATAAGGTAAATTATATCGCAAATCTACAATCACCAGTTATATTATTCATTTCATATCTCAGATTCGATTTGTGTTGCTCATTCCTATTTCTTGTAATACTCATAACCAATTGGATATTTGCCTATTTGTATCTAAGAAAAGCTAAAATTGAAGAAGATATATGCATTTTGTACGGGTATATTTTTATCGTTTCCAATTCGATACTGGGCGTGTGTATTTTTATATTCCATTGTATTCAGAATGAAAAAGTGAGTATGATACATTTTCTACTATTGCCAATCACTCAAACACTGCTACTTTTAGATTCGTCATGAGTATCGAAAGTATATTCGTCAGAATTCGTGGTTGCCAAAGTGTTTACGATGTTCGAAGGTGTCGATTTCATCGTCTACCAGTCAGCATCAACACTACGGCACTAATATAAGTAAGAAAAATACAATGATGACAGCTCCAAGTGCACAAGCTGTTGCCAGTTCTAATATCCTACCATCAGCACCGTATGCCACCGTTACCGATGATCAAGACTCACAAACATATGGTTTGGCTGGAACCAATGGAACTGGTGAAAGCATTGAGCATCGTGCGAATGTATTTTTAGAACATAACGTAACTGGAACTTTGAGAGGATTCAGTAGCGCAGCATTGACCAGTGGTGGGCACATTTCACCAGCTTCTTCGACTGGATCGACACATCTGATTTTTAATTCATCGCAAAACGATCATTCACAGGTTAGTAGGAATCAGCACTCGTATGTAGCTAGAGTAGTCAATAAGAATGTCATTCATTTTAACATACTAAATCCTTCCTTAACTGCTATATGGTATTTACACTATTGAAACTACCTTACTTTTAATTGCTCTCCAAAGCTCCGAATGTGAGTTAAGGAGTTGAGCACAAAATTTATTGCGCCCAGGCTAACACCATTCCTTAGTAAAATTTAAATATATTGAACGGGTAGTGGATTTACAATTCTAAAAGTCGATTGAAACGTTTTCATTGAAATTTAGGAGAGAAATCTCCTAAAAATGAAAAACATCGGTCGTTGTGTTATTGCTAAGTCACTATTCAAGAAAATTGTACGTGAAAACTAACAGCTGAAACGAAGAAGCTAACAGGAAGCATTCATTGAATCTATGGCCTAAAACATTTCGGATATGTTCTTTTTGCATCTACAGGATTGGAGCTTTCAGCTATCAAAGCCAGGTCATCAACAACAGTATTTTCCAGCACATTCCACAACTGCTTGTGACCTCAACAGTCGCAATATAAACACCTATGACGCTAAATATCTCAACTACGATTGCAAATCGTCGAAACGTTCAAAACAACAGCAACAATACCCGGTTGTTGGTGCTACGATACGGTCTCATAATTCAGCAGCAACTGTGGCAACACATATTCCACCACATCACCATGAATACTTCTACTGGAATGAGAATAATCCATCGCCAAAGAAACGACTGAATGATGACATGAAATCGCTTTCTGGTCAGAAATCGGACGGCAGTGGTCATACGTTTTATCCATCATATAAGAAATCGCCTCGACACTTTATCACAAGTAGCGATGATAGTAAATTTACTAGTGACTGTGATTTTCCTGAAACGAATATGCGACATTTTCACTATCCATCCGATGATGATCGCACTGAGCCACAGCTAATGCTGCCGAGACCGAGTGTCAGTGGTAATGATCGCGTTCCAGCGCCCAGTGGTGGTATGAGTAGGAGGGCAACTAGAAAATTCAACCTTGCCATATGAGCGCAAACATCCAATAATACTACCCGCAGAACACCATGTTACAAACCTTATAGTGCAAGAAACACATTTAAATACACTTCATGGGGAAGTGGCATTGGTACTAAACACCATGCGAAATCAATATTGGATAGTCAATGCAAAGCGAATTATTACAAGGATCATTAACAATTGTGCAGTTTGCATTAGGCATAGGCAAAAAACTAGAGCACAATTAATGGGGAATTTACCCACAGCCAGGGTTACAGTCTCCAAACCCTTCTTACATGTAGGAGTTGATTACGCCGGGCCTATCACGCTAAAAATGTCTCCACATAAAACACCACGAACATACAAGGGATACTTCTGTATTTTTGTTTGTATGTCAACCAAGGCCATTCACTTAGAATTAATATCAGATATGACTGCGGAAGCATTTATTGCCGGGTTCAAAAGATTCGTCGCAAGACGTGGTCTATGTAAAAACATATATTCGGACTGCGGTACAAACTTTAAGGGTGCACAGAAGATACTGAAGAACGAGTTGCACAAAGCTATAGAGTCGACATCTAAAGACATTGCAGAGCACTTGCAAGGTAAAGGTATTACCTGGCACTTTAACCCCCCTGCATCACCTCACTTTGGAGGGCTGTGGGAGGCAGGGGTCAAATCAGTAAAGCACCATTTACAGCGGGTGATTGGTAAATCGATCTATACATATGAAGAATATGCAACTATATTAGCACAAGTAGAAAGTTGTGTAAATTCCCGACCATTATGTCGCATTGAAAATTCAACAGAAGATCTTGAAGTTCTAACACCTGCACATTTCTTAGTTGGACAAACATTAAATGCAGTTCCCGAGCAAATGCTGCTAGATAGACCGATTAATTTAAATCGAAGATGGAAACACGTCCAATATACAACTTTGACCAATTATTTATCAATTAATAGTTTTGACTACCGCACATCCTACACAAACTGTTCAGGATCGCTAGATAAATTCCACTATGAAAGTGCTTTATCAAGCTGAACCCTTGAACTAATAGTTTCTACTTACGGTTTCGAATGTTCCTATCAGTTTGGACTCCACTTCCAGACTGAATTTTCAATTCAATTATGTTCACAAAATACTTTTCAGTACATACTTGATTGTATTTTTATTCCACTTTGGCAGTGATTTGTGAGACAATGTACTAGACTTGATCTTTGAACTTTGTATTATAGATTGAGCATGTTTACATATTTAGTAAATTTGGGCATGTTTTTAGGCATCGCCGAACAAATATATATATAGATAGATATATATATATATATATATATATATATATATATATATATATATATATATATATATATAGATATATATATATATATATATATATATATATATATATATATATATATATATATATGATATTTTTAATATTTAACTGCTTTAGTGAGTCAATGTAAAAATATTTTTCACCAATAGAACGAAAAAAAATCGTAATATTTGAATGAAAGTTTAATCCCAACAACGTCTTCAATTAGCGCATCAGAATATATACTGGTTAGATTGATTTGGCCTCTTAGTTTTTTGTTATTTTTACCCACAAATGTGTTTTTAGCTATATGAACGTGTGTTAGTTCCGTCACACAGATAAAATTTTAACATATGATAGAGCGTACTTATTTACTTTTTCCAGGAAAATGGCCAGATACCCGTGCGAGGTTTGCGGAAAAGTGCTGACTAGAAGAGTAAGTTGAAGTTAAGTTGGTAATTTATTGAGCTAACGAGTTTATCTTACTAGGCCCACTTGGAGTCTCATATGAATTTGCACAATGGTGCCAACAAATGCAGATTCTGTTCTAAAATATTTTCCCGCCAGGAGTACATGCTAGCGCACATCAGTGTGAAACACACTTATGATGCTGCGCTAAGTTGTGCCACCTGCGGGAAAATGTTTTACAGAGCCTCACATTTGCAGCAACATGTGCAAATTCATACCCGTATACAACAACAGCAGCAGCAGTCTCGGCGGCCTCGGCGGCCAACAACAACAGCAGCAGCAGCAGCAGCCACAACTACAACAACAACAACCGCGGCAGCAGCAGCCACAACTTTAACAACAACAACCGCGGCAGCAGCAACAACAACAACACCCGCAGCAGCAGCAACAACAACAACAACCGCAGCAGCAGCAGCAGCAACAACAACCTCGGCGGCCTCAGCGGCCTCAGCGCCATCGTATCCCAGATGGATGGCCGGACGGCTACCGGGATCCCAGCTCCCGGTAGCCATCGTCCGGCCATTTAGGCAACAACAAGGGATACTGCGGCCGAGGGATACTGCGGCCGAGGGATACTGCGCGAGAGATCCCGGTAGCCATCGTGCGGCCATTTAGGCTCGCTATGGACCACGGCTCTCGTAAGTATTACGCTTTATTATACTTTAATTTCATTTTAATAATTTATGTAATGTAATTTTTATTTCGTTGTAAAGATTGATCCTTACCATTATATGTGAAATACAATATATCTAATAAACTTTTTCAATGTTTTTCTACAAAATAGAACGCATACAGCAACGGATAAGAGAGGTGCTCCGAGATTGGTAAGATATTGCTATGCTTTTATGATATATATATATATATATAGGGTCTGTCCCAAAAGTAAGTTGAATAAGTCCAAGATAAAAGATTTATTGCAGATAAATATACAAGTAACTAAAATTCTTCAAAGTAGCTTCCTTCCGCGTCGGAACACCTGCGCCAGCGTTTTTCCCAGTCGCTGAACGCACCCTGGAAGGCGTCGACGGAGACCTCCTTCAAGCACCTCGTCGTCGCTTCTTTGACGGCTTCCAAAGTCCCGAAATGGTGGCCCTTGAGTTCCCTCTTGATCCTCGGGAACAAAAAGAAGTCCAGTGGTGCCAAGTCGGGGCTGTACGGTGGCTGGGGCAATGTTGCCACACCGCGTTTCGCTAAGTACTCTCTAATAATGAAGGCGGTGTGCGACGGCGCGTTGTCATGGTGAAGACGCCAAGTGCTGGCGATCTCCTTTCTGACGCGTTTCACTCTGCTTTGGAGCCTTTTCAGGACTTCCAAGTAAAAATGACTGTTCACTATTTGTCCTTGTGGCACAAACTCTGAGTGGACAATGCCTCTTTTGTCGAAAAAAACGATGAGCATGGCCTTTACACGGGACTTGCTCATTCTCGCCTTTTTTGGGCGCGGGGAAGCTGGCGTGTGCCACTCAGCACTTTGTCTTTTGGACTCCGGGTCATACTCGAAAACCCATGTTTCGTCACCCGTAATCACATTATCCAAAAAATTCGGATCATTTTCACACTGCTCCAAGAGGTCACGCGAAATCGTTGCACGAGCAGCCTTCTGTTCATCGGAAAGCACCTTGGGGACCATCTTCGCACAGATCTTCCGCATGCCCAAATCTTCGGTAACAATGCGATGCACAGTACTTTTAGGGATATTACACTCATCTGCCAGTATTCTAACACTCAGGCGTCGATTAGAGTTCAGCATGTCCCTCACTTTCTTCACATTTTGATCGGAATGTGACGTTGACGGGCGTCCAGAGCGGTCTTCATCCTCGGCGTCCTCTCTGCCCTCCCGAAACATCTTGTGCCAGCGGTAGACCATATTGCTGGACATGGTACTATCGCCATAAGCTTCCCTTAGCATGGCAACGGTCTCAGCGCCCGTTTTCTTGAGCGCAACACAAAATTTTATTGCGTAACGCTGGTCCTTGAAACGCGGCATTTTAAAATTCCGACGCGTCACTAAGACAAGGGTTCGAACTAGCAGCGATGCGCACTGTGGAAGAGCCTGCAGGCAACTGACGTGTTTATCGTTGGCTTCCCTAAACCCCACACAACCATTCACGTCACTTGGCGCGCCTTGCTAGTGGCTTGCTTCGGCGGCGCAAGGTCATTCAACTTACTTTTGGGACAGACCCTGTATATATATATATATATATATATATATATATATATATATATATATATATATATATATATATATATATATATATATATATATATATATATATATATATATATATATATATATATATATATATATATCTAATTTTTCATCATTTAATAAATAGGACTCGATGATTGAGACGTACAAAAAGATGTGGCGATTCATGGAAAATAAGAAGCCATCAGTGTTCACGACAACCTATGAAGAGGGAATCAAGCGTGTTTTAGAAGACAACTATGCTTTCCTCATGGAATCTACGATGCTCGATTACATTGTCCAGCGAGACTGTAACTTAACACAAATTGGCGGTCTGCTAGATACCAAAGGTGAGTTTTTAGTAGAAATAGATGACTCAATTTGTTACATCGTGAATTTATCGAATTTATTATACGAACTTGTCAAATTTATCTATACATCGAATTTATTTTATATGAATTATTTTACGAATTTATCGAATTTATTTATGCATCGAATTTATTATACGAGAATTTGTTTTCAAGTGAACTAGATAGTTGGTTTTTACAAATATATTTTGGCGAAAATTTGAATTCTGATAGCTGCTCTTACAGCAATTCGTCGGGTTTTTGGTCTTTCTGACCGATGTCCTAGAGCTTTTCATTTTAAAGACTGAGATTTGTGACCGCTTTTTAGAAACCAAATCAGCTCTTAATCGGAAACCAAATTTTTCCACCAGGCTATGGATTCGCAACACCAATGGGATCACCGTGGCGCGATAAAATCTCTTTGGCCATTCTCGAACTTCAAGAAAAAGGTGAAATTCAAATGCTCTATGATAAATGGTGGAAGAATTCAGGTGACACTTGTCTTCATAAGGATAAAAGCAAGGAATCGAAAGCAAACGCTCTAGGTGTTCAAAATATTGGTAAGAGTTAGAGTGAAAATCGAATCCGTCAGGTAGCTAAAATTCTAGCGCGATAAAAATTCCCAGGTGGAGTGTTTGTTATTCTACTTTGTGGTCTAGCTATTGCCGTTCTTGTTGGAATCATCCAATTTTGTCATAGTGCTCGAAAACAGGCCTTCATTACGACTGAGTTTTTTATGAAAGCCGAGTTGAGCACCATCGTACATACCAGCCTCATCAGCAACAACAATCACTCTACTCCGAAATGACCGAGGAATTATGCTTTGCTTTAAAGTGTATCGGATCACGTCAGCGACCCACTTTAAGAAGGCAGTGTTCAAAATGTTTAACTACACCGCCTCCGCCACCGCCACCTTCTTCAAACCAAAATTCTACTAAACATCATCCGCAACAGCAGCAAATCATCGAAAGATTTGCATTCGACGGTAAGTGATACTATCGAGCGTGTGAATATTTTTTGTCTCCTTTTCAGTTGCGTCAATTCCGCATAACTATAGTTAAATACTTTCACTACACATTTCAGTCATCGAGCCTAAACCTAACTCCAATATCGGAATATCCGACATTGGTACGGATGACAGCGAAATCAGCTGAAACGCTGCAACGATGCAGTAGCACCGAGCTTGGAGCCATCGGACTCGTATCATCAATAATTTATAAGAGATCCAACATTAATGGCTCGAAAACAAGTGGTAATACCCTAAACTACTTCGAGCATCATCATCCTTCATATCACCAACGCATTCATCATCAGCACGAGCATCAAATTCGTCAACAACGATTGACTAAGCCCGGCGGCTTCCATCATCAGCAGCTGGAGCAAACCGAGCATTGTCATCCTCAAAAACGAGTCCATTATCATTTTATTCGTCACGAGCCGCAAAAATTAGTAGCGGAATCGCAGTCAATCAGCTCGTTCGAACTGCAAATTTTAAAACTGCAAATCTTTCACAGTCTATACCTAAAAACTTCGACCAGCAAATTTTCGATCCACCAGTCATCACATAACTGGCAGTGGAAATTGGATGCCAATACTATTTTATACAGTCAACTAATGAGTTCCAGAATAAAACAGTCGATTTCTAACATTAATTATCCCAAAGCTATCGCGTTTGAAACCTGCTATAACACAATTAAATTGGTATGTACACTTTTTGTCAACACAATCAATTTTTCTAATAATCATTCGTTCTAATATTTATCATATTTACCAGCAATATATTTCTATACGCAATATAGCAATATATTTCCAACAACGGCTTCAATTAGCGCATCAGAATATATGCTGGTTAGATTGATTTGGCCTCTTAGTTTTTTGTTATTTTTACCCACACGAATGTGTTTTTAGCTATATGAACGTGTGTTAGTTCCGTCACACAGATAAAATTTTAAAATATAATAGAGCGCACTTATTTACTTTTTCCAGGAAAATGGCCAGATACCCATGTGATGTGTGCGGAAAAGTGTTAACGAGAAGAGTAAGTTGAAGTTAAGTTGTTAATTTATTGAGCTAACGATTTTATCTTACTAGGCCCACTTGGAGTCTCATATGAATTTGCACAATGCAGATTCTGTTCTAAAATATTTTCCCGCCAGGAGTACATGCTAGCGCACATCAGTGTGAAACACACTTATGATGCTGCGCTAAGTTGTGCCACCTGCGGGAAAATGTTTTACAGAGCCTCACATTTGCAGCAACATGTGCAAATTCATACCCGTCAAGAACAACAGCAGCAGCAGTCTCGGCGGCCTCGGCGGCCAACAACAACAGCAGCAGCAGCCACAACTACAACAACAACAACCGCGGCAGCAGCAGCCACAACTACAACAACAACAACCGCGGCAGCAGCAACAACAACAACACCCGCAGCAGCAGCAACAACAACAACAACCGCAGGCAGCAGCAGCAGCAACAACAACCTCGGCGGCCTCAGCGGCCTCAGCGCCATCGTATCCCAGATGGATGGCCGGACGGCTACCGGGATCCCAGCTCCCGGTAGCCATCGTCCGGCCATTT
>OX376376.1:2772532-2863935 GCA_947369275.1 Nemotelus nigrinus
CAGCTTCCTATGACTATCGAGAGCAACAATTACTGTCAACCTTGTCGATGCGGCCTAGCCACCGGCGACCAATCAAATCGTTTCGAGCGATTGAAATACTGTCGTTCTGTTTTTCGAAAAATTACTCACAAACGACGAAAACAATCCGAAAGTCCGAAAACTTTACGTTTTTCCATAAATTGAGCATTAATGGCGCGTGTATAATATAATTAATGCCGAGGGAGGGGGGTCGAGATAGGTGTCGTATGGGCTGTCTAATGGCCAAAGGTGGAATCTATGTGTATAATTGATGCAAACACTAACGAAACAGAGAGAGAGAGAGGGGATGTCCTATCGAAAATAATTTGTGGTACAAATTCACGTTTTCAGATAATAGATACTATTCAGCTGAAATGGATATGTGTCAGCCTGAATCTCTAAGTTCGCCAGATCCGTTTATAGATATAGTTTCGTATGACTTAGAAAAAATAAATAATTACAATTTTTTTTTTTTATTTGTTCTTTTTGGACCGAGATTCAGTCATTTTAATTCATCTCAAAATGACTCAATTTCCTTACAATCGGAATGAGTTTATTCGAATTACAGAAGACTTAGCGCACTAGAACAACAGATTATAGTTGAAATATTTTGGGAATATAAGTTAATACAGCAGAGTTTTTGACAAATCATTATAAATGATGGATAAGGTTTGAGGTTCAGCTTTGAAATGTGAACGAATATCACTCGTAAATACTTTTGATTTAATTTATTCTTTCGAAAAATATTTTTACTGATTTTCGAAGAAAACACACATATATATATATATATATATATATATATATATATATATATATATATATATATATATATATATATATATATATATATATATATATATATATATATATATATACATATATATATACATATACATATACATATACATATATATATATATATATATATCTATATATATATATATATATATATATATATATATATATATATATATATATATATATTTATATATATATTTATATATATGTATATATATATATATATATATATATATATATATATATATATATATATATATATATATATATATATATATATATATATATATATATATATATATATATATATATATATATATATATATAGGGTGTCTCGCTGGACACTTTTGTAAGGACGAATTCCTTGACATATTTTGAGCAAAAAAATCGTTGTACAGGGTGGTCCGGTTTCAAAATCTGCGGAGTTACAGGGTGGTCAAGAAAAGTTTTTCGGACCTGTACCCTGACTCACTTAATTCTTTATATCTTGAAAACTAATAATCATAACGCAAAACTTTGTGGTTTGTTTTTTTAAAGAATCAAATTACCTTTAATTTAAAATTTCTTTCTGGATAAGCTTACTCTAAACATCCTTCTATAGAATGCGCAAAGCATCAAAAATAAAATCACTGAAACTTCTGACTTCCTAAAAAAACAATAACATTGATGTCTGTGTAATGACCGAGACCTGGCTAAAACCAAACGATAAAATTTATGTACCAAATTTCATTGTGCAGAGACATGATAGAGTAAATGCAAGAGGTGGAGGAGTTGCCATATGTATTAAGAATAATATTAAATATAAAACACTACCTTTCTTACCCACCAAAATCATAGCAGCTATTGCAATCAAAATCATAGTTGTTTGTGCCGTATACTTTCCTGGCACAAAGTTAAATTCGGAAAAACTAGAGTTTCTAAAAGCAGACTTGCGTGCTCTGAAGAGAACTTATAATATTTTTTTAATCTGTGGAGACTTCAATGCGAGACATCAATACTGGAACTGTGCTAAATCTAATAAAGCGGGTAAAATGCTTTTTGACTGGATCTTTCAGGAAAATCTACATATACATATTCCTCCGGAACCGACTTTCTATTCTGGTGTTGGTAGGCCTTCAACTCTGGATCTGATTATTAGCGACAAAATCACGGAAATGACAAACATTCAGGTTATGCAAGCCCTCCCTTCGACTCATTCGCTTGACTGAAGTGAAATCTCTCTGTCGCACACAATACAGAAGCCTCATTCAAATATTCCCAGCATTAAACACACTAATTGGAAACGATTTAGGGAGATTCTAACTGAGAAAATTTGTCTAAATACATTAGATTTGTCCAACATCAGCACCGAACAGATAGAAAATCTAAAAACAAACGCTAATATGAATATCTGGAATGCGATAAATGCTACAACCCCTTGTATGGAAGTGAAAAACTACCAGAATTCTCCTACTATCAGCACTAACACCAGAGCTCTGATCCAAAACCGGAATTATATCCGACACCAATGGCAGCGTAATAGAGATATTAGCATTAAGACTCAAATAAATAGGCTAAATCGGGAAATAAAGGAATCGATCCATATGGCCAGAAACTCTGCATGGAACAACTTACTTTCAAGAATGGATCAAGGCTCCTCAAATTTATGGAAAATTAAAAAAGCTTTAAAAAATAAACATCTTTCAAACAAGATACTTCTAGAAAGTGACGGTAAAGTAATTGGCTGCGACTCAGAAAAGGCAGAAACGCTCGCAAATCATTTCCACAATGCACATAACATCACATCCTACATGAGCAACACTATCACGAATAGTATTGTTATGGCAGCAGTCCAAAATTTTACCAGGGAGGAGGTAGATATTAAAACAGTTATGTGCAAGCCCAAAGATTTGCTGTTGGTGATTCAAACCCTTAAAAACCGCAAAGCACCTGATGGTGATCGTATTCCTAACCTTGTTTTAGAAAACCTGCCGAAGAAAGCTATAATGCTTTTCACATTTATATTCAATGCCTGCATCAAGCATGGATACTATCCCTCAGAATGGAAAAAAGCAATCATTCTACCCGTTAAAAAGCCGGGAAAAAACTCAAGATCTACAAAAGACTTCGGTCCTATTAGCCTACTCCCTACGCTCAGTAAAGTTTTTGAAAAAATCTTGCTGATGAGAATACAATCATTCCTGTGAACATCTAATGTCATCCGAAATTGTCAATTTGGCTTTCGGCAGAAACTTTCAACTACCCATCAGCTTTACAGAGTGTTTCAGTATATTTCTGAATCTTTAAAAGCTAAAAAGTCAGTAGGGCTTGTCACCTTAGATATTGAAAAGGCGTTCGACTCGGTATGGCATCAGGGTCTTATATACAAATTAATAAAATTTGGGTTTCCGAATTACATCATAAACATTATAGCTTCATTTCTTTCTGGCCGCAAGTTCTCGGTGAAGGTCAATAATCAGTTCTCGTCTTTGAAAGATATATCAGCAGGTGTACCTCAAGGAGCTGTTTTGAGCCCCACATTGTTCAACATATACACTGCAGACATCCCTATTGACTCACAATGTGAAGTGGCTATGTATGCAGATGACACTTGTTTATATACAAGTGACCACTGCCCCCACAAGATCACCCACACTTTGCAAAATAAGCTTGAAAAGATTTATCAATACTGCTTTAGGTGGAAAATTAAATTAAATGCAGCAAAAACCACAGCAATCTTTTTCACCAAAATAAGAAAACACATAAATCTTCCTTGCAGCCCTATTAACTTTTTGGGACAAAGCATTGAATGGAGAACCAAAATCAAATACCTCGGCATGATGTTTGATAAAAGCTTATCCTTCAGTGAACATGTGAGTTGCATTTGCGACAAGATATCAATGTCCATTAAAACCCTCTATCCCCTCATAAATCGAAAATCGCACCTTTCAAAACCCAACAAACTGCTCATTTACCAACTTGCAATACAGCCCATTATATCCTATGGAGCTCCCGTGTGGAGTACGTGTGCCAAGAGTTACTTAAAAAAAGTGCAAATCGCCCAAAATAAATGTTTGAAAATTTCCTAAAAACAAGCCATGGTACTTCTCGACATACAATCTGCATTGCACTGCACAATTGCCAACGGTACAGATTGCATTCTATCCTAAGCTTCGTAATATAAATAACCATCTTCTTGCATTTATTAATCATGACATACTGCATTGACGCATAATTTATTTATTTTTATTTTTATCTTCACTAATTTAAGTTTTTTACGGTTAGGTTAACATTAGGATTAGCATATATATTATTTCTTTAGACTTAAAAGCAAAGTTTTTATGTAAATTTTCTTTGTAAAATTAAACTAAGTATTAGATTAATTCTTTATTAGCAAAGCTTTAACTTATAATTAAAGTAAGTAAAGACTCTGGTAGTCTGGGTCACTTGAAGTTCCATTCTTGTAATAGCAAAAGAAAAATATTAAATAAAGGTCTATCTATCTATCTAATTTGATAATTATTTAATTTCGTTTTGCGTGCTTAATATTGTGACCTACATGTTAAATAGCTTTATGTATTTATTTATCGAATATTTATTTATTTATATCATATTTGTTTGTATTTTATACCTATTTTGAACCTGTTTTTTTTTTAAATTTGTCTAGTTTTTTTTTCTTTTTGGTGTTTTATATTTATTTCATTTACAGGTATTATTATTATACCTTGTTTCGTAAATAAATAAATAGTGAAAAAAAAACTTTCAGTGAAGTACTGTCAAAGGAAATTTGAATTCTCACAATAGAGGGATTCCTCTTCATTTGCTCCCGCCAGTGCACGCCACTGATACTCCCTAAACATTACTGAATTACAATTCGAAGCTCTGTTCAATCTGTTTTAAAAATTCTGAGATAGTATTACTCCTAAATACTCTGATCCTACGCACCAATTGAAAAGAACTAGCCCATAAGGCCTTGCCTCTGTAATGTAGCACAGACAGTTTTACAACGTCTCTTGCTTTGATTTTGAATTTAATTTTTCGCTATTATTTGAAAAAATATAGATGATTTAAAATATTTCGTATCTATCAAATGCTTTAATTCCTGAAAGTAAATTTCTGTATGCCTTATCGACATCCATCCCAACATTATTTTTATCCGAATTCGGTCCCTGGTCCCTCCTTGTAATATTATTTTGCAGAACATAAATGTATCTTAATATTTAAACAATAAATTATCTGAATTATTCTCAATTTTCAGCGAAACGAACAGCTTGTTGGATCGAATAAAACCAGCGAAAATTTGAATACTGCTAACATCTAATTCGACTAAATAAAGCTTAGATAAAACAATCATCCCCCTCCCTCAAAATATCGACCAAAAACTAAAAAATTCCTAAAATTTCGAAACTAAAACCTCATCAAAATACATACAACTCACCACTTGGCAACCATTCACTAAATAAACCCCCCAAAAACCACCATAGTATCTTTGGTGAGAGGCGGCCGTTGTCGATAGATAGATAGATAGATCCAGCGCTAGACCGATGCTGCCGATGATGATGATCATCATCATGATGATGATATTAGAGGTTTGGTCATGTAAATTTGGAGGTTCGTGTGATTGTGAATGAGACGAGCGCAGCGCAGCGCAGCACAACACAGTACACAGAGCACAACGAGACAATCGCTGCGATCACTGTAACGTGAATGGGTGGGTGGGCGGATCTAGCAAATTGTAGTAAGACCATGCAGTGCAACCAAAGCAGAAAAGTTTCACGGCACAATCTATACTAGAGTGTAAGGTGAAGATTGGTATAAATATCTGCGCGTGCCCAATAAGTTTTGGTACGTCACGGTTACAGTGGCGCAACAATGCATTGTAGGAAGTATAGAAGAGTTTAACGGATGGCATCATTTTGCTGGCAATGTATGATAAGATATGATTACAATAAAAGATTTTAGGATTATATCTTATATAATTTTCGAATCAAATTCATAGATTTTTGTTGAAAAAAATATTGATAATATTTTCGAATCTAATTCATAAATTTTTGAGTCAAATTCATAAGTTTTCGAGTCAAATTTATCGTTTTTTCGAGGCGTATTCATTATTTTTGCACATCAAAATTATAATTTATGAATTTGATGCGCAATATATGAGTTAACTTTAAGAATGCATGCATTTAAATTGTGAATTTAACTTGTGAAAATTATGAATCTAACTCGAAAAATTATGAATTTGATTCGGAAAAAAAATTATGAATTTGATTCGAAAATTTCCAAATTTGATATGAAAAACTATGAATTTGACTTGAAAATATTATGAATTTGTGTAAAAAATCTACGATTATAGAATAGAATATTTTTGAAGAACATTATAGGGAAGTTGACAAGTAATGAAATTTACCACCGAACCACCCCACACACACTCAACCCATTCAAATGCATCAGAAGAAACAGGACCCAACACTCTCGATTAGTATCCTGATTGTGCGGTTCGGATCCGAAGAACCAGCCCTTTCTCAATAGCTTGTGCGACTTGGAAATGTGCGGCCGCACTGCGCAAGCAAGCAAAACAATCCAACCCGTTGATTTTGTCGGATTCGAAATATGCTCACTCGCTCGCATCACATCACGGCGCCGTATGCACACACCGCCAGCGCAGTCATTTCATTCATACACTTTCCGACCATACCGAGTTTCCTTCGTCCGTACATTCGTTTAACGCCACACGCTAAATCTTCTGCTCCGTCCCTGGCTGTTGTGTGTGGTGTTGTGTTGGAGCGCTCGGTCTTGGTGCTTTTCAGTTTGAAATTTTCGGTTTTTCGTGGTTTCGTCGCGATTCGAATCAGTCATTGGGTTTGGGGCTCGTAGCGATCGCGATTGGGCATTGTATAGTATGTAACTGAAAACGAGCGCACAACGTGGGGTTGGTGGTAGCTTTCAAGTTCGAGTTCGAGTTCGAGCAGCAGTCCAATCATTACATAGATTTCGGTGTATTATAAGCAAATGGTGCAACGTAGTCGTGCTCCTATGATACATCCGTACTTCCGGATCCGCGATATCCGCATCCGCTGCTCACGGATCCTGCCTGGTATTGTGCCATTCAATCACCGATCGCTCACGACTCAACTGAAAACCTCCAATGAAGCAGACGACTGACTGACTGTGCGCGGATGCGATTGGATACTCGCGGAATTCGCTCGCTCTATTGACGACGATTCCTAAGCTAAAGCTCAGAATACTGTTGGATTTTTGGTGGTTTAGGGGCGTTTTTCGCGAAAGCTTTGATTGTGTTTTTTGTTTTTCGAAATTTCGAATCGTTCGTCGGTTGTTTTCACATTCGATACTTTTCCAGGAAACAAATGAACCAAACGGCTGGCTAAGCGACGGTGGTGTTATATTATATTTGTTTGTTTGCTAAGGCTATTCGAGCGGAGTGATTGTGTATACACTGTTTCGTTCGCTGGGTTATATCACACACTTCACTACTACTACTCTCGTTTAGAAAACGTGGTTTTTCGATTGGATGACAGTCGCAAATAGATAGTTCGTCGGATCGTGCATGGTGGTCGTGTCCTCGCGATAGTTCCGTTTTACGTACGTTTTTCGCGATCCGCGAATCTGGTGCCTAAGGTGTATAGTGTATTGTTTGTGTACCCTAGGTGTTTTAAAATCGGTGAGATGAAAAGTCCTGTCGCGAAAACGATATAATCGTACTGATATCGTTGTCTGTTTTATGGATGATGTCCTTATTTTCGATAAAAGAATGAAATTCTAAGCAAACCGTGTGAGTGAAATGTTTGTAATAAGTGTTGTATCCTTTAGTATGAATTAGATGAAAATACGATTATTACATCATCGATTTGAGGCTGCATCAATTAAACATGAATACCGGTGTCTTTTGCATTTGATTGAAATCCGTCAACGTCGTCGATCAACTGAAATATTCATCTTTCCATCTGAAGTCCTTTCGAAATTGATAGTGAATGAAATAATGTTGATTGCAGCTAGCGTAACTTTTCAGATATCCAAATTTTAAATTATCTCTGATATAAAAAATCATAGCTTAATTATGTGACTACCCCCGAAATAATTAAAATCAAATAAAAAAAAAAATCGAAACACTACCAAATGATTTGACAATTTCTCTGAATGAAAATCCAAAACAAACGAAAAGTGATCGAATGTTACTTTGAAATTAACTTAATTTTCGACAGAAGAATAATTTCGGATTGGATTTGAGGATTTTCAGCATCAGCAGCATCATAAACAGAAAAATATCAACGATACCTACATTCCGCTATTGTGTTAATTATGTCTCAAGTTTTCGCAACAAATGCAATACGACAGTGAATGGACGAAACACAACAAATGAACGGTGCGTTATTTAAAATATTTTCATCTGATTTTCTTAAATTTATTTCAAATGATGTTCATCCATATCGTGTTAAGATAATTTCTGCTAATTATGAAAATATAATTATGTTATTTCTGGGGAATAAAAGCAACAAAGTGTTGGTAGTTTGTAGTTGAAAGGATCTGATTTTTTGGTTTCACTAAAAAAATTAAATTCTTATGATGTGTCTTCAACTAGTCCTTTTTATTCATTCATTTGTCGAGTAATATCTATGCACATATATATATCCCCTGGAAAGACGATATCTATTTATCTAGCCGTCTGCAAAAGGGGGTTGACGTTATTTTGCATGGATCTTATTTTGGTTAGATTGATCAAGAATTACGATTTAGGGTGTTTCTTCCACTTCAGTTTGTCCCCAACAAGAAATTAATGTTTCCGAATTACCGATCTTTTCTGTAGACTTCAAACATGATTCTAAAACTCTTTTTAAGCTTTCCTGTAGACTTTATAAGTCTTTTAGGTAAATCTCACATTATACGGTAAAACACCAAAATTTCGTTATGTTAAGAAAAATTTCACTTAGCTCAGAGGGAAATGATATTTCTTTTAAATTAATTCAAGTGGCGGATATATAAAATAGTTGAACGAAGCGTTGTTCTTACAAATCTCAGATTCAAAGGACTCGATTTGGTCATTATCAAAGTTTTTTTTTAAATTAGTTTCGAACTTATTTTTGTACCCAATTTCGTCAGGGCAATTATCCATATTTTTTAACTTCGTCATGTGATGTACCTAACTTCGGCCTCTAAGGGATAGCGATATTCAAATTCTATGTGGGAGTAAGATTTGCATGCTATGTTCAACAAATAAAAAATCGATAAATACAAAAACAAATACATTCTTTAGAAAAAAAAAACATACTGAAAAATTTGAATTCACAAACTATTAACGGCAATTTACTTCGCATCCTTTTTGGTTTTCTTTACCCTTACTCTTTCTTAGTCTTTTGGCTTCCTTTTCATTTTCCTCTCTGTCTACTTTAAGCTGATAATTTAAAAACTCTTCAGCAGTAGTAACGCTTGGTGTAATTTTATGTTTAACTCTTGTGGCTTCCGTGGTTTTTACTTCAGGTTAAAATAGAGCTTTTTGAAAGGAAGAATGGACGACAACTTCAGGCATCTTTTATGTCTGTAGTTTTATTTTAGGATATTTTAGATTTTTCGGATATTTCAGACGGTTTCTTCCATATTAAATTCGGGGGTTATTTGTTTCGTCTGCTGATATTTTATCTGTTAAAATTTGGTTTTTAGGATGTACATTACCTTTTGGATTGGCCGCGATTAATGATTCATCGAGTTGTACGTCGAATTCCAAAATATTTGAATTGTGTTATTGTATTTGCATCTAGGGATATGTTATCGAACACGTTGAAATGGGTTTCATTTTCACAGGAAATTTTGTCGTTGACAGATTTCCACAAATAGAAAAGACTTTCTTTTATCATCCCAGCCACGCATACTCTGAATTCGCTCGAAAAATTTCAACCTTCGCATCTCCTATTTCTTTTTCAAGGGTGGATAAAAATGAGGTGTAATTGACAATCAGCGAGGTCGTCAGCAAAAACCTCGTTATAAATAATATCTTCACATCTCCACATTTCTTGAAACCACTTTTAATTGTATCTGACTTTGCTGCTTTCTTTAGGCATGAGTCTGCCAGACGTCCTAATTTCATTATTACATTTTTAGGGATCCTTATATATGGCAATAGAGTAAGAGGAGGCATAAGCTTTCCACTGACTCAGGCCCCTACAAACACTGTAATGCAGTCTTTTCCGTCGTTGGCCGTGTGATTATAAGTATGGACTGAACCTTTGCGAACTAGCACTCTCTTGTCTATGGGACACAAAAAGAATGCTGTTTCATCGCAGCTGAAGATTCGATTAGGTTCATTTAAAATTACAAAATTTCAAGGACTGGTTTATTTCAAAATCATTTGACGCTTTTGAGAGCCTTCTGTCTGTTTCGGAATTTCTTGTATTTGTCCCCTGACGAAGCTTAGCTCGTTTTTGTTGGCATTAATTTGTAAGCTCAATTTTTAGTAATATGACGTTATACTGTCTGCAAACCTTTATAGTTCAGCTGCTACCAAGTATGGATAATATGCTTGAGCGAGAAAAGGATGTCATCTGCGTAGCTATTCGCAATACCTAGAATATTCGCTGTGAAGAGCACTGAAAAGAATCGGCCCAAGTATGGATCCTTGAAATACACCAAATTCTCATCAGAGAAAGCCCCGTTAATAGTGAGAAAAATGCATCTTTCACACCAAACGGCACAACGCTACTTCCAATGCGTCTTGTCACAAAACGCCACTAGTTCTTTTGCCAAAAGCTTACTAGCTACCTCATTTCAGCGTCGACGCGACCTATTTCTATGCAATCCCATCCATTACACCTAGCGGCACAACGCTATCTTCAGGTCTACCGAAAAAAAAAACACCACAAAGGCTTTAACAATTAACAATTAAAATCCTAACATCGAAGCAAAAAATGCGCCCAATGTTGCTTTAGTTATATTTCATATTTCAAAGAGCTAGCCGATGCATATCCTTGACACTAAGCGACATATCGCTACCAATGATCCTGATAATCCATGCTGGAACTTATTATTTTGTACAGAAAACCTCCATTGCATCCGGAATCGAACGTTTTCTGTACATCAGTGACAGTTAGTTTGTAGCTCATTAAGAGCCCATTTTGTTGTTTAACGTCCGCACCTACGGTTAAGTTTTATCGGACGGCCCACCATTAGGGCAGGGACTAACAATGTCAGTCACCATCGACTAAGCAAACAAGGCAAGCCTTGCTACTCATGTCTTCCAGTGTGTGCTGGGGAAGGGTCCCAGTCACTATACTGGTTAATACGAGGTCCACCCAAACCTCTGATATACTCCAAGGTATAACACCCGGCCATATACGCGGCTCCACGTCGCCTCCGGAGATAAATCTCCGGTAGACTAACCAAGCGCCGGTTTGGATAACTACTTAGCTGTTGTGTAGCATCCTCCCCGGATTAGGCTCTAAAACCACAACCCCCGCGTTGCTCCCACAAGGGGGCCAATCCCAGTGGTAGGGCTGGACCGAAGTCCAGGGGCACCCTACCACCCGCGGTCTCGTGTATTTTACAACCCCGGTAAACTGGTTGGTTATCCCCTCTGTGGCAACCCTCGGGCACAGAGGGAACCTGACACTTCTTGTTCTTCCAGCTCAGTGGGGACACTCACTGGCCTTCTCTATAGACATCCGTCTTTTTAGAGTTTTTAAAGTCAATTTCTTTGTCCGACTTTTCTTATTCTATTTCTTATTCTATTCTATTCTAGACGTTTATTAAATCTACCCAAACTTATACTAGGACGTTTACAGGGTATTGTGCTGTTTTCCAGATAACTTAGTCTAGACATATACTTATACTACCCAAACTTATAACTAGGACGATACAGGTGATGGGTACTCTTACTCACACACGCCTTCTTGTGCCTTCTTTTTTGGTACGTGCCGTTTATGAATCTTTTGATTAGCTTACGACTTTCATACACTCATGGAGAAGTGCAGGGATTCGCGCTCCCTGAAGCCAGTCCCGCGAACGAGACTGACCCTCCATACACTAGCCGAGGACGTGTGGGACGCCATCCCCCTTGGGACCCGTTGCGATTCCCGAAGGAAAAGCAGGGGTCCTCCTCGCACGAATCTACCAGGGAGGGTTTACCTGAAGAACATAAAGTTCAACAAGCGCTTTATTTCCCCCCCTGGGGAAGTTTGTAGCTCAATCACCAGCCATAAAAACATCACAAGACCACCATATACATTCATGTGCGGGCACCGGGATTCGAATCCACAATGAGCAGATTAACGCCTTAGTGGGCATAGCTACACTGATCCATGTCAATTTACAATTTTCTAAATTATTTTCTAGCCCCAGAACTGAGAAATTCTAATTATTTTCTTATTATATTATTCAATGCCTAGTGATCTTTTCAATAATCATGATTATAAATAAAGGTTTTCGAAAATGTCCGATCACAGCTCGTGTAGAAAATTTTATAACAAAATCGCTTAGTAAAGAAATAGCGAAAAATTGAAAAAATGGCCACAGCTGGCAGCCCTTTCATGACATTTTTACGAAATTCCTACGAAATTTGGCTTGCAACAAGAGATCTATTTACTACTTGAATTTCGTTTCGATTTGGTGACTGGATCGGAAGCTATAGGGGGATAAAAACTTAATTTTGCTGAGCAAATTTATGACATTTAGGTGACAAAAACTACCATAGCTGGCAACTATATTCTAATTTTCCAACCAAATTTCTACCAAATATATCTTAGAGTAAGGTTCAAATATTCTGTGAATTTCTTTAAACTTTGTTGGCTTAATAGGAAGTTATAGGCTAAAAAGCAGTTTTTTTCGGAGTGATTTTTCGAAGATGGCACCACTGCCACAGGGTTACCCGCATTTCAAAGTCACTTCTATCAGACCTGATCCTAGTTAATACCAACATATCCTCGAAATTTCATAATGATCTGATTGTCCGGTCGTCAGTTCTTGTGAACAGAAGTTTCGAGTGCTGAAAATAGAGGTGATTTGGTGATGGGCTACCGTTCTTGTGCAAATCGGAATTTTGAAAATTTAAAATTGTCATGATGGACAAAGGTTAAAATTTACCAATAATTTGAATTTTTTGTCAATAATTTTTGATGATTTGAAGTTGTTTTTCACGTGGCTGCCGTAGCTACAGGGTTGCCCGCACAATCATTTGCGTATAATTTTAGTAAGCAATACGCTCCGTGAATTTCACGGAGATTCAATGTTTCTGGCCAAAGTTATGACAAAACAAAATTTGAAAAATAAATCCTTGCCTACTTTTAGGCACTCCGCGCCCTTATAGGGTTCATAACTTCCAATTTTTTATCATATACAAGCATAAAATATAATTAAATTTCAGTTTCAGTACTTATTTCGAACAAAAATATACTCTGAATAAAAATATAGGGGTACCTGAAAATTCACTAAAACACCCCTCGTCGCCAAAGAGTTAAAGCTATCTTAATTTAAACAAGTTGTGGACCTATTTCCAGTATACACCTATGTCCTCTGAAAATTTCAGCTCAATCGAATCGGCCACTCCTGAGATTTTCTTTCTTAATCTTTTTGCTGTGAAAAATGTCAGACAACCATGAAATATAAATCAGAGCTAGCGTCATTAAAGGTCATCATATTGCGTCTTTAGCAAGCAGAATCTATGAGAAAATCACAAAATTGGGCAGTCTGGCCACCTTAGCCACGATATTGTTGATTTTGACGTCTCTTTTGTGGCTTCTTCTTTGCTTTTGTAACCTCTATAGGAGATCCCTGCTACCATTTGTATATCCTTTTCGTGTGACATAGCCATCTTTTCCAACGATCCCAACTGTGAATGTAGTATGTCTCAATTAAGGATTGTCTGCAATAAGCAAGGGTTATAAATGATAACCGATTCCAAGAGAGATAAGCATCACAACGGGCCTCTCATGTGCCTATGTGTGTCGGACGGCAGACCTCTGTAGACCGGCAGCCACTTTAACCTAACCTAACCTTTAAGAGAGATAAGGGTTTCACTGGACTTACTACGGTGGAACGAGCCTTGCCGTTGAGATTGGCCCTTGGGCGAGGCTGCGGCAGTCAAGAAAAAAAATCTTGCAACACCAGAAAAGTTATAGTATTTTCTAGTTTCCCCTGATATCTTGTAAGCTTTCAAGACATTTGTTAGACACTCAGAATCTGTTTTTTTCTATATCAAGAATTTTTCTGAAACTCCCAAAGGTTTTTTTTTAGAGTCCCTTGAATCCATCTAAGCTGCCATGATTTTTTCTAAGACTTTGAGAAGTTTTTCCAGTGTCCTCTGATATCTTTTGAGCTCCTTAAATTTGTGTTAGGTTCTCCGAATTTTTTCTACAGTCCTTTGATTTTTTCTATTCTCCCAGGAATTGGCCTGAGACTATCAAAAGTTTTTTTTTTGGAGTTCTCTAATTTTTCCTAGCCTCCTGAGATTTTTTTCCTATGCTCAAGAGATTTTTTCAAGAGCTATGTGATCCTTTCTGAGCTCCGATGATTTTGTGTTTACTCTCAGAAGTTTTTCTAGAGTCTATTGAATCCATCTTAGCTAGCATGTATTTTTTTCAGAATTTTTCCTAAAGTCCTTTGATGGTTTTTGTGCTCGCCCATGAATTTTGCTGACTTCCTAAAAAAAATTTTCGGGAGTCCCTTGAATCTATCTAAGCTCCCAGGATTTTTTCTTAGACTCTAGGAAATATTTTTGGAATTTCCTGATTTCTTCGGAGCTCGCCGGATTTTTTCTTTGGCTTTCAAAAATATTTCTAAGGTCCTCTGATCTCTTCTTAGTTCCCACGATTTTTTGTTAGACTCTCCGAAGTTTTTCTAGAGTCCTTTGTTTTTTTCTGTTCTCCCATGAATTTTTCTAAGACTCTCAGAACTTTTTCTGGAGTTTCTTGCCTTCTTTTAAAATTCCATGAATTTTCCTGAGACTGTCAGAAGTTTTTCTAGAGTCCTCTGAAATTTTCTAAGCTTTTCATTGTTTTTCTTCGACTCTCAGAAATTGTTCTAGAGTCTCCTGATTTTTTTTAAGCTCGATGATTTTTTCTAGACTATCCTGAATCCATCGAAGCTCTCAGGATTTTTTCTTAGAGTCCCAGAAATATTTTTAGAATTTCCTGATCTCTTCGAAGCTCGCAGGATTTTTTCTTTGACTTTTAAATCTCTTTTTTTCTTTTCTTTTGAATCCTTCTTAGCTCCCATGAATTTTTCTGAGTCTTTCAGAATTTTTTTTAGAGTCTATTGATGATTCTTATGCTTCCATGAATTTTACTGAGACTCTTAGAAATTTTTCTTGAGTAACCTGAATCCAATTAAGCTTCCATGATTTTTTTTTTCAAACTCTTGAAAGTTTTTGTAAAGTTCTTTGGTGTTTCTGATGCTGCCATAAATTTAACTGAGCTTGTGCAACAGACAACGAGTAAATGTGGATTGAGCAGATACAAAAACATCCGACAGTCGTTGATAGAGGCGATTTCGCTGAAGAGGTTAAGATCATTCGCATAATGGAGGTGGTGATTTGATGCAAGCACAGAAAGAGGTCATTGAAGAAACGAGCAAACAATTGTGGCCGCCAAAAGAGAGCCTTGTGGAACACCAGAAGAAAGATAAAAAGGAGGAAGTGAAAACACGAAAGGTGAGGACAGGAAAGAATCGAAAATACTGATTTTACGGAATACATTTTTTGAGCCTTTTTTTTATCAAACATCACGGTATCCGAGTACTGCTTTTTTTCATTTCGAGGGAGTGAATGTAGGACCAAGAAGGTTTTCGGGATTATTGGAAAGGAAAAAAATGTGTCAAAGTAGCAATTTTTCGTCTGTTTTTTGGAGTGGATAATTGGAGATGGGATGAACTTGCGCCAAGAAAAAACGAACCATGGTAATTTAGAATAAATCATGCAAGTAGGAAAGATCACAAGATTTCAGAAAGAGTCTAGAAAAACTCATGGAAGCCCAAAAAAAATTATGGGATTCTAGAAAAAGGATCATTAAGTGTCTAGAAAAAAATCATGGCGGCATAGAAAAGTCATGGGATTTTAAAGGAAAAAAAGGATCCTGGGAGTCTAGAATAAATCGTGAGAGTTTGGTTATTTTAGCATTGCAAGCACATACTTTGTTATTCACGCCTTATTATTTTCTTCCGCACTAAGCTGCATCTATCATTGGCTAATGTTGGATTTTAAAGCAAATTAGAAAAGGCAAATTGTAGTTCTAGTAGCCGTTTTCGCGAGAACTTTGAAAAATTGAGATGAGTCGTATTGTTTCAATTTGGTACTTTGGCCAAATGTATTAGGTATTTTGAGTATCAGATATTCTCAGTATCAGTGATAAAAAGTACTAGTGAGAAAGAGTATCAGAGAAACATAACAGTGACATTGAAGTACCAATATTAATAGTTATCTGCCTTCGTTTTGGATTTAGTGAAATTCTTTTGTCGCGCGAAGCCTAAGGAATATTTACGACATTTATATACTCCATGAGTCATTGTTGAGCTTCAAATCACTCACTGCTAGCACTTGATATAAGACCATTTTTGTTTCAAATCGACACGAAAATATTTTAAAAATATTACTATACATATATGATCTCGTTGTTATAATTCTACAACACTGAATATCTGGAAGATACTCGAGTTTCCATTTTCAAAAAATAAAAAAAAATTGCTACAATTTCTCTCTTTCCTAACTAATTAGTCATAATCAATTTTCTTCTATCAAAACTGAACCTTCTCAAATCACCAACGAAAACGAACAAGTAGAAACAAATAAAACAAAAATTAAATCTAGACATCAACATCATCTCGTCAAATGAAATCAAGACGGCATACTGCTATGCTCCGTGTAGGTATTAATTTGAATGAAGACCTCAAGTTGATCATAATTTTACCCCTCACCTCAATCTTTGCTCATTTTTTTTCCTAGTTTCCTTCCACCACACATCAAGCGCGGCAAAACGTACACGAATTCCAAAATCGAACGGGCTCCAGGAATTGAATTGTACAAACTTTTTTTTTAATGCACAATTCGAATATTCAGCAAAATAAAAAAAAGAAAGAAAGGAGAATCGGCGCAAAAAGATGAATTCGACAGTTTCGATGTAGAATATTACGATAAAATGCATGTTGTGGAGGCGCAAACAAACAGAAAGACAAATCTCCGATTTTTCATAGTAAAATTCGATGATGATGGTGATGGTGATGGCGATCGATCCATGGAGAAATATATACACGAAAAAAATACACACAGCAGCTGAAAGGAACTTATTCATTCGACGAGATTAATACGAAAGGAGTAAATTGTGAATTTTCGAAAAGGCATTTACTGAAGTTTTTTATTCCGCGTACAGGTTCGCGTTCTTTTTATTCGATTCTTGGTTGATTTCGTGGCCGAAAAAATTTTTCTATTAAAAAATATCAGAAAGTCTTTGTATTACTGTACTGTTGTTGATGCTTGTCTTCTGTTGTGTTTTTTTTTAATCATCTGCATGCTCTTCAGTATATTTCATTCAGTTTCTTCATCTGCGTGTACTTCATCTGGTTGTCTTCATTATTTGCCATTAATCATTTTGAATGAGATCTATAAAAATGTTTTTTTTTCACTGTTTTTTTTCATTTCGCGTTAGTTGTGAGTGTGTACAGACAGACAGGCAGGTCGTCTTTCTCCGCTATCGCGTACCACAGATGAAAAACAACAAACGAATTGTTCGTCATTGAAGAGAAGGTACGATTTGATATGTTTCAACAGAAAGGAGAAAAGATACGGGACAAATGAATCCGAAAAAACACGAATTCAAAGTTTAGGTTGATTTTTTTGTTGTAGTTGTTTCTCTTTTTTGTTTTTGTTTTTTTTTTGCTCTCTACACACATTCAGAGACTCATCTTCCTTGGTTCGATTCGATGATCGTTATTCCTTTTTCTTAATCACATTCATGTTTCTGCCTTGGCTCTTTCTTCGGCATAGTAGGTCTAGCTTAAGATTACCACCCTCTGGTCTAGCGAATTCCTAGATTTTATTGAACGTGCGCGCGGTAGCAATATATAGATTTACTTTGTCGTTTTTTTTTTATTGGTTTGTTTCGGTAAATAAATCATTGCCGTTCAATTACCCCGAATTCAGAAGAGATAAATTGTCGATTTGAAATGGAGGACGTAGAAGATTTATGGTGTTCTTTTAAGATATCTGATCAATTTTTTTAATATTTTCTGGTCTAATTTTTTTTGTCTTCATTTTTCAATGATATTATGATGATGATGATGAAGTAGAAAGGGATGGAATTTATATATATATATATATATATATATATATATATATATATATATATATATATAATGAATATATATATATATATATATATATATATATATGAATATATATATATATATATATATATATATATGAATATATATATATATATATATATATATATATATATATATATATATGAATATATATATATATATATATATATATATATATATATATATATATATATAAATATATATATATACATATATATATATATATATATATATATATATATATATATATATATATATATATATATATATATATATATATATATATATATACATATATAAATATATATATACCTGATTTAAATCAGGAGTAAAGTGCTGATTTTCGATAAAACTGTATTTTTCGTGAATTTTTTTTTTTTAGGTATTTTAAGGGTATTTAGGCCACTTCTAAAGGATGAGAACTACTAAAAGAAACCTCAATCTACATCTACAAATTTTTTCAAATGAAAATCTTCAGTGGCGGCGATTCTATAGACGTTCAAAAGTGGTTGGGGTCAATTTGACCCCAATCATTCTCGATGATCGAAAAAATAGGTGTTTTCTCGGAGGGTTAATCGGCCTCCAAAATTAAAAATTGGGAAGCAGCAAAGGTCCAGCAAAGAGTGAACTGCAAATTTTTTCAAGAGTAGTCATGTAATGGAGAGAGAGAGAGAGAGAGAGAGAGAGAGAGAGAGAGGAGAGAGAAATTGCTTCTCTATGCCTATGATTGTGCATGCCGATGCGTATATTATCCTCGCTTGCCTTGTTACGCTTTAATCTATCGATCGAAATTTTCGGTTTATAGGTAATATCTTCATCAATTAAGTCTACTAAAAACTCTATAGAAAAACAAGCAGAAAGCTTCGAGTAGCCTTTTTTTTGAAAGAGGATGACATCACTGTTACTGTGACTTCATAAACGAATTTCGCAAACACATTAAGTTATAAATAAAAAAATTTTTTTATAAAATGTTTCAAAAATTAAGGCTATGATATGACGTCTAAAATCAGAGAAGGTTGGTAAAAACGGACCAAGCTGTAGTTCATTGTGTCTCCTGGTGATACGCAATAATGGCGAATGAAAAAGAACGTCGGTTCGCGCAAACGGGTTTATATCTATCTGAACGATTAGTCACGCGAAATAAAAGCTTCGAGGCGAGGTCAGATTGACAAGATTGCACAAGAGACAAGAACAGATGGACGGAAATAGTGATTTTAGTAAAAGACCTGAGGACGAAGCCGGACAAACGAGAGGCCTTTGCAGTTAGGTATGCGATATGTTTTTCAAATTAAGCTTTGAGTCAAAGAGCACACCAAGGTCCCTTAAAATTGGTGACAGCCGCAAGAAACGATCCGGATAAGGAGTAGGAAGACATTAGACGAGACATCTTACAAGTATAAGACATTAGACCTCACTCAAAGTACAAAGATCATGCTGCAACTGGTGACAATCATCAAGCCGAATCAAACACTCTGAAAATTTTAAAGTCGTCAGCGAATAGAAGACAGGGAGAATGGGATAACGGAAAGAGATCTTTGATAAATACCAGAAATAACAGAGGACCCAGTATTGAGCCTTTAGAAACCCCAGAAAGACGGCAATATGAGGAAGACGAACGTGAATTCATAGATACAACACAGCTACGACCAGAAAACATACGATGAGAATCAGGGACACGAGAAGATTAGATACCTCTTAACTTTGGAGTTTTTAAAGAAGGAGCTTTTGATTAACAGAGTAGAAAGTCTTAGCAAAATCAGTTTATACCACATCAACTTGCTTCTGCTGTTCTAAGGCGGAAGCGGGCAAGTCAGTGAGGGTTAAGAGCTTAGAAGTGGAAGATCTGCCCTTTTACAGACCCATTCTGCTCTGGATTAGGAAAGGATGAAATATAGGAAAAAAACTATTTCGAGTACTTTACTATAATAAAACAAGAAAGGAGTGAAATAGGACGATAATTGGATATAAAACTTGAGTCCCCAGATTTATGTAATATGAGCCGACTTCCAGTAAAAGGGAAAGGAGCCCCAAGAGAAACTAAGATTGAAGATAATAGACAAAGAAACAGAGAGGTACGACGAAAGAGATTTGACGAACAGGTTCGGAATGCCGCCATTTTAGGTGGCCCTGTATTGCAGTTCTTTCGAAATCACTTCCGCTAATAGTTGATATTAAATCTCGATGTGCGAAGTAGTGATCGGTAAAACAGCACGCCGCACACAGAACAGCGCTGTAAAAGTGTGCTGTGTGCTGTTTTACCCATTTTTATTTCAAAGTGAAATGATATTCGTCAAATTCGAATTTTAGCAAATTAAATATTTCTTAAGCGACACATATGTGCATGACTGTCAAAAATCAAGTTGGGTCGGTAGGAAATGAACACATGGCTTAACAGCAGCCTGATAATGGAACAAAAAAAAAACCATTGTTCGAAAAACTCTCCTATGAAGTTAGGTCCGATGAGCGAATTTTCGAACCTTCAATAAAGTCAACACGGACGAGAAAATGGAGTCAAAGATGTTTCGCAATGACACCGACTTTGATTCTTTCAAAATAAATAAGAAATTTCCATACTGACTAGGCGTTTTGACAAGAGAGCATGCAATTAGGGGCCAAAATATTTTCTCTAGCACGGACCAATAACAATGCAATGTAAATTCTCTGCTTGCGTCCATTCAAAAAGTATCTATATAAATAATAAAAATATTAATCAAAACTCCCCTAACTGACACTACTTCGAAATATGTTCCCGTCTGTAAATGAGGTCTATAAAACAAGCCTCTCTATGACCATCCGACCAACATTTAATCCTTCAGCGATGATTTATCAAAAATCATTTTCCGAAAATCTTCAAATCCATACAAATTCATTTGGTTTCCTTCTTCTCTATATATATATATATATATATATATATATATATATATCTCTCTCTATCTCCCGACTTGCTTTCATAACCCTATCATCCCTGATCACAGAATCTGCACACGGAATTCACGAAACTTACGATAAAACCGAATTTGCATAAATTTATGGTGGCCCGAAAACACTTTTTAGAGGGCAATATGAAAATTAGGAGTGAATTTCAGCATTTTTTTTTTTTTGGGCCTGATGAGAGGGACAGACTTCTATAATCCTCCCTGCTCCCAATTGCGTCATATCTTTCAAAACGTACAATATGGATTGTTCAACAAAATGACGACGAGATGCGCTAAGCCGGATGGGATATTCAAAACAGTGTGCGCACTGGTTATATTAACTTTCAAACATTTGCTCGCATAATTGCTGACTTGCTGGTTAGCTTTTTCTGTACAAACACACACAACATACTCAACGACAAACCAGATTTTCCGTGGATGATTTTTTTTTTTTCGAATTTATATTTCAAACATTGGACGACAAAGACAGTTATTATTTGAATGAATTTTCCCTTTTGAAATGTTTCAAAAAATTATAAGTATATGCATGCAAAAGTGGCCTAACTATCGTCGTGTGCGTGCGTGCTCTTGTGCAGCTACTATATATATAAATAAAAATCAGAGAAAAATAAAAGGAAACGCACAACACTCTCAAACATACATTCGCTGTGACATGAAAGACTGCGTTTTTCGAGCCTTTTTTATTTGCGCAGATGTGAAATAATTATGCAAATGAAGTTCTCGCAAGCAATGATTTTGTTACTTTTTTTTTTTGAATACGATGTGTAAGTTTTGAGTGTGTGTTCTGATACATGGTTCTTCACATATGAGCGGTATAATATTAACCAAAAATTTAGGGAAAAGGAATAGAGACATGAATTCCGGTCCGATGAGAATTAATTGGTAAAAAAGGGGTAAACTGTTATATATATACCCGTTTAAGTAGCATTTCGAATTTTGTGTACTGTTACTACGAGTTGATTTGAACTAAATACTTAATAATAGCATAAATTACGGTTGTTTTTTTTTCGAAATGGGAATAGCAATAGGAAAATCCTTGCAGTTTGATGTTTTTCAGACGATATACCTTTATAGCTATGTACTATGTTGGCTTTCTATTTTCAAAATAAAAAATAAATAAATAAATAAAACAATCTAAAGTACAATGTCAACTAAAACGAAAATCAGCATATTCTAAACGTTTTCTGTTTATCTAGCAATACTATTCTAACACTATTTAGCTTGGTATTTCAGTGCTCTTTCTATGTGCTTGATTTCGAATTTCGAATCTGTCCTAGTAATTATTTGCTTTTCGTTTTTATTTTCACTCCGAAACGATCGCATGTTCAAACTAATTAAACACATTTTCCAAAGAACCGATTAGATTGTAATCGAAATGGTCCATTTTAAGTTAATCGAGCATCGATGGTCTTCAATAGCATAGATACCGATATACGTAAAGCCTCCGATATGAATATATATTTATATATATATATATATATATATATATATATATATATATATATATATATATATATATCGGTATAAATGATTATCAAGTAATACGTCTTTAAGCTTATAAACAGTTCATTCGTATCTTCTTGTTCTTCTTCAAGTCTTATTTAAATCGAAGATACTTTGTTAATATCATGGCTATTGATATCATATCTTATTATGCAAAAAACCTTTTGTTCCTGAAGAGACAACGAACATGGTACAACGACATGACCAACGAGAGAGCTACGTATTCTTAGAGGAAGAAAAAGAAGAATAGAATTGTTAACGAAGCTGAATTTCTACAAACAAAAAATCCAAAAAGAAAAAAAAAACAACAACAAGTAAATAAATGCAAAAGCAAGAACTAAGTAGTAGTAAATGTATCTTTTTTTTTTAACTTCAATTGCAAAGAGTCGCAATCATTGTATCATTATGCGCATAAAAGAGTATAATAGTAATGATTTCTTCATACAGTTGGTGAGCATTATGGAAGTAAAAAACAAGAAAATATCAGTGCATCATAACCAGAACAATGAGATTTATCCATTTTTTTGAAAGAGCATTTAATTTTTGTTGTTAATATGAAGGATATATTACGAGATAGATATTTGTACAGAGGAGTGTGATGAGATTTCTTTCGATATGAAATGCTTACGGTGTAAAGCGAATGATCATAACGCCCCGAACAGAAACTGCCCTAAATGGATTAACGAGAAAGAAAATTTGGAAATGGCTTCGAAGCTAAATATGTCAATACCTGAAGTGAGGAAAATGTATTTCGAAAATAGTTTTGAGAGTCTTAAGGGGGTATTCTGGTGTAGAAATTTCATCAAATCGATTTTTTTTCGTTTGCATATTTTCAACGTTTCGACCTTTAAGAATAAGCTTTCAAAAGGATTTTCGGAAATTCGACTTATTTTTGGAGTTACAGCTATTTTTGTGACATGCCAACTAACTGCCCGAAACGAAACTCCAAATTTTAAACGCGTTTTTCTCGGAACTACTTTTCTCGATACGGTTGACATGATATCTCTAGTTGTAATGAACCGATTTACGTGAAATTTTGCACAAACCCTCTTAACATTATTGGCTATCGTTTTTTTTTTCTTTGGTTATGGTTTTTTTTTCAATTTTTTTTTTCAACTATTTATTAAAAATCCCCAAAGTTAAAAAAAATGAGACAAAAACCAACTTTTTTTTTTACATGGACGCCATTTTGTGAAAAAAAAAGTTTTTTCAAATCGCCTACGTCAGACGAATTTCACATTTTTCTTATTACAGAATTCACCAAAAATTTATGTTTCAGACCACCAGGAAGGTGGGAATTATGTCAACCATGAGACAAGTTTTTTTTTTAGCCTTCACTTCGCCGGCCTGTGTCTACATTTTTTTTTTTTTTTGAATACATTTTTGTACTTTTAAAATGTTAATAAAAGACTGGTAAAAAAATATATACCAAAAAATTTTTCTGGTTTTTTAGTTATTGCGTCCGTAAAATTACCTCAAAATCGTGCCTCTAGACCAGAATACTGCCTTAATGAAGTTAATCTTAATGATGAGGGAGTCTTTCCAATGTTGAATAAGTCAAAATATACAAATAATAGAAATGAACAGAAGGATGCTAACAGGTCAGCGTTCAAAACCAGTTATAGAAATGTATTAGTAGAGAGGGCTGTGAAACCAAGCAAACATATTGTAGGCGAAACAATGAGTTCTGACCCTTTGGAGACACTACATAGATGCGCTATGAAACTCAAAGCGACTTAGATTGAAAGACTGATTCATAACCTACTGGAATCTATGAAGAAGGAACAAATAAGAACTGAGAGAAGTAATAATAATAATGATTGATAATAAATTTATTTCCATAATGCATAATAAGTACAGTAAAATGGTGAACGTAATTTCAGTTAATATTATAGCTACGACTAAATAAACTAGTTCACTAAATAGTTAGTGCATCCAAAATTCAACCAATATTAGTTATGCATATGGAAGGTACCTCATAGCTAATGCTGTGTTAAGGTTATCTTCCTATAATTTAAGGTGCAATTGGTGACAGGTGATCAAAATATTACACGATTTAAAAATTTTAATGGCTTTTATATTACGTTTAAAAAGTATATCAAGATTGTCCCACTAAAAGACATGTTTTGCATTTGTAAAGTAATCTGCCTATATCATCTTGTCTATCTCTCAGTGAAAAACGAACAAACTTGGTTTTGATGCTCAACGCCATTTTGTTTATACTGAACCATAATTTAAGTTTATTTAAATCATTTGGGACCTCATGGCAGTTAAATTTTCTGCCGAGTAAGATAAGATTTATATCATCTGCAAAACTTGTAAGAGAGCCATCAAGTTTGCCTGAGCAGAGATTATGATTCTAAACTAAAAAGAGAATAGGCCCTAGTACAGAACCCTGAGGGACACCATATGAAATGGGCAAGCATGAACTTATAGAATCCAAGATACGTACACATTGGTAGCTCCCAAAAGGGTATGACCGAAACCAGTTTAGAGATATGCCTCTTATACCAGCATCGTATAAACGATTCAACAGAATATTATAGTCAATCGAGTTAAAGGCTTTAGCTATGTCAAAGAAAATTGCACAGACGCAGCTATTATTGTTCAAACCTTCAAACACATTCGAAAAGAGGCTTAACAGAGCATCTTCAGTAGACCTTTTCTCAATAAATCCAAATTAGTTACTGCAGAAGAAGTTATTATTCATTAAAAATGTATTATTCGGCTTTTCATTATTTTTTCTATAACTTTTGAAAAAGTTGGTAATAGAGAAATCGGCCTATAGTTATTGAGGTCTGTACGACAACCTTTCTTAAAACGAGGGATCACTACTGCAGTTTTTAGAATCTCTGGAAATACTCCTTTTTCGAAACTTCAAATTCATAATGTGAGTGAGAACTGGTGAAACAATATCTTTTATTTGTTTTAGACAGTTGACCGTTATACCGTCAATACCAGGAGACTTGTTAGATACCAGCAAACTGATTACACTTCTAATCTCCTCTGTGGATGTCCGTAAACAAAAAAAAAAAAGAGCCTTCAACTGGTGGACATGGAAACATTTCTGAATATTCAGTGGGTGAATCAATATTTTTTCTAGTGTTTTCTATAACTGAAATAAAAAAACTATTGAACAAGTTCGCAACATCCAAAGGATTCGACTGTAGGACATCTGGTCGTGAATAAGCAAAAACTTTAGGTCCATCATTTCTAGTTTCTGTCTTTCCTAGAATGGCATTTATTGTCTCCCACTGTTTTCCGACACTATCCCTGCTTTTTATTCATTTTCGAAGAAAAAATCGTCATATATATATATATATATATATATATATATATATATATATATATATATATATATATATATATATATATGTATATATATATATATATATATATATATATATATATATATATATATATATATATATATATATATATATATATATATATATATATATATATATATATATATATATATATATATATATATATATATATATATATATATATATATATATATATATATATATCAGCAAAATGATTTAGGGAGATAATCTCTGCAGTGGCCAATCCGATTGAGCTGAAATTTTCGAAGGACATAGATGTATACAACAGGTAGATCCATGACTTCAGAATTCAGATATCTTAAACCTTTTGGCGGCGGCGGGCATTTTAGTGAATTTTCATGTACTCCTATATTTCTAAGCAGTGTAAGTTTTTGTAAAAAAAAAAAAGTATTGGGAATGAAAATTCATTATGTTTTTAGTTTGTCTATGATAAAGAATTAAAAATTTTGAGTCTGGTGTAGGCGCTGAGTGCCTAAAAGTAGGCAAGGATTTTTTTTCAAATTTCGATTAGTCATAACTTCTAAGAAAAACAATGGATCATCGTGAAATTTTTAGAGCTTATTGATGTTGACTTAGATTTAACACACATGGATTTTCAAGATAATTCAGATAACCCTGTAGCTACGACAGACTCCTGAAAAAAAATCCTTCAAATCATCGACCTTCCTGGAAAATTTTAGTTTTTTGAAAATAAATTCCAAGCATTGATAAATTTTGACTTTTTTCCACCAATTCAAATAAAAATTTCCGAAATTCCGCGGCAAACAAGAACGGTAACCCGTGATCAAATTACCACTATTTTTAGCGCTGACGATCGGATAATGCGATCAATATGAAATTTACAGGAAATGTTGGTATTCTTTAGGACCAGGTCTGATAGAAGTGATTTTGAAATACGGGCAACACTGTGGCAGTGGTGCCATTTGGAAAAATCACAGAAAAAAAAGCTGGTTTTTGGCCTATAGCTTCCGATTTAGCCACCAGATTCTAACAAAATTCACGCAGTAGGTGAACCTTACTCTAAGATAGATTTCTTAGAAATTTGGTTGAAAAATTAATATAGGGTCGCCAGCTATGGCAATTTTTGTCTCCTAAATATTGCAAGTTTGCTCAGGAAAATAAAGGTTTTTTCCTTATAACTTCCAATGCAGTAACGAAATCAAAGTGAAATTCATGTGATAGGTGGATCTTGTTGCATTTCTAATTCTGTAGGAATTTCGTTGAAAAATTGTGAAAGGGTTGCCAGCTATGATACATTTCGCAATTTATTGACATTTCTTTCCTGCTGGTCAGGGAGCCAGGACTTTTTCTGCGAAGTGCAGAAATAAACCGGAGTAAAAAAAAATATTGGACCGATGCGAGAAATACAAAGCATTTTTCGACAATATTCTTACGAATACGAATCCAAAAATTTACAAAACGTTCAGAAAATAGTAAATGCATATTAAATGATTTTATGAATATTGATATTCATTTTTTTCTTTTAATTTTATTTCGTCTCACTAAATTCTTTATAGAAATCAGAAATATTCCTATTCCAATACAACAATTCAACACATTATACTATTTGTATTTCTGACATTGGTACTGATCGAAAGTAACAGGATGTCTTTGAAAACCAGTCTTGAACCCCAAATAATTCATTTACCATCCCCCAAAAAATAAACACATTGATCACGATAGGATCTCAAAATCGACTTCGGCTCGTTTCAACATTGTCAGGCAACCGGCATAAGAAAATAATTTCTTTTTTCCTTTGAAACTGCAACAAACAGAAGCTCAGAGTTACTTACTTTGGATTCTCATCGGATTCCGTGTAAATTCCATTAAATAATAAAAATGTGATTGGCGCTCACGAAATTGCCATCTTTTCAAATTCGTCAGAAACCTGGAATGGAGTGTGTGTGTATGTGTTTTCGTAGCAACGCAATGCAACCTGCAATGCAGTTGATGAACAGTGCACAAATACACGAGTATATTCCGCGGCAGATTCAGAATCACATTCTTTGCGAGTAGCAAAAAAAAAAAAATCGTTTTTAAAATGTTACCAAGGAACAGCAAACTGACAAAGAAATGTAAAAATGTCATTTTCACATCGTATGTTTGGTATGTTGTTTTAAAACTATTTCACGATGATGATGATGATGATGAGGATGACGAGACAGCAACCAAAACGACGAAGAAGACTGATGAAGACAAGAGCAGAACGCACAGTTCACGTTCTTTTTCGTCCCCGTGCAAGAAATAACGAAGAAGAACTTTTACTTTTGCGGAAATTCTATAAATAATTTTGGTTTGAACAGGTCTTATAATAACTGCGGTTTTTATGTGAAAGAAAGCTTAATTTATTAATTGTATTTAATGTGTACCAATTTTTTCCTAGCTTGTGAAAAAATATTTTAGTAAAAAAACTGATTTTTCCTTTTGAAGCTAGATGTATTGAATTTTTGTGACAAATATCGATATTCCGAGGGTAATCTGCCCTCTTCTTCAGTGCCTATCGGTCTAATCTTAACCTAACTTAGGTATGTTATTTATATATTCAAACCTCCACACGTACAATTCAAAACTGACTCAACTCGCACTGACTATATGTATATTACCTTAACTTATCCCCTGCCAAACATTCCGCGTTAAACCGTATACGAACCATTCAATTCTCCAAAAAATCCTAATTGAGCATAAAAGACAATCTAATGTTTCTAATCTTTTTTTGAAAAATTGCATTCCATTGACAACGAACCTAACCACAGAGCTTGGCTCGACACAACCCGCTCGATCGGGACAAAAAAAAAAACAACAACAAAACGAACATGGTATGACTTGGCGGGATTGATCTGTCAATCAAATAATGTAAAGCGAGAAGAATAAGAAAAAAAAAACGAATTGAACAGAAAATTTCATAGAAAAATTTAAAATTCATAAAACTAATAAATGATCGGGAGCGATGGTGACGACGACGGCGACGAAGCAAGAAGGTAGATACAGCAGGCTAAGCATGGATGGAATTAGGCAGCCAGGCAGGCAGGCTCTATATGTGCTGCGGGGCAACGTAGCTGGGCTGCTGTCATAGTCGTCAAGTAACAGCATGTTATTGAAGAGCTGTTCAAAATTTTCCAAGGTGAATTTCACAATCGAACCAATCGATCGCTCTAAGGCTCGGCGGCGGTGGCCGCCCGCACCCACTGCCGCAATGAACTTTGTCTCGAATAACAATATCTGATATAGAAAAGTATAAAGTATTATTTGTTGTATGTGTCGTTCGCGTCAACATTTATAAAAATTCGTTCCAAAAACAACGGTTTTTTAAATATATCGCTGGCGCGGTTAGGTACTCCGAAAATTATCTACACTGTATAATCCAAATTAAGAATAAAAACTGAAACTATGTATATATAAAGATTGATTTATGATAAATTGTTAGTAGGGTTGTCTTCATGGTATCGATTGCAAAAATATCGGATAGGTATTAGATGTTAAATGGAGTAGCATGTTAATTGTATGTTAGAATAGTTCATTGAAACCAAATATTTGTAAGAGTCCTTTAACACCTTCAGACTGTTTGAAAAATTCCTAAAATACCGAATAGCTGTAACTGGTTTATTGTTCTTAGAAACAAACCCTGCTTGCAAGTGAAACTTTCATGCAATCATTCAAAACGGAATACCTCTGTAAATGCTGTTTTTTTTTGTTGAATAAATTGAAATGAAGCGTTTCAGATATGAAAGCTATCATGTTGGTTTTGATATTGTTGTTGGCGTGGTATGGCTTTTTCGATCATTTATTCCAATAAAAACGACTCCAACAACCACAAGAATAATAATAATCGTACCAAACAACAATCAACACTCGATGCACATTGACTGTTGTACACTCTCTGGTTGGTATCTTGTTATTTCCATTCTATTAATGTGCGTGCACTTGTGATCGTTACTTATGTGTTGTTTTTTTTTTGCTTCTTTCGTTGATTGTCGAAATTTTTCTCGTATTTGATGGCGAACGAAATGAGAATGATTTGACACACCTAAAATTTAAATCACACATCTAAGGTGCGGGCAATAGATGATTTTTAGGATTTATACCTGGTCGCCGCCGCCAACAAACTTGACTTGACTCGACGACTCCCTCTCGCGTGGCCCCGAGGCAATCGGCGGGGAAAAAAACGAAACCGGTTACAATTATTCTCGAAAAAATAACAAATGGTAATATCTAAAATAACAATCTTTTAAGAAATAAATTCAAATTTAAATGAAGCAAGAGCGCAAAAAAAAAAAAATTTTTTGAAACGAAACAAATGTGAAAACGAAGAGAAGGAAAATCAATATGTCGATAGCGAAAAAGATGAACGGCAGGCGGGTGGTAATTCTATGGGATCTAACGAAGGAGAAGAAGATTGTGTCGATGATGATGATGAAGATTGTGGGTGGGTGGGTTGTTTGCCGGATTCCTGATATCCACAGGAATTGAATAAAACGAATCATTGTCGATGAAAGATAAGAGGAAAAGAACAAACGCTGTTACAGTCAGTCGACGTATAGTATAAGAGAGTCACACGATCATTTCGATGGTGGCTCTCTATAAATCATTTGTTATTTTTTTTTCATACATTTTACGGGAAATTATTGTTTTAAGGCTTTTGAATTCGCAGCGCAACAAAAAAAAAATCGCCACAAACTATCTTTATACCAATTCAAGATTCATTTTTAAATGAAATAATATGAAAAACTAGTCTTAGACCTCATACCCTCAATTTATCACATTATTTTTTGTGTGCTACTCTCCGCTCTGCAAATTGAATTCAAATTTTTTCGTTTTTGTATTTGTCTTGTTTTCTTAAATTTTTCGGTTAGTGTTGTGTTAATTCATGCAAGTTTTGTGCGACGACTATTATAGCTGGCACACGAAAAATATTCAAGGCAAGCTGGGTTGGGATTTGGATTCATAAGTGTTTTTGTCGACATAGCTTGCGTTTTTTTTTTTTTTTTGTGCTCAATAAAGGAGCTGATGTAGAGCTTTCAAAGTCAATCAATTTAATGGAATTATTTCTGATCTGAATTTAAGCTTAAAGAAATATGCAAACCGTTTTCTACTCTCGATCGTATAATAGAAGAGATTGATAGCCAGGGTTTTAGTTTAATTTTTTTTTTTATTTTTTTTTTTGCTGCTCTCCATCGAGTTATTTGATCGCGAATTTTGATGGAGTGGTAAGTTGAAATTTTATTGCAATATTGCAGTAAATATATGAATAAGCAAAAAGGTTATATAGTTTTGTGGTAATTTTTCATTGAAATTTCGAAAATTATACCGAAGAGTTTTGATGAGGAATTTCGTTTTCTTTTCCATAAGAAAATCACTATGCTAACGTTTATTTTAATCCTGAAACCAGCAATAACTGTCAAAATATATTAATCACACCAGCAACATAAACTGTTTATTTATATATAAGATTTGGACTTTTAGGAATAATAGTTGGATAAATTATTAAATATTTTATAGCAACTATTTATCGGCTCCTTGTCTCCATAAACAGTATGATGCTGATACTCATTAAGGAGACGTGTAATATTGTTGTTTATTTTCACTATTATTTTTCATTTATTATTTTTGATTACATTCACTACCGGACCGAAAATAATTAAAAGACCAATAATTAATTTTAAGGGAAAATTAATTAAAAGGGGAAAATTAATTAATAGGGGAAAATTAATTAAAAGGGGAAAATTAATTAAAAGGGGAAAATTAATTAATAATTTTTATGAACAACTTTAGAACATAAATCTCAAGGAGAGACTTAGTTGTAAATGTAGACGGAATGCCATTAATGAAAAGAGTGAACAACTGAGGGCCCAGTATGGAACCTTGCGAACAACCGTTCAGGTCAATTTTACAAGTGCGATTCACAGTTCGACCCTAGCACTCGTACAAAGAAGACCGACGGTCAAGCAGTAGAGTGGCGTTTTCATCAAACGAAAGATAAGCGATAATTACCAGCCAGGTAGCGACGAGAGATAATTACCAGCCAGGTGATTGTCATCATAATTAGCCGAACTCTTTAAGGATTCTTTGTGCCTTACCAGTGTTCCTCCTCTTAGGGTTTTTCTTCCTGATGAGTTTAGCCGGATTGCCTCTAATCTGTGCTTTCTCCTCTTCGGGAAGGTTTTTTTTACCGCTGCTTCGATATCTACTACCAAGTCTTCTGTTGGAAATGTTGTATCTTTGACAGCAAAATTTAGACCTTGGTTAAGCAGCTCCGTTTGCTGTTCTGTGAATTGGATCGTGGACTTGTTCACCACATAGTTGGCGATATTTTCTGTGGCATTCTTTTTCTTTTCCATAGTATCCTTTCCTCTTGTCAGTTCCGGCAGTTTCCTTGTGAGCATTTTTCTCTTTCTATCCTTCTCACATTCAATCGCCAATGTTTTTGTTTTGGTCAATATCTAAAATATAATATTCTACCTAAAGTATCACACGCTATTTTTAAATACAGGGATTAAACTCTGAGTGTGATTTCCTGTAATCTCTTGTATAGCCTATTGAAGGAATCTCTAATAAGATACCTTTCGGCCAGCACTATTTGTTTTCCTACTCCTAATAGATGGGACCTAAATCCAATAATATGGCTTTTTGGAATCGCATTTTTTTTAAACATAATTTAAGAAATCTTATGTCTTCGAGATGCCACCTATTTGTTTCTTATGAACTATGAATTTTTGTTTGAGAAACATAGTTCCTACATACGCGAAACCCACTTTGGATTTTGCAGTAGGCTTGCATAGGATAGTGGCGTAAGGTTCAGATGAGTTTGAAACTTGCGGTATAATGGTAGGAAGAGGTCCATTGCATGACCAGGAGTTGCCAAATGAAGACTTAACTGAGGAAATTAGCAAAAAACTCAGCAAGCTGTTAGTACAGCTTCGCGAAAAAAAAGCCCAAGAAGAACTGACCGAGCAACGCCATCTGAATCAAGAACTGGCAAAAAGAATTGATGATGTGCTAAAATTTTTTTCCATAAATTATAATTCTTAAACCTATAATTAAAAAAAGGGAAGAAGGCAGCAAACACCTTCTTCAGAGTGCACTTCGCATACAAAAAAATCTTGTACTTCTTCTGGAGAAGAAGCATCCAGCTCAGAAGACGACTCTTCTAAAATGTTGGTGTCGTCAGATGACCACCAATCGAAACACAGTAGCGTCTCATACTGTCCGTGAGGAAAGTGAGGAAAGCACCATGAAGGACGTCCTCTCTTCCTTTTCTAACGCTATGAACATCATCAATGATCATTTTCCTCCTTTAAGGCTGGTACTGAGTTAATCGTGAAGCTAAATTTTGACAAGTCTCCATTAACTAGTCATTCTTTCAAGCGAACTTTTTGGAAATGGAGAAAAGCGGAAACAGCGCATTTCTGACGGATAAAATGTCAAGAATTTCAATTTTTGATCGATTTTGCAATTGAAAAGACATTTGCACAATTCAGTTTTCAAATTCAAACACTAAATGTCACTTTTTAGCTCGAAGGAATGAAATACCCGTGAAATGATTGGAGACATGTGTGAATGACATCTGCATTTTCGAAGCTAAAGCAACTTCCAAGCATTTTTCATGCTAAAAGTGAGTACAACTCTTGCTTATTTTCAAGCTAAATTTAAACTATACTAAGCTTTAGTTACAAGCACAAAGTCAACTAAAACCTCTGGTGTACCTATTCAAAAAAAACTCCAAAATAAAAATTTTTGAACTCCTCTGTGAAAGAATCAAAGACGCCCCACAAAGTGTTACCCATCATCCTTTGCCAACCTGAGCAATGTACAGAGTTACCAAGCGTTCTTGAAACGTGGACTTTGTTGCAGCGTAGCGGGTTTATCTTAGCATTCAAATTTTACCAAAATCTTCACAGAGTGAAAAGTTCAGTGCCATACGCACTATCTTCTTTGAGGAGAAAAACCTCAAAATCATCTTAAGAGATCTGTATATAGTTACGTTGGAGAAAATCTTTTGAAATACCTGTTGCTACCTTTTCAGAATTCCAGATTTATCACGTCCAGCACTATTTTAACTGCTACTCTATTTCAAAAAGTATTTCCATACAGTTATAATTTACTACAAACGAATGTAACTATTGCAACAGTCTGTCTACCTTGTAACGAGACGCCGATTTACTACGCACATTTATCAAAAGATACCGAATTGGCCGCGTGTTTTGGCGAGAATCAAGACCCGGCTTATGTGAATAACAACAAAAATCAAGCACTATTTGAACTGCTACTCTATTTCAAAAAGTATTTCCATACAGTTATAATTTACTACAAACGAATATAACTATTGCAACAGTCTGTCTACCTTGTAACGAGACGCCGATTTACTACGCACATTTATCAAAAGATACCGAATTGGCCGCGTGTTTTGGCGAGAATCAAGACCCGGCTTATGTGAATAACAACAAAAATCAAGCACTATTTGAACTGCTACTCTATTTCAAAAAGTATTTCCATACAGTTATAATTTACTACAAACGAATATAACTATTGCAACAGTCTGTCTACCTTGTAACGAGACGCCGATTTACTACGCACATTTATCAAAAGATACCGAATTGGCCGCGTGTTTTGGCGAGAATCAAGACCCGGCTTATGTGAATAACAAAACTGTTCACTTCTAACATCAGTCCCATTACTATCCAATTAGAAACCATAAATTCTCATACTGATTTTGCAAAAACCGTTATTTTCTAGAATTGTCGATAGAGCTAGATCGAAATTATGTGGAACTGATACTACGGCCGGCTTTTATTTGAAAATGTACCGTTCAGAAGCCGGTAAGACAACTGAACAACAAAACAACAATGACAGAAATCGTCTGTGGTGCCAATATGCGATGAAAAACGCAGTGGCGGCGTTACTTTCGGGGCAAAATTAAAGGCGTTCGCACAAATCATGCGAATTATATGGTGTTCGTACGGGAGCGGCTTCATTACAATTAATTGCAATTAATCGCAATTGATTGTAGTGCGGGAACAGACCTATTAGTTAGTTGATTTTATGAAAAATCAGTCAGAAAATCCACTAGTTTTGCCATATATCTGTCAAAGTTTTTGAAAAATTTTCCAAATCAGTATGATTTATTTCAGACTAACCGAAATCCAGACAATATTTTTTTGTTTGCTGAATTTACTTGAGCACTCGCTGAAATCCATATGGGTGGGAAAGTTCGTTTAATATCTACCTTTGCATCTAAAATGTCTGTCCCCTTGCTCCTCAGGTAAAAACGTATTTTATATGGTGGAAAATAATTTGCTGAAAATTAAAAAAAATAAAGGAATAAATTGCGGATAAAAACAAAACAAAGCAAGACCAAGGCCTAAAAGTAACGTCTTCTTTCTGATATCATGTAATCAATGTTTCTGAAATCAAAGTTACACCCACATTATTCATCTTAAGATGCACATGCAATTAGATTTACTTGACTTTTCCTCAATCATTGCATGCTAAGTCGTTAATATCTTCATTTAATTGCAAGACATGATGTATCATTATTAGTCCTCTATATGCGCTTTTCTGCTTAGTGTCTTTGATTATAGCCTAGTTAACCAATGGATTTGTGATTATATTATTCGGCGATGGGTTATTTATGATTGTATCGCCTAAGTTATTGATGGTTTCTTTAATATACTGTTTTGATTTTCCGCTGGAAAGACGCTTCGTAGAATCGCAATTCTCTGGAATCACGAAATAAGAAAGTTTACTGCAACCAAACAAACAATTATTCAAAATAAACACGACTAAATGCCTTGACTCTAAAATGATTGCGGTGGAAGGTTGTGATACAGAGAACTGTAAAGTAGTTTAACCTAATTATAAACTGTTTTTCTCAGAAAAGTAAACGGTCATTTTTGTTTTTAATAAAAACTGTATTTTACCAAAATTAACGTAGCTAAAACTAAACAAAGTGGCATATACACATCAGTTGCCTGAACATTCTCAATAAATGCATTTGAAATTCGAACTTCATGCAGTCGGGAATGAGAAGAGATGCAAAATAAACAGTTAAAATGAAGAAATCGCTATAAAACGACCGCTACTAGATCACATAAACCATTCAAATGAGTAACAATATTGGTTTATGCGCTTTATGATGAAACGGGCAGTTCGCAATTCCTCAAAAAATACGAAGATACATTTATAATATGTATTCAAAGCATTCGAAACGCGATTAAAAAGAAAACCCCGACTGCATGTGTCCTCATTCAATTCGAAGTATGTGTTTTTCTGTTGCGTCAACATAAATGGAATTGATATTTTATCTAAATTTTACATCATTCCACCCATGCCGCCCATACCACCCATTCCTCCCATACCGCCCATTCTACCCATGCCGCCAGCTGGTTCTTCCTTAGGAATTTCCGTAACCACTGCCTCGGCAGTTGTCAGTAACAAAGCTACACCGGACGCATCTGTCAGCGCTGTTCAAATAAAAGTTAAGTCACGCGTTAACATACCACTGGTTTATACTAAATGCACGTTTTACCTTGGTCGGGTCGATGATACCGCGCTCGATGAGGTTCACATATTCAGGGAAGAGAAAAATATCTACAACATTCAGGCTATTTGACACTTACTGTACTAAATTGAGCCTCAAAAGCCTCGAGCAGGTGAAGGGCAATAACACAACTGCCAGCAGTATGGTCATTCAGCGAACAACTGTTACGCACAGTCCCAGTGTGTTAAATGTGATGGGCTTCACCACTACAAATTCTGCACTAGGATACCTGAGCTTAAGTCAAAATGTGTCAATTGTGGCGGAAAAAATCCCCCAAGCTATGCAGGTTGCCTCAAAAATATTAGAAAATCTTTTGCCTGAGTAACCAGACCTACTCCAGTTTCATTTCCTCCCCCAACGAATATTAACAATTCAGTGGATAAACGAATTTCTCTAAGTGTTTGAAGCAGCGGCTCCCGCCAACTGCCCAAACCAAATGGGACAATTCCTCACCAAATCGTCAACAACACGGACTTCCTTTACTCAAGCGAAATGAATCGAGCAGATAATCGAATATCAACCCTTTCGTGGAATGCAAATTCCATGCTGCCGAAAAAAAGGTGAACTAATTAAATTTCTGAGCGATTGCAGAATTGATATTGTTCTGATTCATGAATTGATATTGTTCTGATTCTGATTTGAAATCAGGACATCAGTTATGAATTCCAAACTATTACATTTATAGAAATGAGCGATTGACTGGTAGGGAAGGAGGCACAGCAGTGCTCGTGAGAAGACATATAACCCATAATGTTATTCAGATCCCGACCCTCAGTGGAATGGTAGCAATGATCCTTAAAATTTATTCAAGTCATCTTTGCTTAAAGACCCCCCAAACGCTCAATATCTTCTCGAATACTTTCGTGCACTATTCGATCTTGAAGGACCTATCTTTCAAGCGGGAGCTCTCAATGCTCACAATCGCGCATGGGAATCAGTAAGCAGTAACCAAGTGAGGAAATAACTTTATAGTTTTGCTCCAGATAGTGTTTCGTGGTTGCATATTCCCGATGAGCCCACTCAATTTGGCCCTATCTAGAGTCATGTCTTAAACATTTCAAACATATAAATCAGAGTGTGCTTATAAAGATATTAGATGAGCTCCCCTCGGATCACAGAGCCAGTGCTTTTTCAAATTGAGGATATTTTCATTCACTGCCGAATCAAGTGAAAAATAGCTACAGACTGACAAGCCTTCCGGACTTCTCTGTCCAATGAATCCATCCAAGTGCCAGAAACGGTAAGAGATTTAGAGAAAACCATTGAGCTCCTCACCAATAAAATCATTCAGGCCCAAGATACCTCTTCGACCGAAATTTCCGCTATGGATAAACTCTATTGAAATAACCATAAAAAGGGGGAATCAGATTCAAAAACGAGTCAGAATTACTGGTTATCCCAGACTGAAGAACAAAGCAAACCGGCTAACCAATGTCATACGTGATGTGAAATGTGAAAATAATGATATTGATTCGTAGTATCCTCCTTTCTTAAGCGTGGCAGCAAGTTCGGCAGCAGCACTTGTAATAAAGATAAAGGGGCCGTGATTAAAATACCTGTAGTACAGAGAGCCATTAATCGCTGAACTCTGCTCGCCATGTCAGGAAAGTTGGCTTTTTCAATGGCTGATCACCAGACCACCGTAAGTCAGGATCAACAAAAGACCTGACAGTACAATTTTACTGCCGTAAATCACATTGCTTGCCCTCTGTTTTCTTCCCTTTATATAGATTCATCTTCCAGGCCAGCCTTTCGCCTATGATAAGACACAGATAATTGGTGTGAGACTTGTTCTAGCGGCGCTCAACCTGAATGGTTCTATTTCAGGTGTTTTACGTTGTTTATTGAAGAGCACAAAATAAGTGGTTTCAACGGAGTTGATACCAAAGCCCACAGTTTTCGCCCAATCATTATGCAATCTCAGAGCATGGTCGGTGAGCGGGTCTAAGATAGATGTACGATGCGGGAATCTATCTGAGATTCTGAACGCAATTTCATGAGTCCCTTGCTCTTAAACCTATTCAGAATCATGTTTGTCACTAGGTTCCACAAGCGAAAAATTTCATCGAGACCTGGGAATTTGAATGCTTCCAAGGAATCGATAAATTGAACTTGGTTTACATAGAAGGTTTGGCATAACTTTGGTTTATATTTTTGTCCAGTTTGTGTTCTTGCAACAATTGATAATCGTAGGTTCAATTAAAATTTAGAATACCTCCAGTTCACTATTAGTCGTTTATTGGACCTATTTTGGAGAATGATGTTTATCACGTTTTGCCTAAAAGGACCCCTATAGGTAAGGAAACTTCTTCGATTTCCTAAAGTTAAGTTGACTCGTTTCGACAAATTTTGTCCATTAGTTTCCTGGTTTTCATCCTACATCATCAGTCGTACCTATAAGTGGTACTAAATGGTTTTTTTCTCTCCCTCCTTTTCATCCCTCTGCTGGTGTTCCACAAGGTTCCGTCATTGGCCCTCTCTTGTTTGTTTTTCAATTAAATTTCTGCGGCATTTACGTCTAAATACCTTAATTATATCTATCCACAAAATTGGAATAATCTCGTCTAGAACTGTTTTATGTCATCAAAGGCTTGCTTGCTTTCAACTTTCCAGCCTCCAGTAATCAGATCCATATCAACGACAGAAACATTTTCCTCAAGGTAATAGGCATATCTTTCATTTTACGAATGTGATTAAATATTGACTTCAGAACTTGTATCTGTTTTTGAATAAGCCATGCAGCCTTTTAAAACGTACAACTGCGAAAACTAACCTCATAGCATAAAGCTTAGGCAAAAATCCCATTCAACACACGCCATCGGAATTAGATTTGATCATTTTTATTCTCTCTCTCTCCACCAACATCCAAAAATTCCATCAAAACGAATTTTTCCTCGATTCTAAATTCGATTCGTCAAAACGAAAGACCATTAGCATATCAATTCAATGGTTAAAGAAACCTACTAGTACTTCTCCTGAATCCACCATCATCTCGTCGCTGTCTGCCTACAACAAGGCAAGCAAGCCTTTTTATCCAAAACGTATCTTCAATTAAAATTTATATATGGTGAAAATCTGTCCCGGGTGACGAATCACAATATAAATCAAAAACCAAACCAAACCAACCGACCCAATCAATCTTTCCATCATTATCCATTTTCATTTCCATACTTATATTCTTCTTCTTCTTCTCGTTATCTTTCGTTTTGTTTTCGTTTTTATTTCTAGTTTTTTTTTTTTGTCATTTTCTCCCTCGAATCATATTCTGATCATTAGTTTTGGAGCATACCTATAGACCGACGGATTTTTTTTTTCAAAACACGGAAATTTACTCATAAGTTTTTTTTTCACCATTCTTTTTTATGAAATCTTTCACTCCCTCGATGGCATCAGTTCAGCACCAGCAGCAACAGATTGAATACGACGATCAAACCTGATAGTATCCGACAAAGTCAGACAATCTGCCGAAATTGAATCTACCTCCTCTCCATCAACATCCAAAATAATCCCAATAAATAACGAAATGGCCGTTTTTCATAGTCAATTTGTCAAAAGTTTATCAAATTTTAATAGAACATTTTCGATGTTCTTGACATATTCCAATCAAACTACACAACAACAACTCTTCATTTCATCATCAATTGTTTTTTTTTTTTGTTGTTTCGTTCGTCGTGCTCCATTCGAATTCAGACAAAATATACGAAAACCTTTCTTCGACTACTTCTTCACGATAAAAGGTTTTTGAAGTCATCGATTTGCCATGACGAAGAAATAAAATCATAGCTGTTTTGTATACGAAGAGATGATGAATTTATTTTATTTTTATTTTATGATGCGCAGTGATTTTTGATACCTTTTTGAATTTCATGTTCTCTTTGTCACTCTACAACACAATACTACTGGCGCGCAGTACATTTCGTTTGTATGCTGCTAAACAATTTAAATAGGACCTTCAATCAAGTTATGTTGAAAGGATCGGTTGTTTTTTGTGTGGTGGTTCTTCAGGCTCGGAATTTTTTTTTGGGAAAAAAAAGGATATAGTGATTTCAAAAAAAAAAAAATTGATTATAATTTGATTAAGAAAAATAAACTGATGTAAATTATGGTGGATGTGATTGATTTTGATGGATAGAAACTAAGTCTATCGGTTGTTGTTTTTTTCATGAAATGTGGTTAGGTAAGGATACTATTACGTAAATAATTGGCATTTTTGAAAGATTTGATCTAGATAGTTTTTCAATTTTGAAAGATTTGATCTAGATATTTTTTCAATTACAAGAAAATGTTAAGATGGGATTATTTTTGATTGTTGTTGATATATATATATATAGATATATATATATATAGATATATATATATATATATATATATATATATATATATATATATATATATATATATATATATATATATATATATATATATATATATATATATATATATATATATACCACCTCTGATTAAACAAATCCTCAAGTATGAAAAGGTTGAACGGGCAATAAACAGCTTCAAATCCTTTAAATCAGCAGGACCAGACGGAATCCAACCAGCTCTCCTACAAAAAGCCACGGGGAAACTAAAAATCATTCTGGTACACATATTTAGAGCGAGCTTGGAACTCAACTATATTCGAAAATGGTGGAGACTGACGCCAGTTGTTTTCATTCCAATTAGCCTCACATCTTTCATATTAAAGACTATGGAGAATCTGATTCACCTATACATAAGGAGTAATTTTTTGATACAGATGCCACTTCACAAATTTTGATTGGCCTACCAAAAGGGCAAATCAACTATATCAGCTATGCATTAGCTGATAGAAATAATAGAAAAGGCATTGGATTGCAACGAAATCGCACAAAGTGCCTTCATTCAAATTTGGTAAAGTGAACGAGTAAAATACTAAAGGTATCCAGGTGTCCTTGCGGAGCTGGGGTAGACGATACTAAGGGCGAACACTAGGAGGAGATGTCCACAGGGAATGCAAAACAATGCGAAACTTGAGGAATAAAGAGCGAGCAAATCTGCGTGGCACAGACTCAACAACATCAATTAGGAAACGTAAATGAGGACACCAAATTTGACAACAATATTCGAGGACACTACGCACGATGGAATATCAGGAAATATCAGTGAAAGGTCTGGACGCTCTAAGAATGAACGTGATGTGGGATAATTTACATGTCAAGGACATCTGAAAGCACTAAACAACATTAAGGTTAACACAATTGACAGAGCACCAGTTTGCCCAGAGCAGACAAGTCATCCTGCAGCTAGGAGCAGTCATCTACTGATTCAATCAACCTGAATATTTTCAAGAAAATCATTTATAAACAGGAGAAAAAGGAGACAACCAAGAATCGAACACCACAAGAGTGAATCGTTACAAAACAAGGACGATCGCGAGGGTATGAGGAAAACCAGCAACGGAACTGACCCAAAATATTGAAATCATCGAGCTTTGAGAGGAGAATATTATGGTTCACAGAGTTAAATATCTTAGCAATATCTGTATACAATACATCCACTTGCTTTTGCTGGTCGATGGCGGATGCAACAGTATTGGTGAACGAAAGTAAGTTGGAAAGTGTTAACTTACCTTTGACGAAATCATGTTGCTCAGAAGCGAGAAGAGGTCCAATTATAGAATATACTCTATTGTAAGCAACTCTTTCGAGAAGCTTACTGAGTGGATGATTATCTCTTGACCCTCAACAGTACGAGCCTAAGAAGAAGGTATACCCATTAATCTTCAGAAAACTAGCATAGCATGATTCACCAGAAAAAGTCCTAAATATTAGGGGCACAGTCGTATACCTGCAGGAAGAGGTAAAATATCTAAGAATTCACCTAGATAGGAAACTTGTCTGCGACAATCAATACTGAAGGCCACTAGGGCAGTCTGGGCGACAAAACAAATGCTTCGACGCAATTGACGATTAGCTCCAAGGCCGACATTAATGGCATACAAAAAAAATGGTGAGACCCATCATCCTATATGGAGCTGCAATATGGTCGAAGAAAACCAAACAAAAAAATTACTGCCTATAGGCTCAACAAGCTTCAAAGGATGGCCTGGCTGCTGATTACAGGAGCAATGAACTCCACCCCAACGACAGGAATGGAGCCTCTTCTTAATCTTGAACCCCTATGCCTAAAAATTCAGGAGAAAGCAGCGACACAGGCTATTAGCCTACAACAGGCCTACAGTTACAAATCAGGAGACCTTAAAGATCACCTGAAAATCTTGGAGGACATAATTGAAATATTGAACTTCCGTGATCAAATAAAAACGAAAAAAAAGGTTCGAGGTCACAATGCCGTCGAGGGACCAATGGTAAGTTGGCCCACCTCCCTCGTACGAAGGAGCGCAAATGTGAAATACGGATGGTTCAAAGATGGATTGTGGAGTAGGAGCAGGGATCGTAGGTCCCAAGCGTAAAATGCATTTGCCTCTCCCAAAGGAGGCCATGCAGCAGAACTATCTATCATACTCAGAGCCTCACAAATAATAAATATAAGGAATACTAAAAGGATCAGAATGAAGATCCTATCCGATAGTCAAGCGGCTATCAGGGCTATCAATCGCGGTTAAATAAATTTAGCTTTACTCTTAGAATTGAGAGAGGCCCTAAATAAAATAGGGGCACAGAACAGCTTCGCGTTGATATGGATTCCCGGCCATGAGGGGCACCAAGGAAACGATGAAGCTGATACCAAAACCAAAGAAGGAACAAGAATGCACTTCACAGGTCCTTCTCCATATTGAGGATTTACAACGGCAGATACGGACAAGACGATTAAAACATGGAGCAAGAAAAAGATCGAAAGCTACTGGCTTAATCTTAAGAGTTTAAAACACTCAAAAATATCTCTTGGTTTCGATAAGAAGAGAGCAAAAGAAGCAGTGGCTCTGTGCAAAAGTGGCATAAGAGCCCTATGCGGACAGGCCACCTTCCTTGTAAAAAGTATCTCCACAGAATAGGTAACGAGCGGGACGACTGCTGCTGCTACTGTACGGTAAAGACAGAATGTGTAGAATATCGTGTCTCACACTCTGCCCAGTTGGACGCAGATTAGAACTCCTTAGCTCTGTTCTTCTCTCCATCAGGGACATAACAAATGTCCCGTCAAGGAACATAGCCAGGTTCATAAGAAGCCAGGACATCGTATAGGACATAGCGCCAACTAGAACGATTTGAAATGGGGTTGGAATAGTTCTGTTCAACCCTGAACCCGGTTTTTTTTTTATAAGAAATCTTTGCTTGAGATTTAATCCATGACTAGCAGTCAACTATTTTTCTTTTAGTGATATTTGCAGAAAAATAAATTGCATTTATGTATACAGCGCTTCGAAGCCGTTACCTAGCCTTGGGTACGGAAATTCTAATTGTTTGAAGTTGCTTTTTGGCACGCGATAATTCTGATCCAAACTATGACAATGCAGCCAGGCAACTAATTATCTAAATATTTTTATTTCAATAAATTTTCTAGAAATATTGTTCGGCACGAATCACTTCCCTAAGCATCTCTCACATTGTACCGTAAATATTCGAAAAGTATAACACAAACCAATTTCGATTCGTTTTTTCTCTCTCGTAATAAAAATAAGCCACCACCGCCACCGCTTCACCAAAAAAAAAAATACTTTCTGACTTGCGAGTATATGTATAAATTCAATTTGATTCGGGCAGGAAAGTGAGTTGAGTTTCGAAAGAAGCAGGGGAAAAAAAATGCCCCAAGAGTTCTGGTGATAATAAACTAACTTCTCTTCTGGCTTGGGCCCAGCAGCAGCAGCGAGCGGCAGCAGTACGCCGCGAGGATATTTTGTATATTTGTAGACATGCGTATGCCCCGTTTGGTGTATTAATTTTACTGGTCGATCTGTCGAGATTAGTCTGGGATACCGTGAAAATGTATAGAGTAGTAAAATATGCAATTTTTTTGTTGTTTCTGTTGTTGTTGTTGCAACAGCACACGATCGATGAAAAATGTACCAAGCAAATTACACAACGAATGAGCGGTGAGACGATCGACGACGAAGGATAGATGGTCCTGGGATGCTGTGCTTGGTCAGCAGCAAAAACACGTTGAAAAAAATCATTTCGAATCGAAGAAAACATAAAACTCACATAAATTTCAGAAATTTTCAGAGATACATTTTTGCACTGACAAAGTTATTTCATGAAATTTTCGTATCTCGAATGGAGGTTTTTTTTTTGTTCTGGCAAAGATGTATAAACTTTAGGAGATATGATATGTTAAACAGTGCGAAATATATACATGTACATAAAGATGACGGTCGTTATGATGTTGATGATGATGATCAACTGCAGTCGAACGGTTTTTTTTTCCTTCGCAGGAAATGACCATGAGAATGATTTTTTAATATTCGTTGATTGGAGGGGCGGGAGGGGGATACTAAGCCAGACCCCATCAACAGTAATCTGGATACTCAGCGCGAAGAATTTGAGAATGGTTACATGGGTTTTGGTTGGGAATCACCTGGTCGGCATGCGGTTGGTTGAAGATATTACTTTAGATAGCATTTGATGAAAATTTGGCTGAAAAATTAGAATAGAGTTGCCAGCTATGGTGATTTTGTCACCTAACTCTTGCAAATTTGCTCAACAAAATAAAGATTTTTTTTTCCTATAACTTCCGATCCAGTGTAGAAATCAAAACGAAGTTCATGCAGTAAATGGAACTTAATGTGAACCAAATGTCGAAGGAATTTCGTACAAAAATCATGAAAGTGCTGCCAGCTAAAAAATCATGAAAGTGCTGACCATTTTTGTAATTTTGTGAAATTTCTTTACTGAGCGATTATGTCATTAGATTTGCAAATGGCAATGAGCTTGCAATGAAAATTAACAGCAAATATTAACGTTTTAAAAATTTGAAAAGTTTTGAGGGTGGTAACCCTAAAATTTTTCTCATCCGTATAACTTCCAGTGCAGTGATTCAATCGAAACGAAATTTACTGGTTGGGTTTAACTTAACGTGAAGCAGATTTGGTATATATTTTGCTTTGCTGCTAACACAGGGTAACCAGCATTAGCCATTTTCGTAAATATTGCACCACCAGATGCTTCAAATTATATACTCATATGCAAAGCATTTGCAATAAAATTAAAAAAAAACCAATTTCTAAATTTTCCGAGTTTTGAACATTTTTCGGATGGCAGCCTCAAACAACGTTTAACCGCTGAAACTTTCAATGAAATCCTCCGATGAGACCGAAATTCAAAGGATAATTATGAGCTTGTTATGGTAAACTTATTACTGCTTCGTTGGGAAAGTGTTGCCAGCACTGAATATTTTCATCATTTGTGTTATAGTTGAATTTTGTTGCTTTGGATAAGGAATGATTGATATGATTCTACAAAAAAGTGTATTATGTCTTTTCACATTTTTTTGTCACTCAAAGACAATTTCTTCGAAAATTAGTTTTCTAGCGGTTCTGATGCGCTAGACTTTTTTTGAGAATAAAATCTCCTATGGTTTTACCTGTTTGCAATCTTCACTAAATTGTGCGCCTGAGCTTTATGAAATATAACTTTTCGATTAGCGTGTCCATGATACTACAGTCAACCATTAGCTAGAATTTTTTTCGCCCTATGATCAATATTGCACGTCAGCATCTAAATATTTAAACCATATGTACGGCATCGAAGGTCACTAAACATCATCCCTTGTTCGCCTCGAAACCACATTAACGATTTTATCTGTTGACAATATTCCAAATGAACACAGGCAAGACAGAGACCAATGAGTTATCAACCAAATGCGTACGAGCAGCCAGTGCAATTACTCTATACTTCTTCACATGACTCTCAGATTCAATAAAGCAAACTATGTATGACCAAAAATATGATCACTTAATTTTGAGTGGGATAAATTCAATTGGTTACATTCCGAGTTTCGGTCTTTTTTGTTGTTGTTGCTGCTGCTTATTCCTCGCATTAGAGAAAATGTTGCTTGATCTGACTGTATCTGGCTGATTTGATCTTGTTCGGCTTTTTTTTCTGTAATTTTTTTGTTGCTTTTGCCCTACAGTCAACTGTTCTGTCGTCGAGCAACTGTAGTGTGTTGCTTAAGAAGACAGTTTAGATATGTTTCATATTCAAAATTTTGTTGGAAGCATAACACATTTTCTCAAGATGAGGAAACGATATAATGGATACATCCACCATTATATTGAGGAGGAATTTACATTCTTGAAATTGTTGAACAAAATAGTAAGTACTATCATAGAAAATTAATGATTTCATTTCATCGATAAAGTATCTTTAGACAATAGATACATTTCCCATTATGAAATATCCTTTTCTCATTTCGATATAAATTTTATTACCTGAATTGAACAACGCATACCTCAATCCACTACCAAAAACCAACACCTTCATTTTGTCTCTCCATATCTATGCATTGTCATAGCTTGAACAAGAAAAGACAAAAAAAAAACACACGAAACTCTCTAAAATGATATTCATCAATCCAACATTCAAATAATTTATCCATTTCGAAAAAGATGATTGACACGATTTAATGATTTCGGAATCACTCTGTGTTGTAGCAATAAGAAAGCTTGGAAGAGGTAGCACGAAGCAAACAAAACAAAAAAAAAAACCAAAAAACAAAAAAGAAGAAACCGAAAATATGTATGATAATGATGAAAAAACAAACGAGGTTCGAAAAATCAGTTGAAGATAGCTAACACATTAGAAGTACGGTTGAGGGCGTATCATTATGCTGAGTCAAGAAAGAGTATTTATATGGACTGTATATAAGTGAATGAAGATTTATTTAAGGCTACCGGTTCAGTAAAAAGTGGGAAAATTTGGATTTTGCTAGGGCAGGTGTTTATATTTGTTGATTTTTTTCTTCTAAGTATTATAAATATCTTTAGATTTCGATTATATGAAATAAGTTAATTACCTGTTTCGAATTTGAGTGATTGCTATGAGAGTTCACAGAATCTGAAATTTGCATGGCTTTTTTTCAATGTAATTTAATTTGGCATAATGTCGGGTACAATGGTTTTTTTTTTTGTGGTGATCATAGGCGTGCACAGGACTTTGAAATAGAGGGGGCAAATATCCAAACTAGACCGATACTTTCCTTAATTTTCAGTGAAGTTTTTGTAAAGGCATAGGAACGGTGTAGGACGGAGTGAAATTGAATAGAAAAAACTTAAAGAATTTTTTTTTGTGAAGCAATAAAGGGAGCCATCACCCAATTCGCCGATTCTTGTGCACGCCGCTGATTGCAAGTTGAATTGTTTCTGGTTTGCATGCTCATAGAATCGAAATTATTTGTTTTTTGTGCTTATGTGAAAGCAAAATCGACTATTTACGTCCCGCACACTTTCGTCCCGCACACAACATTTCGAAGGTTCGGATTTGGCGAATCTATTGTCGATGTCACCATGGCATCGGAGAGACTTGCGGCACTCGTTTCGGTCTTTTTTGGAGGGTGATGGAGGACTACACTGCGAGTGATCATAATTACATCACTTTCCAAATCGCTGAGATCAGGCAAAGACACCGCCGCTCTCCCTGTAAGTGGCTAGGCTGGAATGCCGCTAAACTTCACGGGACGCGATGACCACATCGCTCGTTTCTAGCTTGGAAGGGGAGCCTCTAACATCTGGGACCCCAGTGACTCGTGCAGCAGCAGAAGCCGCTGCTGACAGAAACATAGCGTGGATTTGCAGGGCGTGTGAGGCTCCAATGCCCAAAACGGAAACCCTTTCGTAGGAGGCAACATGCGTACTGGTGGAACGATGAAATCGCCGAACTGCGACGCATCGCTTTGGCGTGCAGGCTCAGCGAGCCAGGAATAGACCGGGACTGGCAGAGCTATCTGCTGCCCACATTGCGGCAAAGAGCAAGCTGACCCAGGCCATCACGAGCAGCAAACGTGCATCAAATAGACTGCTCAGTGGTTATTTAGACTGAGGATCTCCAAAAGATATAAAGCACTTTGAAAAAATAGCAATTCAGGAACTGTAAATTCAATTCTACAGAGATTGGAAATATGACTAAAAATTTTAATACGCCAACTTTTTGATAGAAACGTATTTTTAGGAGTGAGCCGGATTTTCTCTTTATTTGCTGGTATAGATCTCGCTAGAAAGTGCTAAATTGCATTCTGTCGAACAGATAGTTGGACAGAATATCGGTTCTGTTGAACATATAGTTTGTCTAGGTGGGAATTATGGAGGAATTTCGTATCCTTAGATCAATTAAAGGTTCTTGGCTATACAATGATGACTTAAATCTGCAGAGTTATAAAAATGGATCAGCTAAATTTATTTCTTTAATTTACACTGAAAACTTGAATTTAAAAACTGTCACATTTGAGTCCTAGGCGATATATGTACATAAAATATCGCGCAGAGGTTTCGAAATTTTGACGTACCGAAAGTTCTCAGCACTTTTGAATTGTTTTTAAGCATTTTAGCAATTTCGTACTTGTATTTGTGAACGGTTTCCAAGTGTTTGCCAGAATCTATCTGTTATGTTAAAAATGGAAGTAAGCAAGGATCCTTTCTTCTTCTTCTTCTTCTTCTAAAAAAAAACAAACGAGGAAAGTTCTAAGCCGCAAAAAATGCATTTAAATTGATCAACTGCACCTTATTTTAGAAATAAATGACACCAATGAAAACAATCCAAAAACTCAACGAACTTAAAATTAATTAAAACTCATCAAAACTAAATTCGAATTGCTACAATCTTGGTGGAGACGGGAATATAAAAATTAATAATAAAAAAAATGATAGCATTTTACTGAAACAGAAAAAAAATTAAGCTCCAATTTTTGTCAGAATAGATTATGATGGACCTTTTTTTCTCTTCATCTTCATAGAAAGAAATATCAAATTTAAATTCACAAAACAGATACACTTCATTTCATTTCTATTCAATTTTTTCGAAAGATTATTCAACGTCCCGTGGACGATGATGACCATCATGATGATGATGAAGTGAAAAAAAAAAACAAACCGAACTCAAATCCCGAAAAAAAATCAGAACTGAAAAAGACCGTACCTACTACTAATAACTAAAAATACCAAAGAGTATCTAAACTGAAGTTTTCACGAAAAAATCAGAAGATCTAAGCATATTAGATTCGATTGGGAAGATAGAAGATAATTCGTTAAAAAAGATTACACTCCGCTTAATTTCTCATTCCTTTGAAGAATTTCTTTATTTCTTCATTTTCGGGTTGTTCAGCGTTCTGTCATTCTTCGGTCGAGACGACGAGAAATCGTTTTTTTTTTCTACACTAGTTTTATCTATCCATTGCTATTTTTTGTTGAAGTTTCAATTTAACGTTGTATAGAGTCACTGTCACTGCCCTGATTTTGCAGTAGGCCAAAGCACCAGTCTAGTCCAAACATACAAGCCATTCGAAACAGATCGAAATGTCTATAGAGCCCGATGTGGAGTAGTAAAGGGAGGCAGCGGATGATCGAAATAAAAAACCTGACCAAACAATTGACCAAAATCAAAAAAACCACAGGCTTCGTAGGTAACACAGGACAGCAACAAAATAGAATAGTATTCATGCATCGTCATAGTCGTCATCATCATGGTTTGCACGGGCCATTCGATTGGTTTGACCAAACATAACAGCCGGAATACCACTATGACCATTGCCTCCGCCGCAACTGGCGGTACACTATTACTATACTATACTACCCTCGATGGGCCATCTTCGGCCAGTTCAACCGCAACATACGGCAATCGGTTCGGCGTGGCCTAGCCTGGCCTGGTCTGGTCTGGCCGGGCCGTCTTCATTATCGCGCGTCGTCTTAAATACAAAAACCGATTAAGATTAAGATGGATTGAAAACTTTAAAAGATGTGTCAGTTGGAGTCGAATACATGGCACGGCATAACAAGTGATTGCGTATTGAATTGGATTGTTTTATTGTTTTTTTTTTTTTTTTTAGTTTAAACTTGTGCCCGAACGACGCGCTTATGATTTGTTCTGTTACTGATGCTTTTATTCTTCTGCTATTTCGCTCTTTTTGTGCCCGAGTTACTTCGCTTAGCTTCTTTGGTTTGTGTTTTCCATGATTTCCATAGTCCATTTGTTACAAAGTCAAATACGAGAACACTAACAATGCGCGCAATGAAGCCCAGAGAATTTGGGACACTTAACAAAGAATTACTAGTCCGTTATAAGTCTTCTATATTTGTAATGTGCCTGGTTATGAGTATGAATACACATTTCGATTATTAAATTTTAATGGAATCATTTGTGTGTTGTGTGTTCGTTCGTCCGTTCGTTCGTTCATTCGTTCGAATTGTAATTTTCTAGCGTGTCATGTATGTTAGTACGTGGACACATTTGATTTTCATTCTATGGCAATTATATTGATTTCACGAGAAATTACAATTGCTGACTTTCGGAGACTGTCGAATTGAATTAGCCCACGCTGGGCGCTAATTTTTCGGATGCTATTTATGTAGGTAGAGATTGACCTGATAGAGTTCGGAGGATTTATAGACTTTAAATAATTTCTTAAGCATTATTATCTTTAAACTTAATGTGAAAGACAAGTCGTTAAACTATAAAATCTATCTATCTACTATCACTATCACATCATCAAATCAATCCTTTATTGCTACTTCTTCATATGTGGCTTCTGCAAAAGTCAATTTTTCTGTCTTTCTCGACATGATGTACCACCACCGCACGTCCAGTAACATGACGTGTTGTAATCTATCTGCAGTTTGTTTCAGTTTACCTGATGCAGTCTGAACATTTTATCTTGACAACACACTCCTCAACACAATAGTTTATCCGCATCCATTGACAGCGAGACAAGACGTCTGGACTTGCAATACACATTTGGTAATCCAATCGGAAAAGCGAAAAGGTGTCGAACTAAATTAACCAGAAAATGCTCGTACAAATTGCAACTGCGAATACGAATTGTATCTATTAAGTGGACGTATGCCTATATCTGACCGCTGTAGTACATACATAGTACTCACTGTACTAAAGAGCCTTGATGAATTGAATAATATTTTCTTGCATATTTATTACGATGGGTTTTCAATCATTCGGGAAAAACGATTTTTGTAATGATATATGAGCTGCTTGCCTATTTGCCTGCCGGTTAAGTAAGTAGAGATAGATAGTCATATCTATACGAGTAAAATTGAAATTATGTGGCTATTAATGCAGTAAGTATGAGGAAACGTGCAACTGTTTGGCCGTTGCTGTTATCGAAAACGCATAATTGAATGGTCGTTAAGTTAAAATGTTTATGTGGTGGGTTAATAGAACAGTATGTGATTCTGACCAAGAGTTGTTATTGTTGACTACCAATAGATATGAAGATTTAAGATAATATTTCACGGAAGATAGATTAATTTAAGTAAATGTTTTAGTGATGTGCAATGTAATTTTGTTGTGATAGATGTTGATAGTTGTTGATATTAGATTTGGAACTAAGCTAATGCTAGACGGTTTCATTGCGAAACAACCTTTTCTCTCTCCTCTCTCTCTCTATGCTCAGAATATTTCAAACTTTGCTCAATAAAATCTTTTTGATTAATTCAAGCTGATTTAATTGAAATATTTTTATTTAAAGATCAATTTTTCTTTACGAAGCTAAATATATTTAAATAACTTGATAGATATCGGCATTTCTCTTTTTCAATGTCTATTAGCATAAATTTTGATTCATGTAAAATTCATCCTTTAACGAATAGACGGAGACTGCTCATTTTGGCGAATAAAGCGTTAAACTTTAGACTAGCGGAAACTAGAAAGTAGAGCAGCAAACCAGAAAACAGGTCAACATACCAGAGAATAGGGCAGCAAAGCAGAGAGCAGAGCAGATCAGCAGCTTTAATCGTTAAGGCACCAGTCCGTTCTACCATAAACTCATGGTTATATTTGCTCGTCTTGTGTTGCGTTCAAAAGCCTGCCTTCTGTCACAGATACGCAATGGCTTCAAAGAGCTGTTTTCAAAGCTGTGATATTATCATTTAAAAAAAACCCTAGCGCATCAGAACCGCTAGAAAAACTAATTTTCGAAGAACAGTAGAGGGTTTGTGCAGATTTTGAGTGTGTATTCTTAAGCTTTTGATCACCCGAAATAATTTTAGGCTATCTGCATAAAGCATTAGGAAGATCGTTCATCAAGAGGTTGAATAATAGGGGTCCTAGTATAGATCCTTGAGGTACACCAGAAGAGAGCAAAAACGGAGAGGACGACACACCGGAGAGGGAGACAAAATTGGTGCGGTTAATTAAGAACGAAGATATCCAAGAAAGTAAAGGCTCACAGATACCATAGTAGTGTAATTTGAGTAGGAGGAGCTCAAGATTGAAAGAGTCAAATACCTTAGAGAAATATGTATATATAGCATCAACTTGGAAGTTGCGATCTAACGCCAAGGCCACTACGTGAGAAAATTTAATGAGATTCGTAGATGTGGACCGACTTTTAACAAAACTATCTAGGTGGGAGGATCCGATCCCTAGAAAATAACAGGTATATCTTCCAAAGTGCAGTCTGTTAAATAGTCTGCCGAGTCTATATCTCCGAAGCAAATAGCTGTACGGGGACCTTAAGCGGCAACTTGGGAAAATCTAGAACTTTTGTTTTTTGGAAATTGTAGCCTTTCCAAATGAGTTTGATCTAATCGAATGACAGCCTTATTCAGTTGTATACAGCTGGTACCCGGCAGCTGACTAGATGATTGGGGAGTTTGATTTCAACCATCTATGAAGACGGCTGCAAGCATTGAATTTGCCGTCTTCGTGGACGATTGCGATTACGAAAACGAACATTTTATGGGACGGATATTTCAGAAGGTAAGGCAAAGGAAACCTCCGAAGAATGACTTGGATGCCTAGGTTCACGTCTGGTTATCTGGGAACCAAGATGAAAAATACCTTGGCAAAGTTTGAAAAGAAAACACTCATCGAAGAACAATCGCCGTGATTTCAACGAGGACATACGAAGGAGGGAAAGACGAGAGGCGTAGGGACAATAAGGGATATTGAATTTAAAAAGAAGCGAGCGAGTGAACCTACGCTGAACAGATTCAATGGCGTCAGATAAATACTGAATAGGAGGAAAACCAGGATAGGAGAAAAACCAGGAGAGGAAGTGACCAAAAACACCGAAACCATTAAGTTTAAGGAGCAGCAGGTTATGGTTCACAGAATCAAAAGCCTTCGAAAAGTTTGTGTAAATTACATCAACTTGACGTTGTCAATCGCAGGCAAAGGTTACAGAATTAGTGAACTCCATAAGGTTGGTCGATGTAGATTGACCCTTGATGAAACCATGCTGCTCAGGAGCAAGTAAGGGCTGTAGAGACGGATAGATTCTATTGTAGACAAGACGTTCAAGACGTTCAACAGCAGAGGAGGGATATAGGACGATAATTGGAAACAACGGAAGGATCACCAAATTTGAAGATTGGGAAAATATAGGCGGATTTCCATAAAGAGGAGAATACACCAGATGTAAGGCTAATGTTGGAAAGGGCAGCTAAAGGTACACAGAGTGAGGATGAAAGGGATTTGACAATGATATTAGGAATACCATCAGGACCGGAACTAGCATTAGAATTTAAGGTATGCAAAAGGATTTCAACTTCCAAAGGATTGGTACTAAACATAGATAATTCAGGAGAGGTACGGGAGGCAGTGGGAGCTATCAAGGTATTCAGTGGATGAAAAAAGGGCAGCAAACAAATCAGAAATAGCCTGAGGAGTAGAAGCAGTAACATCATCAAGATACATAGAATCAAAAACTGAGGCATTGGATTTGAGGGAACGGATGTAGGAGCAAAAGGATTTAAATTGATTAGAACAGATTGAAGCATCGATGTTCGAAAAGTAATCACGCATTGCCTGCTTGAGCACTTTTTTAGTATCAGAACGCAAACTAAGGTCAGTGGGTGAACCCGTTTTCTTCAGCTTTTCACGAGCTTTTTCCTTAGCTTTAAGAGCATCAGAGACTTTCAATGGGAATCAAAGGACATCATTAGGTTTGAGAGGACGTTTAATGGGAGTAAAACGAAAAATAAGGTTAGAAAAGAATCAACATCAATCAACATCCAATCCTTGGAAAAATGAAAACCAATTAATAAGAGTGATTTCTGAGGACATTTTTTGAAAGTCAGAAATCAAGCTTGACGGAGTAATTGAGGTACGTGAAGCCATGCATAAGATTTAATATATTGCACAACGAATAATTTTCTGAAACAATGATTGTATGTCTGGAATAATAACGAAAATATTTCCACGTTTATTACTCAGATGTGGAGCAGATGAAACGGGATTAATGATTTACTATGAACTCTAGTTTTGAATTATATTTTTCATCAATTGGTGCTCAAAATTCATCGTCGATTGCAGGACTTATCGATGAGATATTGTTTTGGTAAATATTGAATTATTTTTCCAAAACTTTTTGTCTCGACTCTTTCATACCTATACATATACAATTTGCGGTCTAGTAACGAAAAATTCAAATTATCTAATAGATTAGGTAATTTACAATTTTGCTGTCGCGATCATTCGAATTGAACGTAAAAAACATATTCATTAATGTAGTAATCAGTGAATAACTGTTCAGATCATAAACTGCTCAAGATATTGATACAACACAATAGTGGAAATGAACAAAGCAACGAATCAAACAACAAACAGCAACAACAACAACAAAAAAAAAAAGACAAACAGCGACGACTTACGATCAGACACTGAAACATCCATTAAATCTTTCAATTAAAAATTGCATTAAACCACATACACCTTGTTATGACCCCAACGAGCCACACAACAGGCCGGGCAGCAAGCAGCAGCATACAGTGCGACCACAGCATGAAATATTGCCTCTTGCCACCACACCAATTCTAATTTCGATTATGGTCTTGAATGGCCCCTAGGCATAATCGAAATATGATGCCAAAATCGAAAACAATCCGTAAGATTCGAAAAGCAGAGCTCCAAGTCGAAAGTGGAGACCCGAGATATAGAGAGATAGACAGAGAAAAAACGTACAAAAATCGACAGATAATGGACATTTGATTTGGACATACAAATAAAAACACCTGAACTATCTGCTAGTCCATAAGAAGTTTGATTGCGCTCCAAACTCGCGACCTGGCTCTGGTTCGGGCTATCTGGCTTGCTGCTCAGTATGTTATATGTATATTGCTTTGATTTTGCTCCAGTCTAATCCAAGAACATGATTGCGTTCATTTTTTGAAGAAATTGAAGACAGTTGCTTCGAAGAATTCGGAAAGCAGCGCACCGTCATGTAAAAAATCATATAGAGAAGAAGTAAAGCAGCACACGAGCCTGGCTCTGGTCGATTGAAATGAAATGGAATGAAATGAAGGAATTCGATGGCCCGAAATGCGACCAGAAAAAAAGACGACAACAAATCATCTTAGATAGAGAAGCAGATCTCTTAAGAGACCCAACAACGATCGGGGCGAAAAAATATAAATGAAATGAAATCCATCATGACCCGATCATATCGTTTTTAGGTTATTATTTAAATCTTGTATAGGTTCTCTAAGTAGTGATTTCTTACAGAATCATATAATTTTTTTTTTCGAGTGAAACACGGATTGTTGATCGTCCGAGTTTTCTTTAAATCCACTTCACAGTTACCGTCACCGATTCCATCCATCCGTTTTTTTTTTCTATTCGCATTTTTTAGAGCTTAGCGCACGTACGACTACAATTACAATTCTTCCAGAAACTGCCATTTTCTTGAAAAAGGTACTTGAGATATTCAAAAGGGCCGACTCAATTCCATTCGAGGCAGCCGAGAGTACGCAGACATATGGCTCGAATTTTTTCCAGCTCAATGTGACGCCCAACGAATAATTCATCTAGTGTAATTGTCATAAGAAAAAAAAAGGGTTTTCTACAGAGATTGAGTAATATTTCGAAATTTACAATATTTTTTTATTTGCTTTCGAGTAAGCACATATTTTATTTGTTTGAAATTAACGAACGAACTGGTGATTGATAATTAAACTGGTGATTGGTGAAACTGTTTTTTTTTTCTTCTTTTTTTTTTGTTCAACTGAGGTTTGCATAGTGCACGAATAAATTTCTGATGTGAAAGAAAATTAATTGGTATCGACGCAGTGTTATTTCATTTATGAACTGAAGAAGTGAGTAAAATTAAGGAATATTTGTAAATATGAAATCAAGTACTATTCTTATCAGCAGCGTGCAGCAAAAATATGGACATTTTGCCTCGTCTAGAGCATAACTATCCTGAAAAATTTTTAATTGCACTTTATCCAGTACGGAACCTTTCCTTTGCCTTCACACTACTTCACTGAAACATAAGGAATTTGATTGCCAAATTTGGCACGTTGCCCCCTATTTTTCCATCTCTTGTGCACGCCTCTGATCCAGATGGTATTCTAAATGAAAAGGAAACGTTTTTTTTTATGTTTTTCGTGAAACTCACAGAATCCACCTTGTTCTAATGGACACATGGCTATAAAAGAGGCTTTAGAAGAAGGAATGAGAGAAGGAAAAGACCAAGACTCAGTTTATACATCGCCGATCTATCATTCAATCAGTAATCGAAAGTTTGTGGTAACCTTCTTCATCTTTCACTACATTTTTTCTATAACGAACATGTTAAGCAATTTTTTTTTCAAACTTAAAATGCAACTCTTTGCGATGGGGTGGGTCTTGTGAATGGAACAGTTAAAAAACTACTAAAACCCTAAGTGATCGAGAAAAAGTTTATGTAGTTTGGAAAAAAATTAAATCATTCGCAGAGAAGCACTGGTTGTAAGTATTCGGCTTTCGTTGACCATATCATCCTAAGGGGTGTTTTCGTTTGTCGACAATACACTAACTGCACACTTGGTCCCTGAATTTCCTTCCAATTACGAAAAGAGAAAAGCAAAATTTCGAAATTTTCAAAACTATTTATACAAGAACGAAAAAATTTCTTTTTTTAGGCCGAACTCGGCAACATTGTTGGCAGAGCTCTTGCTCCTAGTATGTGAGGTCTCTGGTTCGATTCCAAGTACGAACCAGAGACTGTGCACTAAATTTAAAGCTGTAATCTCTATAGCCCCCAATCTTGAAGACCCTGAATTGATTGTATGTAGCGAAGCAACCTGGCCATTTGGCCGCCACTGGTCACTTTAAAACTAACATATTTCAGAATTTGCCATCAACTACAAAACACCCTGTGTAGATATGGGCATTAGTTTCAATAGTTTCAATAACCCACCGATTTATATATGTATATCTTCAACTTCTCTGTACGTAATCTTAACTCCTCCATGAATTTCGTGAACTCTATGAAGAATGACTTCTTATTCTCTATCTTCGGTTTTTTGTGTTTTTTTTTTGCTGGAACAAATATTCCCACTCGAAAATCTTTCGAAAAAATATGATACATATACTCGTCGTCGATCGACATACATTCGCACATATTAACGTATAGTACACTTAAATCTTAAGTAGTACTTGAAAGAGTACTTAATGTCAAAACAGGCGTGGAAGAAACGAACGAGAAAAAATTGTGAAGAAAGCGGCATTAAAATATCGGTTTTTTTTTTTGCTGTGGGACTACATTCCATATTATTGAATTTTGAGTCATATAAGCGTGAATAAGAAACTACTATGCGGTTGCTACAACGATAAGTGTTTCGGAAAGAGTGGACGACGTTGAGGAACAAAAAACTGGATTTCATTTGGATTGTGCATATGATCGCGTTTGATCTTTTTCCAGGAAATGTGGAAGTGTTCGGAATGAAGGGTTTTGTGTCGAGTTTGCGGATAGATCTATTGACATATTTTACTAATTTTCGAATTTTTTATCGCCGAAAATTCATATTTATATATATATATATATATATATATATATATATATATATATTATATATATATATATTATATATATATATATATATTATATATATATATATATATATATATATATATATATATATATATATATATATATATATATATATATATATATATATACAAAGAGAAACCTTATTAGATATAACGTCTGTGCACATTTTTTTGTCACTCAAAGACAATTTCTTCGAAAATTAGTTTTCTAGCGGTTCTGATGCGCTAGACTCTTTTTAGTTTAAATGAACTGGCAATGTCATTTTTATTGTTGTTGTATCAAATCATCTTCGATCGAATAAATCCACCCCAAATTCTTTCGTCTGAATAAATTTCTGACAGACTGAAGATCGTCCGTTCATATGTATGTATATTTCAAACGAATCCATTAGAATTGATTTAATTAGCACATACATACATGTTCCATTTTACCAGAAAACGCTAACATCGTTCACTGGCCAGCCAGCCATCCCTTCTCGCTTGACTCTTCGTTTTTCCACTGACTAATTTGCAAATTCGATTACATTTCCGTCAGCGACGAAAGAACAATGTTTGCATGTATGGATGTATGTCGAATGGTGCATCCTATAACTTACGAGCAATCGAGACTCCAATCCAAGCCAACATCCACTAGCCAGAGCACAATGCAAAAATCTGATGTTTTTGATCGTTTCGTTTCAATTTTGCTTTTGTATCGTTCTTTCGCCGAAGTGAAATTGAATATAAGGTGAATTTAATTGAACCACACGTGGTACGTATATTTTACACTTCTTCGCAGTAGAGTGTATCAGTAGATCGCTTCAGCTCGGTTCTGCCCAAGCTCAGTTAGACGGACAGTTAGCTAGGCGGCAGCAGTTAGTCCTGAAATAAAATGTATCATTTGTATAAACTTGAAGAAATGCACAGATATTCTGATGTACCATCTCGATGTCATCTTTATGTCTGTATGTATGTTTGTATGAATGAGCGGCCGGCCGACGCGACCAATCCTATGCAGAATTATACCACCATATCATTTCTGCAGTAATGTAAGATATCATCGAGGAAAGGGCCACCACCGTTTAGCTACAAACCGAACAGCAACGAACCAGCAAAAACAATACAACAAGAAAGAGTGTTTTAAAGGGAAAAGTTTCGACCTACCGCAATGCAAATCATCCATACCTCCTCTTACGCGATTCCAATTAAGACTAGGACAAAGAGATTAAATAAAATACAAAAGTCGATCGGACATCGATATATTCATATAGTATGGTGCAGAGCGCAGAGGAATCTTCATCAGACCAGAGATTTTTCGTCGTTTCCTCGAAGAAATTGTGATGAGTGCATTGTGTGAGGTAGATACTAACTTACCTGCAGATACATGAAGTAAGTCCTATATTCTTCACCCGGAAAATATGTTAAACTATATTTTCCGGTAAGAGATGTCACAGTTCTTCAGAAATACTCGTATGCATGGATGATAGATTTGAGGATTGATTAGGTTGCCAGTGGATTCATTTTGGAATTTGTACAACTTCTAGCGCATAGTAACGAGTTGGATGGGGGTGGCGGTAGGTCGCTTGGACTGAAGGTAGAACCGGATGGAGACGGATATGTGGAGGCTAAGGAGGTGCAAAGTATTTGTTGTTTTTTTTATAATATAGGGTGCTCGTCATACGACAATCAATGGATAGCATCCCTTATTACAAAAACGACCAAAAAGCTCAGTGCTAGCAACCCTTTGCTTGCATCGCAACCAACACTCTACCAATCCTGTTTGACGCTTGACCAACTACAATGGTTCTGGCGGGAATTTCACAGAAATTGCCACTTTTGTCGTTTTCAACTTCAAAGCTATTTGCCTATTTTTAGGCACTTAACGCCTACATTGGGCTGTCTGCAGCCTGAGAGGCGTGTGAAATCTCCGACCATATCTACAACGGATGTTGAGGTCCTTTCACACTCATCGACTAAGACTACTAGTTCTAAGAATAGAGCAAGTCAGCCATCATACCGATTCCTGTGACTGATCCTGTCAATTTTAGAAATCTCTCACTGTATCTTCCCCTATCGACGGTTGTGAGTCCACCGTTACAAATATTCGCATCGCGGCTTGCATACTCCACAACGGCTGAAGACATTTAATCATAAATGCTGGCAATGCTGGGCCACGTTCCTTCACTTCTTACATGTACAACATTGACAAAGGACAATCTGGATAACCAAACCATCGCTTCATTTCGAATCACTCTGCTTCCTGGTTCGGAAAAGGTTCTCCAAATCAATTTCTTGCCTCCGGGCGCCTTAGTTAAGGAGTTTATTCCAAGACTTCGGAAAAAATTTCGTACGAATTCATCGCGGAGCTTTCGAAACTAGACTTATGAACAAACTTTGCGTGTATTACCAGAATGTTCGTGATTTAGGCACCAACCTGAATATGCTGAATCTCTTTTGTTCTTTGTCCTCTGATCTAGTTATTTGTCTCACGGAAACGTAGTTAACTGGGGATATTTATAATAACAAGATTTTTTGTCTTCATGCTTGTGACCGTACTGCGTCAATAAAAAAATACGATGGTGGTGTTGTTTTTGTTGCCATTCATAAGTCTCTGCAAAGAACACTCTGTCATGACTTCCATCCTTCTCCTCCTGTTGATTGTGTTACCTCTAAAATTCCGATTGTTTCTTCGGTTTATGTTCTATGCAATTCCTCTGTTAGTGTTTAAGACCGATTTTTTATAACATTACTGCCAAAGCTGATGTCATACCCTACATCCTATCTGACCTACACCATCCTCCACTTTCTATACATATTTCCTTTTATTTTATGGCTAGTAAATCTCCTTCTCGTCCCTCGCGTTCTAACTACCATAAAGCGAACTTTGTTAAGATGGAGAACGAAATCAACTCAACTAACTGGTACTCCTTCTGCCACGGTCTAACTGCTGATGAACTCTCGCTTCGATTTCATAATTTCTTCTCCAGCCTCATCTGCCGTTTCACTCCTTCCAGTCGTCCCCGCAAATCAAATGATCCTCCTTGGTTTCGGCATGATGTACTAACTGCCGTCAGGGCAAAAGATGCAGCTCGCACTAAGTTCCGTGCTTCGGGTTGTCAGATTGACTACCTTCAGTTCTCAAAGCTTCCATCAGCTGCCAAAACTGCCGTTATTATTTCAATAACATTGAATCCTCTATTCGTTCTAACCATCACAAGCCTTTTTGGTATTACGTCCACTCCTTGAAAAATTCTCACCCTTTCCCCGATTCGATGTCCCTTAATAGTGCCATTACTACTAATCATCAGGACATTTGTGATCTCTTTCTTTTCGTCTTTCTTTTCCGAAAAAAAAATCCGAGCACCGCTTATGATTCCCCACATTTCCCTCCATCATCCATTTCCAGTATCAAAACCAACCCCCTGGAAATTTAGTCCTTACGTTAATGTCTTGATGTTAATGTCGGTAATATGATCCTGACAGTATTTCGAACCTGTTCGCCAAATCTCTTTCGTCGTCCCTATCTGTTCCGTTGTCTATTATCTTCAATCTTAGCTTCTCCTCTGGCTTCTTTCCTTCCTACTGGAAATCTGCTCATATTTCTCCGATCCAAGTTGCATATCCAATTATCGTCCTATTTCACTCCTTTCTTGTTTCAGTAAAGTACTCGAAAGAATTGTTAACAAAAAGCTATTTCCTAAAACTTCATCCTTTCCTTACTCCTGAGCAAACATGGGTTTGTAAAAGGTAGATCTTCCACTTCGTCGCTTCCACCTTAGACCACCAGAAGTAAGTTGATGTGGTTTACACTGGTTTTGCTAAGGTGTTCAACTCTATTGACCACAAGCTCATTCATTCAATTGGTCTCAGTCAGCACTTATATTAATTTTGCTTTTGCGGAGGTCAAAGATTACATACATAATTAGAGCTTAAATTAATTTCAATACTTATTTCTCTAATGTAAAAAAAATAATATCAAATTTAATTTATCTTATTTATTTATTTTTTATCTAGGAGCTAACAATGGAAGGGACAATAACGGAAGCTCAGAATCTACAAACAACTACAGCATCCACAACAGTCCTTCGAACTTCACCGCGCACAAGCTCACGTACAGCCGCAGCCGCACTCACATCACTATCAGCAATATCAATCTCAGCAACCTCACCACCACCACTACCACCAACATCAAAAAATGCAACGTCATCAGGTGTGGCTGTTTTACAAAAGCTAATGGATGAAAATAAGCCTGATATAATAGTACAAAGTAAGACGACAAATCATACATTAAGAAATAAGCGAAAAAATTTTAATCCGCGATGTTCATCATCAAATGGTGATACAGAAGATATTGAACCACAGCCGGATCAAGAAAACAGTCATCGTCCAGATATCAATCCGCCACTAACAGTGAATTGTCAGCATGAAATGTTGCCTTCCACATCACCGGCATTGCATAGCAGTACCAGCAAAATGGCCACGTCGTCTCCAACAAGTAGTTATAGGAATCATAAGAATAGTTTTAGTAAAATCAGTTCCGAGCATAGTGGCGAACACAGTGACATACACAATTATAGTAGGGATAGTACAAACAATAGTAGCAGCAGTAATGCAATAACAACGACGCTTCTAAAAAGCTGGCATAATTTGTTCAACCTGCCGAATTTCAATAGGGACAAGCATGATTCTCGAACGAATTCGTCGCGTCCGTTCCATCAAACTGCGACCATATCGTCCGAAGATGCAGATAGTGGTGGCGGCGTTCCAAACGTCGAGCTAGTACTGTCAAAAACACATCGGAAAAGTGATGAACATTCAGGCGAAGGTGTTATGCAATATCAATGTCAAACTGAGAACACAAGAATCTCGACACCGACACTGGAACGACAGCTTCGAAGCGATTTCACATGTAATGCATTCAATGCTGTTCAAGAGCTACTGAATGTTTATGGTTTGTCAATATCGCCAGGCGATATAGTTGATGCATTCAAGAAACAACAGCAATTGCAGCAGAAGCAGCACGACGAGCGTATGCAGCAGTTCCAGAAAATTGGTAAGTCTAAATCGTCTAGTTTGGTTTCTTTATTTTCAACAATATCATTTTTGACGAGATTGATAAAACAGTCTATTATGCTTTAAAGAAATCATTGTTTAATTGCTGCGATGCGAAAGTCCTTAGAAAAAAATGATAGCCCAATGGAAATTTAATGCCAGCACTGGTTACGGTGCTATTGGTAACCTTAATATTTTTGTCAAGTCCCTCTGCTCTTCTTATTGTGTTCTTTTGTGACTGATATTCAATCTCTCTGCTGTGACCTGTACTTTCCCCATAACTTAACTAAATCTGCTAATATATCCTATATCCACAAAACTGGGAAAATTTTGGGTCTTTTATCCCTTTTATTCTGCTCTAGCCAGTTCTTGGAAATATTTACATTTTCTCTTCTTCTTTTTTTTTGGTTATCATACAAATTTTGTGATCGCGCTCTTGTTGTTACTGTTAACACCATTGTTTCCACCTCAAAAGTTCCGTAAGGATCCATTTATGGTTCTTTGTTGCTCCTTCTGTTCATTGGTTGAATCTGTTCACATTGGTTGAATCTGTTAGCGATTCTTCATATTATTAAGGTTTGTGTTTTTTCTGTAGATTTATAAATTAAAAAATAAATATAGTTTGATGAGAAATTGGCAACGCACGTGTTTACTGTCCGCTTAGCGTCGGTTCTCAAGAGTTAAAAGATCTGACCGTTCGGACTTTGGACAATCTTCAATAGAGATCCTTTGCTCATTAACAGATTAAGATCATTCGGGTAGACGTATTTTCATAAGAAAAGAGAGAAGGAAGACTATTTTCAGAAGAAAAGAGAGAAGGAAGACTATTTACATAGAAAGAGCAATGGACTCAGAATGACGCCTTGAGGAACGCGAGTTTTAGGCTTAAAGGGAGCACATATACCGTTGGAAGGGGTAGTTTGGATATAAAGCATCTATAGTGCACACCAAACAACCGGAACGATCGGTAAAACAGGTTTTAAACCATTTGATAATGAAAGAGCAAATCTCAAGGCCACGAAATAGCATGTTTGTCATCGTTATAATTAAACACTTCCCAGAAGTTCAACTCACAAATTTTCGGTTCAAAGATATTGTCATTGCAGAATGACCTAGTAGGAAACTATATTGTTTTTCAGCGTTTTAAGTTGCTCCTAATAGATAGTACCATCTTTTAAAATATTTGGATCTAAATCAAAGAATACAAATAGGTCTAAATTTTGTTGTATCATTTGGTTTTGCCATAGCCTTTACAAGGAATTCTTTCCACACTGAAAGGAAAAACCTTTTCAAATAGACTTTTGTCACAGATAAATGAAACGGATAAGCTTAGAAAAACCGCAATTTTTTTAAATCAAGACATTTGTACGTAATTCCTACGCATATATATTGAAAATAATAAAAAGCCTTAATTCTTGACAATAATGGCAAAAAGAAATGAAATTGAAGTTTCAAATGAAAAAAGATGATCCATTTAAGTGTCAGAATATTATAGTTGTAGAGTTATATCGATATAATTACGAATCGTGCTGAACTGAGGGAGCGATCGGTTTTCATATAAAAAACAGCATATAAAGCACTTTGAATAAAAAATACCTGGTATGTATTGCTATGTAATATAGCGCAGCATTTATAGCTGTATACACTATGCACATAGTAGCCTGAGCTATAAAATATAAGTCACTGCATCATACCACTACAATTGATAAAATCTATATTGTGGTTACGTACGCTATGTATATAGAACCCTGAGCTATAAAATACAGCTACAAGGGCCATATAAAAAATGCCTACACATTATGAGAATTTCTGCTATACACATAGTCCCGACAGCCTTCTATAGTCCCCTGATTTTTTTGAAGCTCTTATGGTTATCCGAAAATTCTCAGAATTTTCTCTAAAACTCTCCGATTTTTGCCAAGACACCCAGCATTTTTTCGAGAGGCCCCGGTTTTTCCTAAGTTTCCAGTATTTTTCCGACTCCAAGGATTTTTCTAAAAATTCCCCAATCTTTTGTAAGTTCCCATGATTTTTCTGAGACTCGAAGAATTTTTTCTAGAATCTTGTGATTTTTTCTAAGCTCCCCCGATTTTGTCTAAGACTCTCAGAACTATTTCTAGAGATCCCTGATTTTTTTAAGACTCCATGGATTTTTTCCCTGATTTTTGGCAAACATTTTTTGTGATTTTTTCTAAGCTCCCCCGACTATTTCTAGAGATCCCTGATTTTTTTAAGACTCCATGGATTTTTTCCCTGATTTTTGGCAAAAATTTTTTGTGATTTTTTCTAAGCTCCCCCGATTTTGTCTAAGACTCTCAGAACTATTTCTAGAGATCCCTGATTTTTTTAAGACTCCATGGATTTTTTCCCTGATTTTTGGCAAGATCCCAGATTTTTTTGGGAGCCTCTGATTTTTTCTAAGCTGCTAGTATTTTTTCCTAGACTGCAAGGATTTTTCTGAAAATTCCCTAATCTTTTTTTTAGCTTCCATATTTTTTTTAAGATTCGAAGAATTTTTTCTAGAATCCCCTGATTTTTCGTAAGCTCCCCTGATTTTTCCTAAGACTCCCAGAATTTTTCCTAGAGACCCCTGATTTTTCTTAAGACTCCATATGGATTCTTTTCTGTAGTTCCTTGATTTTTTTCTAAGCGTCAACGGTCTTCCGAAAATTCTCCGAATCTTTTCGAGAATCCCCAGATTTTTTTTAGCTCCCCCAATTTTTTCTATGATTCCCTGAATTCTTTCTTGAAGCCTTGATTGTTCCTAAGCTGCCATTATGTTTTCCTAGACTCCAAGGATTTTCCTTAGAGTTCCCTAATATTTTTCAAGGCTTCATGGTTTTTTTAAGACTCACAGAATTTTCTCGGGTTTTCTAATCTTTTCTAAGCTCCCTAGACTTTTAGGATTTTATTTTAGATTTTTCTGATTTTATCTCATGATTTTTATAAGATTCTTAGAGGTTTTTCGATAGTCCCCTGATTTTTTTCTAATCTCTCATAATTTTTCTAAAACACTCACAATTTTTTCGAGAGTCCCCTGATTCTTCCTATAGCTCCCCGATTTTTTTCGAAGACTTTTAGAATCGTCTTCAGAGTTTGTCGAATTTTTCCTAAGTTTTCATTGTTTTTAATGAAATTCTAATGAAATAAAATTCATGAAATCATCATACATTGGATACTTTGTTTATAATTTTTATAAATATGCCAAAAATTTAGGTTGTCTTTGCAAATAATCCTATTTTTCGAAGTGTATTAATAAAAAAAAGATTTATTTAGGTAACAAGTAAATATTTATATTCCCCTCTAAATAGTTGACATCTCTCAGTAAGAAACAATTTTCTCAGCATGCACAGTATCAAAGTGAAAAAGACTACTGATTTCTTTTTCGTTAATTTTGGGAAATATTCTCGTGGAATCAAATTAAATAATACGGATGGGTCTTTTACTTATCGGAGAAAAATATTTCAGGAGGTAAAGGACCTGATTCAGTACGCTGAATCAGTATCAGTATCATAAATTCAGCGTAATGAATCAGTATCCGTATCATATATTCAGCGAATTGAATCAGGATCCGATTCAATACGCTAAATCCATCACTGAATTCGGTCCATGTATGGACCGAATTATTTTATATATATAAAATAATTCGCTCAACTGCATTATGGATCAATATTATACTACTACATTAGTCATTTTTTGTGCAGACTTCTAGTCTATCTCTATTCTCTATGATCACTTCAATCTTAACCATGAGAATTTTTATATCTACTACAACAAATATAGTGAGCACAATGATAGAAGTGAGCTATACGTTAGCGATGATAACGGTAAATATTTAACCTCCAATCTTCCACTTAATTACTATGGATTCTCAAAACATTGACAAAACACTTCCATGCTACTATTATTTAATGAGCACACCAGGTGGCTGTACAATAGAAACTGGATTCCAGTGTCAAGCACTGGAATGACACCATCTACTGCTCAAATTACCTGCAAATTGCAATGTTCGTACACCAAACGCGGTATCTTGTTGTAGATTCCGCTAACAAGCAGCGGAATACCAAATTGTAGAAGTTGCTTTACCTTTACCGTTGCTAACCTTTCCTTCAAAGCTATTTTTTCTAATGTACCTTTTGCAGAGCCTAGATTTTTCCTAGGAAAAATTTCGAGTACATATTCACAACAAACTTAGGCAATTAATCGTTTTTTGTGGCTTATTTATTTAGGTTTAAAAACATTAGATTCTAAATTATGTAATTTATTATTTTATTCTTAAGCATTCAGAAATTTTTGATCGATTTTTTCTGATAGTAAGAAGTTCGACATTTGCACCCCCAAAGGAGTTATATCATACGCTATTGCATTGCTTAGGCTGAGCTAATGTCACGTTGTTGTATTCACTGAATAGTCCAGGGAAATTTAACATGGTGCTTCGGAAAAATTAGGGGAAAGCTGAATTTTTGGTGTGAACCTTGATACTGGCATGTTGAACAAAATGTCAAAAGTCCCTATCGATCCGAGTGCTGCGTTACTTTTTATACGGGGTCAAAAGTCACCAAAAGTAACCTTACGCAAATATCTCAATAACGGTCACGTCTTCAGAAAAATGATGTATAACGAATTTGTAGCTCAGAAAATTGCCTACAAAAATTTGTTTAACTTTTTCTTGTAACCATAACCGTTTTTGAGTTATATTGATCTAAATATATTTGTGTGGGAGTGGTCCTGCGATGTCAAGAATAGATCATTGACAAGATAATCTAGTGATGTTATCTTGTTTAGCCGTAGGCAACGAGTAGCCAACGAGCTCATTCCTGAAAATTGGGGATGGACGCTCAGAAATATCACTTTATAGCAAGGGGGGGGGGATAATATCAGCACGCCGTTAAGAAAGAGGATACTGTTAGTTACAAATGTTTAGATCAATATATCTCAAAAACGGTTATGGTTACAAGAAAAAGTTAGGCAATTTTCTGAGCAACAAATTCGTTGTACATCATTTTTCTGAAGACGTGACCGTTACTGAGATATTTGTGAAAGGTAACTTTTGGTGACCTTTCACCCCGTATAAAAAGTAAAGCGGCACTCTGATCGAAAGGGACTTTTGACATTTTGTTCAACATGCCAGTGTCAAGGTTCACACCAAAATTCAGCTTTCCCCTAATTTTTCCGAAATTTCCCCTTTTTTAAGTCGACTTTCACTCGATTAAAAACAATCCAATCAATTGTTTTTCATCCAAATACAGTAGGTAGCCAAATTATTACAGAAAATTCACACATTCTCGTATTTTCTAGTTTAAATTAGTTTTTTTATAAAATACATTTCTATTCACTAAATTATTTCATTGATTTTGATGCTGGTGTCAGTATTTTTGTTTATAATAAGTGTTTGTGTCGTCATTAAAATAAGTGAGTTTATTTCTCGTTTGGTAGCAATTTGCAAAATAAAAAAAACTCCAGATGTCGTAAGATGAAATAAACATTTTAAGAATCATTTTCTGCAAGCTTTTCCTATGTAACGTAACGTTTCTTATTTAATTGGGTTTGTTGTGTTTTATACCTAGATTTTAATTTAATCGACATTTCATTATGCGAACCTCAAAATTGTTTCAGTTTATAATCAGCAATTTGTCAGACATTTTTTTCGAAATTTTAAGAAAACTAGATCCAAATTCATTAAAATCAAACAGATAAATGAATGATACACTTGATTTCGACGAAGTCCAGTCAGTCTCCAGCTCCTCAAATACACAGTTCGTACAATAAACATCTTTGTAACAATAGTCCGGTATTTTTTTTCTTCTTCTTCTTATAGTTTGGCCCGCCAACCGGCCTCTGCTGACGAATTATAGTACTACAATGGCTCGTACTACCAAACTACAAGTTGAATTAATGTACATATAAACATTTGACCTTCGCGGTACTCTCGGTACTTTCCTGAAAATTTTAATTACGAACGGATTCACTTTTAATATTCGCGATTGTTTGAACTATGTATTTGAAGAATTGGAGACTTCCGGTAGGATCACGTGTCATTCATTTATCTGTTTAATTTTGATGAATTTGTCGGTCCATACGTGGATTCGAACCACGGACCCCACACACTAGTCCACAAAGGGCCAAATAGACCAAAAATATGTCGGTTCTGGACTGAAGTCAAGTAAATAAAACATTTTTTCAAAAAGAGCAGTATGAGAATAACGGTTATTTGCTGCTAGATAATATTTTGCGGAAATGTTTCTTTGACAAATCGTCAAAAACTATTTTTTTTTTGTTCAATTTTTGAGGAACGCACATTTAATTTTAGGAAATTTAGGATATGTAAAATTTAAAATATGTGATATTTAGTTTTTGTGATTTATCATATATCGTATTCAGAATAAAAAACTAGAAAATACAAAATATATGAACATTGTCTTTATTAATTTGGCTGCCTCTTGTCGTTTAGGAGACTATGATTCAAAAATGAACCAAAAATGAACAAAAATGAATCGCGATGGATTTCATTTTATATTCATAGGAAGGTAATAATTTTAATCTGTCACTTACCTTTTCAGCTTCAAATCTGAAAGAAAGAAAAAAACAAATGTTTAAAGCACAACCAGAAAAAAAAAACCTGAAAAAAATACATTTAATACTAAAGCAAAACTAGTTACAATATTTTAATTCAAATTTTACTGTGAATATCTTTTATTGAATTAATAATGAAATACATGTGAATAAAATTGTAATAAAATAATACATCTATAGAGTACCGAGGTGATGGAGACTCGGTACATAATAATTTGACTTGGAATGAAGGAACAATAAATCAATTCGAACTGAAACACCTCGAAATAAATTCAGAAAATATTCAGGATCTTAAAAAATAATTTAGCAGCATAGAAAAATATTTCAAATGTTAGGGAAATATTTTTATTTATGCATAGAATCTCGGGGCATATTAATCAATTTTATAACATATAAAATTAAATAAATGGGTAGGTCCCTGGTTCGAATCCAGGTTTGGGCAGACTTGATTTTTCGCCTTTTTTAACAAGGCCTACAAAACATGGAACTGAAGACCTTAGCAGCTGTGACAAATAGCGTTTATTTCTAAAAAAAAAAAAAAACTCGCTATGTATTATGTTATTAGGCGCTATAATTTATTGCAGCCTTGGAATCAGCTATATGTAGTCAAAGATATATGTAGTCATTGATACTATGTTTTTTCTCAACGTAACAGTAAAACTGCAGTTTTCTGATTATTATCTCCACGTTGCAGTAAAAATTCAATTACATAATCACAAGAAAAAAAAAACGTTAAAGATTTCAACTTCAATTCTGTCCATCTTGCGTATATGTGCATACGTAACTGATCATCTGCTCTTCTATTTGATAACGCATATTCCTTCATCTGATGACTTTCAAAAAAGAGAGAAAAGAAAATCTCCAAAAAAATACGGAAAATCATTCTAAACCCTTTCATTCGGATCGCATTGTTATTTTTTCATTCTGTTGTTTATTTTTCGGATTATTTTCTATTTTATACCAGACGATTTATAGTACACAATAGCTGATGGATTTTTTGATCCTTTCGCATCATCATCATTCGTCGTCCAAAATATCGAAAATCTTGCATCTGAGCATGCTCAGAACTAACTATCTAAAACCTATTGAATTTCACAACATTTATAGTTATTTATTTTGCAAATGTTTTGCGTAGGCCCGTCGGGTACGAGCATACAGTGGCAAAAGACGAAAGGATTTATTTTTCTTAAAACTACAAAGTACATGTCGTGTCACAAAAGAAACTGAAAAATCCCGGAAAGGGTTTCGCACCATACAAAACGATGAAGAAAAAAAAACCTTCGAAAATTCATAAAACAGGGTGAAGATCTCATCGAACCGTGATCAAATCAACAACAGCAAAAAAAAAACGGGGGAAAGAGGATGCATTCCAGAGTAAATCTTCCATGAGAAAATTAACCTCTTACCTCACCTTCATGGGACCCTGCGATCTGATCTGATCTTATGACGAGGGGTGAAGATATGAATCTCCTTTGAACTCAATTGAATCCCATCATTGCCAGTAAAACGCCACTGTGTGAATCGTTTTCTAAACAGAACGATCGTCATCGATCAATCCGACCTTGTGCTCCGATCCGTCGTCTTAAATGCACAAAAGGTCTCGTCGGGGTCACGGGTAAATTATGCAACGATTTTACTGTATTTGCTGTGATTTTTTGGCCTCGGGTATCAAAAGACCATATCACGATCCTTACGTTTGGCGGAGGAAAAGGTGAGATGATCCTACGCGTAGGGACCAACAGGACGAGAGAGAGAGAGAGAGAGAAAAAGAGTATAGAATATAACAAGGAAAACCCTTTAACGAATGAAATTCGAAACTCAATTTGAAGATATTTCTGCGGAAACCTGCAACGTAAGAATGAAAGAAGGGTTGGTATAAGATCCTTTTCTTCCGGAATTAACATTTGCTTTTATTTCCATGACGTCGTGATCAGAGGAAATAAACACACCTGGACATACAATTTTCTCCGATTACCTAATTCGTCGTATGATTAATATTGTTTTTTTTTTTGTTTTTTTTTTTGAGTTCATGTGAGGCATGTTTGTGATTAAATGGTTTAAAATGTTTTGAGTCAGCTGTAATGATTTCGAATAATTCGTTTTCTTTTCGGTGAAATTTTTGCTCATCGTCGCACCACCGGCTGACACAATTTACTTGCAAATGAAAACCTGACGCTTCGGTTCATTGCAAAAGTTGCAGTTTTTCGCGAAAAATTATCACAAACATGAAAATTTTCCAGTATTGTATGTATGCGCGATCGTCTTAATTGAATGTTCGCGTACATATGCGAAAAGTAATATTGCTGAGTTGGAAAACAGTTGGAAATTCTAAATTATTACTACAATCGTTTGCGCGTTCCCAATTCAAGTAATACGCGCAAATGTTACCAGTTTCGACAATTGCTTTTGTTTTAAGAACACCGTCATAATTAGTTTGTGAGGAAAATATGCTAATTGTCTGACTGACTGACTGACTGTGCAATGGTGGCATCTCTAAACGTGTGAATCTATCTATTATCATGCGCACACAATTCTTGACGCAATCAAAATGAGAAATACGAACAACTCTAATTGGGCATTGAGTGCATTGCAATAAGTGTCATCTTAGCCTACTAATTATCACATAATCACTGCAAACATACCTGCACAAAAACAAGATTTCATTGATAAGCCCAAGATATTTTATGGTCCATTTGGGTCCTGTGTTTGCTTTCAACACCAGTCAAAACGTTACGACTTCATAAATGGCCTTCTACTATATTCAAGGGACAGAAAATATATTCAAAAAAAAAAAAAACTCCTGTGTGTGATCCAAAACCGTTTTCCTATCCTGTATCTATTACTGGCGGTCGACTTTGCCACAACACAGACCATTGTCACTTTCAATTTTGTGTACCCTCCGCTATTTTTCTCATATACAAATCTCACTTCAATGCTGTGACACACAAAAACAACAACAACAATGAAACGATGCCGGCGTCCCGACGAGTGCTGACCCGGAACAAAAGAGATTTCGATCTTTCATCCGGATGAATCCTTGACCGCTTGAAAATGTGCAAACAGCGAAAAAGGAAAATAAAAAATTAAGCAAGAAAAAATTTCTCCGTTTGGTTTCACTTTCTTTTGGAAACATGCTCAATGAAGGGGATTAGTGTGCGTGGAAAAAAATTAGATTAGCACACTTTATATTATGGACATTAATGTGGTAATTTAGGCGTTTAACGGTGTTGTTTGATTGGCGACGAAAATAAGAAACGAACGGGTCACAGAATAATTTGTATTCAAATCGAGATTTTCAATTACTCTGCAAGCAAAATGAAAACCACTGAATTACAACTATGTACATCCAACATTCCGCTTTTATCTTATTTGTAAACCCAAACACAAAGAATCTAAACTAGCCGCTGCCGCCACTTACGAGATCAATTCATCATAAATATGTCTCTTTCCGCCAGTTGCTATCATAGAACCACAATCAACTTGAGAAATTATTAATTCTTTTCATAATAACTCTGAAAAATCTTATTTGCATGTGACTTCCGTTTTTGTCGCTAAGCATTTCGAGATGAATCTTAACATATGGGAAATGATGGAGGCCAGCTTGATGGCTCCGTTAAAATGCCATTGGTATATCCGAATTATTACCCAAATAAAATTCAATGGTGCGCACAGTGTAGCCTCCATACGTTTAGCTATGGATTCTTGAAATTTGTTTTTTTTTTCTCAGTCAGAGTAATATCTAAGTGAATCAGAGAGCTGGTGCCTCCTCATCAACAAATTGTTTTCTGGCGCCTTTGGCTCATCACAGAAAATTTCAAATGCATGACGTGTGTTTGTATCGTATTTAATAGTTCTATGACTCTAGCATACACACATACACACAATTCTTCACCCCCCACCCCCACCCCCATCCCGCACTCAATACCGTTGTCGCTTGTATCTTCTTTCATTCAGTACTTTGTTTTTTACTTGAGTTGAAGAATACATTTTCGTTTCAATTAATGTGAATTATGGATACAATTCCAAAATTTCCTATGCACCCTATATCAAATTTTTTCGGTAATGATGTACTATGTGGAGAAGAAAAGAAAAACCGAAAAAATTTATTTTTCGTATACGAAGTGAAAAACTGAAAAAAAGATATCCAGATGTTCTTCGAAAGGAAGTCCGGACTCAAAGGGGTCAAAACGTGCTCTTGCTTTCAGTAGTTTTTGAAAAGAGTGGCACAGTTGTGTTTTTTTTTTTTTTTTGAGCAGAAGGGTTACATCACTGTGCATGAATATGCCAGCGCACGCAGCACATATTCGAATTATGATATTTTGGAGGAGAAAAAATTATGGATCGAGATTATTTGAATTCAGCGATCTTAAAGGTTTTTCTCAGTGTCTTATGAAATGCGATAGCATGGGAAAAAAAACCCCAGATAGCATCGTCTTTTTAAAAAAAACACTTAGTTTTATGTTGGAAAAATTATTATGTCCTTAATCAAATTGAGCATTAGAAAAATACGATCGAATCAAGTGCACGCACTTATACTCGCCCACAGATTAGCTCAGCTTGGCTTATGGGTAGGTGAAGACGATGTGGGGCACTGCTCTATTAGGGGTTCGATGCGTCAGATCTCCCCAATTGTCACTATGCCTTCGGCCGCTCGAGCGCCCTTCCTCGACTACGGGAGAAGGTACGAAGTAATCCTCTTGAGCAGAAGTGACAGATTTCTGTACGAGGGGATATTCCAAGATCTTCTTCATGGACGGCTCGAGGAAAGATGGTAGATCTAGAGCTGGTCACGTTTCGGTTTTTTAAGCAGAAATATTTGCTATCCTGAGAGCTGCCTGTTGGGCAATTGAAGAAAAATGGAAAGGAAAAGGCATTGCTATTTGCAGTGACAGCCCTGACCACTTCGAAAATTGTCCAAGAGTGCAGAGCACGATTGAACTCTGTCGCCAGATTCAATACGGTACATCTGCTCTGGATACTGGGGCACTGTGGTGTTGAGGGAAATGAAATTAGTGACACCATTACGAAGCAAGGTTCGGGACTTCCACTACAGGGCCCTGAACCCGCCTTGGGTGTACCGACCGCGTCTGCACGTGCCATTCTTCGGAAGTGGGTAGATGATGCTCTCAAAGATAAATCAACGACTGCTGATATGGCCAGGCACACGAAGGTCTTCCTTTCAGAGCCCAACCATGTGACTGCAGGATTCTTGCTCAATAAGAGCAGGAAGGGACATAACTGCCTAGGAGGACATATGCACCGAATAGGTGTTGTACAGGATGACCTCTGCTCATCCTGCCGAGAAAAGGCTCAATCTGCGGAGCATTTGCTCTGTGAATGCCCAGCGTCCCATACCAATGCTCTGGCTGGGATGTTGCCTGCGTGCAGAGGATAGCCTCTTTTCTCCAAGCAGTGATCCTGGACTTTATCAAGAAGTCTGGGAAACTATGGTAGGCAGGGGAAAATGAGTACAATGGGTCTTTTGGTCTGAGTGATTAGAGGTGCTAATGCGCCTCTCCCCCAACCCACACACACACCATAATCAAAACAATATCAAGAACGTTTCAATCTACACTTTCGGAGAGGCTTGTAAGTAAATTTGTGCCAAAGCTGCGACCAATTAAGGTGAAGTAACATCGTTTGGAGATTGAATTGGGCTGACTGACAGCGATCCCAAAACAGTAATCAGTAGTGACGAGTAATGGGTTCAAAAGTTTGCATTGGCGTGGACTCTAAAACATTTTTTTCTGGCTCACATGGCTCAGTTGAGTGAGTGGCACTTTTTGATTGACTCACTCTTGCGATTATTATTTGGGACCAAAACTTAACGGCTGCGTCATAGCCTCTAACAAATTTCTTTCACTCGCATACAATAAATCCGGCAAGCTAAGCTCGTCATCGAATGCATAGATGATAAATTAGTGTCCGGCACAGACTTTGGAACCAAAAATTACGTGAAACAGTCATTAGATCTAAACACAGTAAACTAAGACCTAAGCAAAATAATTACATGATTTTCATGTAACTCTAATGCCGGGTTTCCACCAAAGAGACAAAACAAAAAACACGGACAAAAAATGTTTTTCTGAACAAAAACACGAATGTTTTGTAAAAACTGAACAGTTTCGCGAGCATTTTTGTCTCTGAAAACTGTTTTAGTAAACAAAACACCTTTTTTGTCCGTGTTTCTTGTTTTGTCTCTTTGGTGGAAACCCGGCATAATACTCTTAAATTAAACAATAACATCGTCTCCCTGTGTTTGAATTACAAACACTTTCATCCAGCACTAGCTTCATAATCACCAGAGACTTCACACTCAGGCAACTTTTACTTTCATCAATTTGGTATATAAAAAATATATTTTTCATTTTCTAGATCCTTGAAAATGATGCAATTTTTTGATTGATGATACCCTATTTCGAGTCTTATTTCGAAAATTTAATTTTAACTTGAACTCGTTGAGTTGATATCCTATTAATCATCCCAATTTTTAAATAGCTAAGCACCAGGCGATTTTTTCGTAAAAAAAAAAACAAAATTCCGAAAACACTTAAGAAAGACGACATCTGATCTTTCCTTACATTAACGTCCCCTTCCTTCTTTTACCCGACAATGGTCGAAATGATCGAAAGCCCCGTGAAAAAAAAATTAAAACCCTTGCCAATAATATTATACGTTGGTTTAAAACGAAATAATATCCTATTCCTGTCAGCAAACAGCTCTTTCCTGGCGTTTCCTGGCAACCGAAAAGAAAATCATCATTTAATTCACGAGTAATGTCTCGAAAGTACACACGCTCATGATCCTCACCTCAGTATTCGAAGCGAGAGAGAAAAAAATCGCAAGAAATAAGTCTTAAAATTCAAATCATTACGATAGAGGACACGTAAAAAATCTCTCCGAGCCCGAACTTCACCTCTTGGCCTGCACAACAAGTACCTTGGGAAAAAAATTTCCTCGTTTTGTTTTTGTTGCATCCGTGCGATGTGGCGCGGTGCATTTATGGATGCGCCTTCGAAGATCGAGATGATTTTCTTTGGTTTTTTTCACTCTCTCGAAAAAATTTACGACCCCATAAACCAAAAGGTATCATCGCTTAACCTTAATCGAAAATAACCTTTGTGCAAATTTTTGGTTGAATTAGCCCCGAAAGGTCTTTCTATCATATATTTGTTTCCCTCGACGTCGTCAGCTCCAGGTTCGTCATCGTCGCGCGGTTTCGATATATATATTTTATTTTTTTTTGGTGTGTGTTCAAGTTTAACAAATCTTTATGTGTGATTAGTGTCCTGATCTTCTTTTGTAGCAGTCGAGAAAAGGGTCGGGGAAATTGTTTTATTTTCCCATTCAATCTTTTTTACCGTACGATTTATTGCACACAGGGTTATTCTGTTAAGGATTTTTTTTTACTGCGAAATGTGTAGTTAAGTTTAATTTACGGCTAGAGGAATGTTGGATGCGAAAAGAATGGAAACGGAAAGATAGTGGAAAAGGATATGATTTTGGATATTAGTGAGAATTATATTAGTAATTTGGTGAATCGGTGAATTGTATATTGATCGTAGAATATTTTTTGTTATATCAACGGATATTTTCAATCAGATTTTTATAAACAGTACGTAGTAGAACTCACATTCATCAGATTTTGATAAGCAATGACGTCAGGACTTAGTAGACTTAAGTGTTCAAAACTCACATTTGTTCAAGGAACATTCAAGCAATTAATAAGTAAAAATCAATAAAACCCAGCATCTTTCAAAACAACCAAACAACGAACACCAAATATCTCGTCCGCATCCAACGTACCAATACTATTTTTTTTCGAATTCAATTGTATCACCAACTAATCCAGAAAATGAAACCAAAAGAAAACGAAAATCCACAAAGTTTTCTATCGAATTTCAAAACATGCTCAACTTAACGATATCAAATGACAGCAAAGCCATTCCGTTCTAAACCCTTTTACTTTCCCAAACAGAAATTCTCGCCATCATTGGCAGCAACATTCATCATTCTGGTTCATCAAAAATCATAATTCAAATGGTACGTAAAAAAAAAACATTTGAAAAAAACCATTTCAAGAAAATACACGACGATCATTTCGCTGTTGTCCTGTTCTCAAGAGCCTATTTCATGTACTTCCTTCAAATCGAACGGCCCGGCGGAAAAAAAAACAACATCAGAAAAGCATCAAGCAGCAACAATTTGTTAGCGTTTGACAACAAAAAGATAATCTATCATTTCCAGCAACGATGATCGAATCGAATCTTGCGTCAAGATCGCCAGGATGATGACAAAAAAAATCATCATCATCAGCTGGTGGACGGATCATTAATGATGTAGAAACTTTCCCTGCTAGCATGAATCTGAGACGGCTTTTCCTCAAATGGAAAATATTTCTCAAATCTCCGATTCCCATTGACATACTTTGTGATATGCAGGTCGCAAGGATTTCATAAAAATCACAAAAAAAAAAAATAATACCATCGTCATCGTCTTACTCAATGCACGGTACTATGCCTATTGTAGTACCATCTCACCCTTTTCTTCGTCATCGTCTGCTTCTTAAGATTTTTTGATGATCTCAACCCTTCACGATGCAACCATCATCATCATCATCAACATCGATGCTAGTGGCATGCATACATGGAATTCTGTATGTTCGATGCTTCGAAACTTCGTCGAAAAGTATTGTGCTTTGATTTGACATAACATGAAATTTGAACCCTTTTTTCGTTGTCGTCCTTGGTCTTTCTTTACAATGGTTTCACCCCTATGTTTCCATCAAATGAAATTCGTGGTAGTTTTTCATCTCTGTGGCCGCCAAGAAGAAGGATTTCAAGAAAAATCGATTAAATTTCTTAATGATGATGATGATGATCGTTTCGAAATCGAATGCCTGCCAAATGATGACGATGATTTTTTTTCTTTGGATTTTGATTTCTCACGAGATCACATTCCATATGATAAATCAAAAATGATCATTAGGATGTATGTTGAATGACATGGTGGTGTTCGATACATCAATAAAAAAAAAATGTTCGTTTATCGAGTTTTAAATTCTGCACTGATTTTTCGCAACAATTACAATGATGGATTATGCTGAATACTACTTGCATCAGAAATATTAGTTACACTTTGCCGATCGAATAGTTGTATTAATCGTAGTTGTTTTGCAGTTGTAAATGTCTACAACTGTCACGCGATCACACAAAAAATACCTGAAAAGTCACGATCTACTTTTGATGAATTTCGTGAATCCTGTGCAAGGATATATTTTCATAGTTAGTGCTACTAAGATTCATAAATATTTAATAGTTTTTTTTTCAGTCTCAGCATTTAAGCAAGATGCAATTTTTCGCATCAGGTTTCGAAATCAAAATCAGTTCAATATACTTTAAATTTGTCATAAAACGCTAGAAGATGAGAATTTCATTTCATCACGTTTGAAGAAAGTTCTCCTTAAAAAAACGTGTATAAAAATAAAAACAAAATCATATCTATGTAAATTTTTACAAATCTACAACATGAAGTTAGTAGAAACTTCATTCCATAATTATTATTTTTTTAGAACTTGAAGCTATTAATTGCATAATTCATTGCACTCTTGATTTTAATCAGGCCTTCATTCACAGCCGGATTAATTTTTTGTCTTCGTATGGTTTTTTTGTTCATAGCTGGATTTGAACCAGAGACCACACACACACAGATACCAACAGCCGCTGTTCTTTTCACCCCGGAGTAAAAACACAAAAATTTATATAGGATTGACTTATTCCTATGCAAAGTACTAGTGATTTGGATCCTTACAAGTTCCTCTTTGGTAGGTTTTCTACTAAAGGAGACGACCAGATAAATTTGACATCTGACTGGTACATTTTTTCAAAGTTCATCTTTTTTCCCCGACTAGTAATTCCACGACAAACGTTGGCGAAACTAGAGGTTGAAACTGATAGACAGCTTCATTCACAAATTTTACAATCAAGGTACACGACTGTGGAGGGATTAGTTGGACGACTTTACTTCTGATATAACTCAGGTACCTGTTCAGTGCTAGGTTAGATTAAATTTCGATGCGCGCGGTCCCCCGTCCGAACCTGGATTCGAACCAGGGACCCCACACACTAAAAGCCACTGTTCTAACCACTACACTCATCATCATCATCGTGGCACAACAGCCCGACGTCGGGCCTTGGCCGCCTGGATAATACAATATAATTGAAACTAAAGAAACCACTACACTACAATAGCTTTATATCTTTAGTAGTTTTATTAAGGGGGCCCCGGTAGCTCTGCTCGCTAAGGGGTCAGGCCGAAAAGCGGCGTGCTACGGGGCCTGCGGGTTCGAATCCCGCCAGTACCATGGCTGTAAGTGCGAATGCGTGTGATTGTTTATGAGGGTAGCAAATGGGCCAAAACTGGTGGCCTAATGTTGGCCGCGTTCCCGGCAGCCCTCTTCACTAACCTAACCTAACCTAGTTGTTTTATTAATTTATTTTTTGGCAGTTCAAATAAAGGCTTAAAGACATTCTTACTAAAATCAGAGCTTTAACTTGCAATTAATTTTGTGACCCTTTAAATATTTCAAAAGAGCCCGGATTTTTAGCATACTTGTGATTCAAAGTGGTCGTTGAAATATTTCTCATGGTGACCTCTCTACTTGCGCACATTTTCAACTGTATCTACTTACAAAGATGCGATACAAGATATCACTGCCAAACGCATCAAAAGCTTCTTTGGTCCTATATCCATCCTCTTAGAAAATGTCCCTGAATTCCTTCTGTAATGTATCTTTTTAATGATGTCTCGTCACACAGAAAATAAGTAAGTTGTTTGCATATTTATTTTCTACTGCGACTTCCTATCATAGTTCCTCATTTCATTGTGATATTTCCCTTTCTGACCTTGGTAGTGTGCCCTTGTTTCTAACGAGCCACTTAGAAGTAGAAAAAAGTAAGAAAAAACCTAGCAGCGTGAGAGAAATCAGAGCAGTCTAGAAAAAATTCTGAAAGTATTAAAAAAAAATCCAGGATCGTAGAATCCTAGGAGCGTGAAAAAATCAGGACAGTAAAGGAAATTTTTGGAAATCTTGAAAAAAAATCACAGGATCGTAGAAAAGATCGTTGAAGCTTGAAAAAAATTAGAGCAGTGTAGAAAAATCGTGGAAGTCTTGAAAAAAGTCAAAGGATCGTAGAAAAAATCCTAGAAGCTTGAGAAAAATGAGACCAGTCTAGAAAAATCCTGGAAGTCCTGAAAATAATCATAGGATCGTAAAAAATATCCTAGGTGCGTGAAAAAATCAGGACAGTCAAAGAAAATTCCTGGAACTCATAAAACAGTCACAGGATCGTAAAAAATCATTGAAGCTTGAACGGTCTAGAATAAATCCCGGAAGTCCTGAAAAAATCACCGGATCGTAGAAATCCTAGGAGCGTGAAAAAAAATTAGGACAGTCTAGGAAAAAATCCTGGGAGTCCTAAAAAAATCACAAGATCATAGAAAAAAAAAACCTAGCAGCGTGAGAGAAATCTGAGCAGTCTGGAAAAAATCTTGGAAGTCTTGAAAAAATCGCAGGATCGTACGAAAATTCATAGCAAGTTGAGAAAAATTAGAGCAATCTAGTAAAGATTCCGGAAGTCTTTGAAAAAAATCACAGAATCGTAGGAAAAAACCTAACAGCGTGAGAGAAATTAGTTCAGTCTAGAAAAAATCCTGCCAGTCTTGAGCCCTAGGAGCGTGAAAAAAAAAATCCAGGAAGTCCTGAAAAATTCACAGGACCGTAAAGAAAATTCTAGGAGCTTGAGAGAAAAGAAATTCCTGGAAGTCTTGAAACAGTCACAGGATCATAGAAAAAATCCGAGAAGCTTGAGAAAAATTAGAGCAGTCTAGGAAAACTTCTGACAGTCTTGAAAAAGTCACAGGATCGTGGAATAAATCCGAGAAGCTTGAGAAAAATTAGAGCATCCTAGAAAAAATACTGGAAATCTTGCTAATGGATGTCATATGTAAAGACTTTGTCAAGGCTTACGACGACTAAGTGAATCGTAGAATGCTTCTCTCAAAACTGAATAGGTTTCATATCTTGTGTCTAATTTGCTCCTAATTTTCCTCTTGGCTATATGATCGAACTTGCATTGTAGCTGTTAACTCCAGTTCTTCCTCTCTTTTTAAGGCACTTCTGGTATTCTACAAGGTTCGATTCTTGGTACTCAATTTTTTCTATTATTTGAAACTATCTTTCATCTCTCATTAGCCACACCTGTATGCTGACAATCTAAGTACATTTAGGATGATGAAATCAATGAATGATTCCAGTTGCAGGTTTACACTGGTTCCCTTTTACCATTGAATTTACTCTTTGTTTTGTCTTAAATATAAATATTTTGATGAAGATAATTCATAGATAAATAGATATAATGCCCGATTCTTAAAATGCAGAAGTATTTTTAATAAATAGATGGATTGGAAATAGATAATAATAGATATTATTTCTTCGTCTTAAAAATACATAGGTCCTTTTGACTATTAAAATTTTCAAAGATGCTTGATCCTCAATTTTCGACAGAGGGTAATGCAAATTCTTTGAAAATTACAGAAATTTCCCTTGAAACTCAAAATTGTATCAAGTTCATATATTTCTTAAAGACGACATTTGCATCTATGATTCCGAATTTTTTTTTCAAGCTGTTTAACGTGTTTCAGTTTGTGGAGAATTTATAATGCTTCTGCCATGATCTACTATATATATTTTGGAATTTTCCTTCTTCATTCTTTTTAAATTCCGGGCATTGTTAACGGTTTCCAATCCAACAAAAAAACAAACGTAAAAAATTTGTAATAAAATAAAAAAAAATGTAAATGTATCTTGCAGCCCTCCTGAAGCTCATTTAGTGTATCTAGTTTTGTTTTCAACATCTCTAATATTGTTTGCTATCAAACAAAATGCCTGATTTAACTATTAAACCGTAAAATATTTAACTATTTGGCTGTTGAAATTTTCACACTATAAGTATTTTCGTTTTTCAAGTCTATTCTAAACAATTTCTATCTATTTCAAAAACCGAAATAGTCTTGAAAGCATGAGAAAAATCGATGGATCATACAATTGCCTGAATTTAAATTTAAAATTTATTTCGCATTTTTCCGTATTTAGCGAAAATTAGTTTTCGGTTTCTGAATTTTTTAGTGTGGATATTACTTTTTTTTTCTTTTTTGACGCGATAATGGCTGAGATAACCATATTGCTCTTGCGCTCCCTTCTATCCAGATGGTAGATAAAAACCAATAGTTCTTCATGTGCATTGAAAGTGCTAACTAGCTACTAAAAATCTACAAATATTTTCACTGTCATTTCCCATTCTAGAACTAATCAGAAAATCTTCCGTATTTTCACCTTTACTCATAAAATCCACCAACATCCTTTTTTTTCACCACAAAAAAAAAATAATTTCATCGTGATCAACACAATGCCAGGTGGTACCGCCCAATATTGCTCATATTACCTATCACCCTGTCTGGAACACAATTACAACGATACGAATTATTTCGGATTTTCATCGTAAAAAATCCCTTTTCCCAATCCAATTTCAGGAAACGTTCACTTGAGCATTTGTTTCCGATAATCTCATACACACACAACGCTATTGGTCGGATCGTTTCCCGATCAACGACCTATTCGACAACAGTGTCGTCTATCCTGCCCCCCATGATTATCCCTGTCGTGGCCAACATACAATTGGACGAAAATCGAGTGAAATTTTTTTCCATCGCATTGTGGAAAGGGATGATTACACTTTTTAAAGACTTTTTTAAACTATCATTTTTTTGCGAACGCTACAAATGAAGGGAAAACAACAAAACATTTGCTGAAGGATTTTTTGAAAAGTGTTCTCTCCTTCTCTCGCTCATTCCGGCTACCTATGATATTTTGATCATTTGATATTGTGTGGAAAAAGATCCGAAAATGTTATATTGACGAGAAAAAATTGTGAAAAGGGTTGCAGCAGCAGCAGCGTGAGACTTTACGAATTTCAGTAGGATTCAAGTTTGATAGAAGTGATGCAATTGTTGTGAGACTGGCAAACGAAATTCGAAAGATACGCTGATCAGTTGGTGTATCAACGCCAGACTTGAAACAATTCGAATTTTCTCCTGGATTTATTTTGTTGCCGGAGTGAAAAACTTTTTGAATATATATTTGAAGAGCCTGTTTTGAATTTCGTCCAGAATTGCGGAAACTCGTTTATGATTTACTCGATTAATTCTGCTTTGAATTGGTGGATTAAATCGTAATGATATCATCGCAGCTGGAACTCGTAACTCAATATCTTGCTCTACAGCAGTTTCTCTCACAAACTGCATCATTACGACAACAAGTAAGTCCTACAACGATTGATAAATTACAGCTTCCGTTTTTATTTACAGGAGCGTGCACGCAACCGCCCACACCACCTCGTACCCCGAATTCATCATTATCAGCAACAACACCAACTGCCTCGAGTACAGTTAGCAGCGCGGAAAAGGACAATGAAACGCAACAAAAAAATCAAACGGATGAGGTCAACAACGATTCAGCGGAGAGAAGAGCATCTAAGGTGCCGTTAATAACATTAGCGCCCGTTTCGAAATTGATTGCATCACCGACCGTGTCGTCATCAACAACAACAACAACTTCGACGACCTCCTCACCAGCGATCTTCCATCAACAGGACACGCTCAAGAAAACGGAATCGGTGCTGCTGGATTCGAACAGTGGCGGTAGCAATAACAACAATTACAACTCGCAAAGTGTTTGTTCGAATGAAGATTGTGCTGGCGATGATGCGACACCGATTGGTGAAGTTGATGATGATGACTTCGATTCAGGCGAAACAAGCAAATGTTTCAGGCAACAACATCACCATCATTCGGCCAGCACCAATTTCAGTGATCGTTTCGACGATTCGATTGCATCGTCGGCCAATCTCTACGATATAAACAATTGTTATAACGATAACGATTCCAATATTTCATCAACGATCGATGACGATCGGGCCAGTAGTGATGATCTTACATTGGCCGCTGATGGAAGTGTCCGGTTACGTGCGAAAAATCGACGTAGCGTTGGTGACGGTCGTGCTAGTGCGGGTGGTAGTGGTGGCGGTGTTGATGAAGATCGTGATGCTACAGCGGGCGACACACGAATCGGTGGCAATAGCAATGATCGAGACATCAATTCGATATCGTCGATGAAAAATATCGATAGTATATTGGAGAAATGTTCGTTGGTGAGTTGAATTTAGACCATTTTTGTTGTTGTGTTTTCTTGTCTTTTCGTTTTCGAAATTCTTCTAGTATCTTGAATTTTTCTATCAATTCTCTTTCCCCGATTCTTTTTTAACAGAATATCTTTTCACCGATATTACAGTTGGCGCAAATACAAAGCGACGATAAACAGTTACATGGTAAGTGATTTTTTTTATTTTAAATAACTTTTAAATATAAGTGAAATTTAATCGAATCGAAGCAGTCATGAAATGAAATTATTTCAATTTAGCCATATACTGCTGGAATAATTTGAATAGTATTTTGTCTTATCACAGAATATCGAAATATTATATATATTAGTCGGATTCATATTTCAAAAAGAATTTGACTACTCCGCTAACGTTAAGTATTCAATTTAGGTCTTCACTTATAATATCCACTCAAAAGATCCGGCTCGTTGAGTCAATTCAAAAGATCCGGCTCATTGAGTCAATTCAAAAGATCCGGCTCATTGAGTCAATTCAAAAGATTCGGCTCGTTGAGTCAATTCAAAAGATTCGGCTCGTTGAGTCACTTTTATCAGCTCATTGAATCAGCTTATCACGAAGGCGTCAAATATTATGCGGCGCACAATTGCCTTTGATTTTCTTTAGTACATTGGTCCTAGATATCGATGAACATAGAATTTTACCGATTTATTATTGATACAAGTAGCTGAAACGTTTGTTCCCTGCAACGTTTCGAACGTTTCTGAATTCATAAAACTAATTTAAGACATTGACCTTCTTATGAATTTTAAAATTATTTCTACTGATGCGATTTATAAATACTAAATTGTTCTAGTGTTCTGGTATTTTTTGAAATAATATTATTTTTAATAGAAACCGCATAAAACTCTATATCATGGATAGGAAGTTTAGTAGTGAAGTGGTGACTAAATCAGGCATTTTAAATAATATAATAAATAGTAATCGGTTTTTTTGCGTCTCTATTGAAATGTGGTTAAGATAGTAGCATTGAAAACAACAGCTGGGGGAGAATTGTGAGAATTGCTTTCCATGCAACTATGCTCATCAGCTCTCGATAGAAGCATACAAAAACTTCATCGAGTCCTTGATTTGAATCAGCTATATATTTAGATTTGTTTTAAATCTAAGCTCAATACACGATACTGGTCCGTATCTAGATTCTAACTAGGCACCCAGTGTACAGCAATCATTTCATATTCGTGAATCTTTCAATTATGAAAATTGAGTCGTTGTCACTTCCATTGCTCAAGAGTCGAAGAGGAATCTAACGGAACAGCTTTGCTTTTACTCTGCATCATCATAGTATAATAATGGGAATTATCAAATTCATAGGCAACTTTGATGTCAATTTGATATTGCTTTAAAATTTCCAAAGAGAATATAGAGTATAGCTGTTCCAGTACAAACAGTTTTGTGTGTAAAGATTGAACTTGATAGAGACTTTAAGCAAAGTTGACCTTCTACAAGCCCTTTGGAAGACTGGATGTAGAAGTTGAGTAGTGGCACTATTCCTGTGAAATCAATCGAACCATTGTTTGTAACATGCAAAGTGAAGTAATTAGTACGTTAGGTTAGAACTTTTGTCCTTTGTTCCGTACGCAGTTCGGAATTTTATCATGGTTGCCAAAAATTTGGAAGCCAGGTCGGATTCGATAATATATCTAAGATTTTCTTGAAGAAAATCCCTATGAAATCGCGGGTTCTCTGTTGAATCGATGGCGCATTGAATTCTCCTCGGATTACAGATTTCAATTCAGGAAGAGTTATAGGCAATATCCGAGCCCAAAATGTGTCAGACTGATTTAAGAATACGATGCCATTTTTGTTAGGAATTGTGATCCTGCCCAAAAGCCTCAACATTTTGCATGGGACACTAACTAATATGTCTGTGTTGATCCAGGTGCTCAGTAGAGCTGAAGCACAATCATCGACCGTCATACAGGTCAAAAGAAGTGCTTCAGGCCAACGAGTGGAATGGTCAGACAGATGTATATCCCTGTGAGTTAGCTAAGAGATCAAAAATGTTGGTGGACATGTCCTTTAAACGTTCAGAAATCGTAGTAAAAGAGGAAACGCATTATCTTACATTTTTGATAAGATATGCATTCATGAGAGCGAGTGAATAAATACCAGAAAGAGCTATGTTGTGCTCTATAACGATACACCTGTTTCTTGAACGCTTAAGGAGTATAAGATACTTCACAAAAACTGTCAACGTTGCTATCAAAAACGGACTGTTTTCTGAAGATATAAAATTAATCTATCTCTATCTATCAAATCTTTTTTAAAAACACGTTCAAAATTCATTTCGCACACTTAGTTTTTTTTGAAAACTTTTTTTTTGTTGATATAATAGGAATATCTAAAATATCACTAAAATGGCCGCCGGCGCCAAAGGGTTAAAGAGAATTAATATTTGGTGAGACCTGGACTTATTCTGTATATACATCAATGTATTCTGAAAATTTCAGCTAAATCGGATGACGCGTTCCCGAGAAATAGTCACTGAATTTTTTTGATGAAATATATTTGATTTTCTAGAAATATATTTGATAAATTATCGCAATCCAGAAGGTCGCAAATCAATTCTCTGATGACTCTACGAATATATTGGGGATAGGTAGTAATTGCTGGGGAAACAATTTTTTAACTGACTGGATGATGGAAACTTTTAGTACTTAGTGGATAGATCAAGAGTTGCTCCCCTGATTTCAAATCAGTTATAGCTTACGATAAGGACGAGAAACCAGATTAAATAGGACCTGGTACTACGGGCACTCTTAGTCCACTATTCTGAGTAAGCGATGTTGAGCTCATTCTAACACATACTACTTGTCATGTAACTTATTGCCCCGTTAAACTTAAGACCTGGATGGAATATCATCAAAACAGACCAATAAGTGAGCCTGTTCATTTTTCATCCGAGCAAAACACAAAACAATTTCACTTGACTCATTCCATTTGTTTTTAATGACTCAATTCAACATTCTTCGCATCATTTTCGACAAGTCTCTTATTCATCAACGACAATCGCCGACAAATGCTATAATTGAATTAATCATTCCATCTAGATCAAATTATAAACAAAGCAAAACAGGAAAAAAAAAATTTCCAGAAATTCAGCTAATTTTTCCGTGGACCTAATGGATTTTAATGAGATCTTCCGCAACACTGTGAAATCAACTAACGTACGAGTCCGTTCGTTCACATTATTTCATTCATATACCTCTAATATATTATACCACGAGATCGGGGCTTGAACTAAGTCAGCTTTAATTTACAAAACTAACGAAAACGCGGTAACACAAAAACACAATGATAAGCTCTTATATATTCTGTCCCGACTACAACAACAGCATCATAATATACTTATATTCAGTTGATTTTCATCAAATCGAGGGAAAATATTCAGAGGCACGAAAAATTCTTCATACATCCCGGAGATTCCATTCATCACATCACCGGTCTAGTGATCCCCGGTCACACATTCTACCGTTTTTCCCTCGTGCTTTATTTATTTTATATCTTTCTTTTTTTTCTGGAGTCGTCTCTCGATATTTTGTTCGCCGTCCAGTTTTGTTATTTTTTATTTTCTTCCATTTTTTATGCAATCGTCCGTTCGTACGTCCGTCCGTCCGCCACCCGTCATTGCCTGTGCAATGACTGGGACGAGCGGGCTTGGGGATCTTGTGTCTATTTCATTCATTGGAATCATTATCATCATCATCATCATCATCAGCAGCAGCAGCAGCAGCATCATCATCTCTCCATCGTCAACATCATCATGATCAGCGGCAACATCACATCAAGTCAACATATCGTCGTAGTTGTTGTTGTTGTTGTCGTACAGTAGCTGTCGTAGCAGCTATGACAACAAGAACAACAACAACAACTGCAAAACACCAACGATGACATTTATTTACAAATTTAAAAAGCGAGCGAGCAGCAATTTAAACCAATAAAGGCTTAATTCACAAATCGTGGGAAATATTAAGGCAACTTTGATTTCATACAATTGAGACAAATTGAATGTAAGTGCTTCGACGAAGAGAGTAAGTTCTTTCAGCTGCGGCTATACTTACATATATCGTGATGCTGGTGTGATAGTGCTGTTGGAGATAATAATGATTTTTTTTTTTTGTGATGATGAGGACACGATTTCTGCAGTTCACAGTAGCAATTGAACTTATCGTACCTGGGCAGTGGGTGAAAAAGTGATTGTTGGATAATTTCAAAATTATTATCAAATATATGTATCGGAATTTCTTTGATAAGTGCTTGATTAGAGCTAGGAGTTAACTTTGTATAAATCTACGAAAATTGTCCGTTGAAGTAGGATTTTAGAATCAGACCTGCGAGTGAAAATTTCAGTAGTGCAGGATGATCTACATGAAAAAGATAATTAAATATCTTTATTAAACTAAATTATTCTCAAAGCTCAGGTTGAAGTTACAACAAAAAAAAACCACACTTCATTTTACTTGTGAGTTAACTCAGTTACTCTGCTTAGAGTTAAGCACAATGCCCGGTGTTCTAACTAGCTATAGGGTAATTCCATAGAAAATCGTCCAATTTTCAGATAATTTTTTAACTCACCTCTTTGGAATTTGGCTGGTGAGCTAATTATCGAAAATGAAATATTTGTGGAAAATATGGTATATTTGCGGAAATTTGGCCTGTTGAAATTTTTGAGAAACGTCGGTTCGTGTTGCATCCAAAAAATTGTATAAAATCTTCTACTTTACGTAGAGCCTTCAAATATACCTCGTTGGAAAGGATACGGTGTAGGTATCCTAGAAAAAATAATGCGAGAAATATCCTGTTCAAAATGGATAAAAAGGATCATTACAGTGTCCTTTATCCTTGAATATTTCAAAATGCATATATATTGTATACAGTTATATAAGCTATAAATGCGCAAAATTTCAAAGTGGAGCTCGTGAAAATACAGTCATAAGAAATTTTTAAAGGAGTGGAATACTATAACCTTTAAAGAAAATTTATAAAACATGGTACCGAAACAAGGGAAAAATTACAACACATGGCACGAAAGAATTTTATGTTTTAAAAATAGATTTAAAAACTGTTTTGCAATGTTATTGAAAGCCTGCAGAAGATTCTAATCTAGTTTCTAACGTAGAACGATCTGTCGATAAGTCCATTGCTTATAACTAATACCACTGACGCAATTTTCATCAAATTTTTTTTCACATGTACTTCGAATAACGGCTGATCCAGGGCAACCTTGGCAAGCTACCAAATAGTCCAGTGAAATCCGACATTAAATACGTGAAACTTTGGAAAAATTAGGGGAAAGCTGAATTTTGGTGTGAACCTAGAACAAAATGTCAAAAGTCTCCATCGATCCGAGTGCTTCGTTACTTTTTATACGGGGTCAAAGGTCACCCAAAAGTTACCTTTCCTAAATATCTGAGTAACGGCCACGTCTTTAGTTTGTGATAGTTGAACGACCGTTTTCTAAAGCCATGCTGTTGCTCATTCAGATAGGAGTCAACTAGTGGGGAAAGTTAATTGTATACAAACTTTTCAAAAAAGTGTTAGAATGAAAGACAAAATGCTAATGCCCCTATAATTTTCGACGCAGCGTCTATCTCCACTTTTGAAAATTGATGTGAAGGGAAAGGATGGAAAAACGACGTTTTTTTTTCTCCTCTGATTTTTTCTAAACTACCATGAATATCCCTGAGACTCCCAGAAGTTTTTCTAGAGTCCTCTGATTTTTCTAAGTTCCGATGGATTTTTCTTCGACTCAGATCATTTTTTCCAGAGTTCCTTTATTTCTTTGAAGCTCCCATCAATTTTTCAGAGACGCTCAGAAGTTTTTCCTGAGTCCTCGAATTTCTTCGAAGCTACCATGCATTTTCCAGAGATTCTCAGAAATTTTTCTCGAGGCCTCTCATATCTACTAAGCTCCCATATATTTTCCTGAGACTCTCAAAAATTTTTCTAGAGTCCCCTGATCTCTTTCGAAAACCCAGGAATTTTCCAGAGATGCTCCGGAGTCTTTCTTGAGTCCTCTAACTGCTCGAAGCTACCATGAATTTTCCTGAGGCTCTCACAAGTTTTTCTTATGCCCCGTGATTCATTTTCAGCGCTCATGAATTTTTCAAACATTCTGAGAAGTTTTTCTAGAGTCCTTTGATTTTTCCTAAGTTCCTATGAACTTTTCTTCG
>OX376376.1:2864135-2934195 GCA_947369275.1 Nemotelus nigrinus
AGCAAATGGGACCGACATTTCGAACAATCAACCTACCAGGCCACAGAAATATTTCCCTGCACTCAGCACCCACAACAACTATTACAGAGGGGACTTTTACTATAACATCCTTCAATATAGGAAATATCTGAGAACAAATAATGAATGAAGTTACAATCTCTTAGCAATCCAATAAAGCCAAATGTTAGCAAGTAAAGCCATCGACAATAAAAGACATGTGAAAATCATGGCCGTATCATCTCCTGTCTGAGCATTTACTTAAGCCGAGTGAATACAATCGAAAAAAGAATCCAGAAGAAAGAGGATCTTTTCTAATGACTTCCTTCGGACGGCTTTCGATGACCGACCCCCACAAAATGTGGCTAAGGTGGCCTTTCGTAAACGACATTTCCAGCCATTGATGCGACCATGTCCGGCCATGGCTGAACCGAGAAAGTAATTAGTTGCATAGATCTACTACATCTATTACCAACAATTCTTCGCAATTCTTAAATATATACTTATTCAATATTTGACTCCAGGATGAAGTTATTAAGAAAATATAACTCACCGGTATTCTATATTCGAAACGGACACAATGCACTTTTTGTCAAAAATCTTTTTCCAATTTTTCAAGGTTCACAACACTTTAAGGTTCACTAATACTTCGATCACGCACTTTCCACTTTACACGCTATTTACCGGCAATTTTAACTAGTGAAAACTACAAAATTCTTTGAAAAATTAATTCGACGCAACACGATCGCGGTTCTACGTAATGGCGTGACTTGTTATCTACAAACGGTAAAACTGGACTTGCGGTAAAACTGGACTTGATGCTTTCTACAAACTTTTCGCTTCCGTCACCTATGGCACTACACGATTATGGTATTCAGGTTTGTGCTGCCAATAGCTAACAGCAACAATCACCTTGGACAACAACCCATCCATAGTTAATCCATTCGCCGTCAGTTTGTACTATTTGTACTAAGAAAAGACGCTTGCCACCCCACCACTACATACTGTCAGTCACACAAATTCAGCTGTCAACCAGAGGAATATCAAAGACAAGGGCCCTGCAAAGTGTTTTCATTTCGTCGTCGTTCAATGTTTTGCGTATTTTCCTAATAAATCGAATAACTTTAGCCCTGTTTATCGGAATGATGTATTTTTTATGTATTCATAAGAGAGTTGGTAGTGTTTGGATAGGTGAACATTGAAATCAACCGTGTATAAAGGACTGCATCATTGCAACTACGAAAAGATTAGTTAAAGATTCAAACGGTGGTTGTTGAACGCTACAATCTGATTTGTTACAGTTTTCTCGGTTAGCATTCGAGGGGAAATTAGATTCGGGCCCTGGAGAATAAGAGCCGAGGGCCGTAGGGTCCGGGCTAACCTCGGTCTCGAAACGCTCGAACTAGAGCTGCGAGGTAGAGTCGGAAGTGTAAAAACGCACGTCGACTATATGCCGCTCCCAATTCACGTCGCAGACCCCAATGACTGCAAGTAAATTCGAAATAAACAGTGGCGGCGACGTCAGCACAGCAGGCAGCAGCAGTATTCCATCTTCAACAAGTGGCGGTACGATCAGTTCCTCGGCCGGAACTTCACAGTATTCAACAAGCGCGGAAGCGGACATTGTCAGTCAGCCAATGATGATCCAACCCAATTCGCCGTCTTCCTCATCGTCAACGTCCAAGAATAATGGTGATACGACATTCGAGCCTACTGTGGATATGATGGTCAACGATTTCGACGACGAACAAACACTTGAGGAAGAAGAAGCACTTGCCGCTCAGGAGGCCGAAGATCCTAGTTTGGAGCTCTCGAATTTGCAGAAGGAGAGTGATATGCCCATCGAAGAGCTATTGGCTCTATATAATTGCTCCGGTCCTCCTCCGACGACGAACGTAATCGGATCTGTTTCAGCATCTTATCGGAAAACGGGAAGTAGTGGAAGTGGAAATCAGCGGTTAACTCAAGTTAAGACCATGCAAACTTTACCTGTTGAAGAACCGAAAATGAAGAAGATCGTCGAACCCAAGAAAGAGGAAAGCAAGGAGAATGGCTTGAATGATGACTTGGAGGCAGATGATCTGGACGAAGAGGATGCAGACGATGATATCAAGGAGACATCACAGTTACGTGAGTTGTATCCAGAAACTTATGGGCCAAATGACAAACGCTTATTGCGCAGTAAATTTACTTGAGGAAAGTGCTCTTAATTGTTTGTTCAATGTTTCGTTTCCTTGCAGCGATCTCCAGACAGCAGAGCGACGAAGAGGAAGATGGGGACTACAGTCCCGACGAAGACGAATTTAAGAAGGTGAGTCGCTCAACCGCTTATGAGACTCGTCATTGATAAATTCTATATCTTTCCAGACTATTATGGTCGGAAGTGAGTTTCAAGCTGTGATACCGGAGGGCTTCTTCAAATATGACGACGTGCTCCCATATGAAAATGAGGATAAGCTACTTTGGGATCCCTGCCGGATCAGTGAACGTGACACGGAGGAGTATCTGCTGAACGTGTTGCAAGCGAAACAACAACATCAGCAGAACGGAAACGGCTCTGGCATCGACTCAATTCCAGTCGGAAGTCATTTGCGTGACGACGAGCAAGCCCTTTATCTGCTCCTACAGTGCGGCCACAACACCGAAGAGGCATTGCGTCGCAAGCGAATCAATGCTGTACCGTCGTCGGAGCAGATGAGCAGTTGGTCCGAAGATGAGTGCCGCAATTTCGAAAGTGGCATCCGTATTTACGGCAAAGACTTCCACACAATCCAGCACACAAAAGTACTAAATTAATGTAAGCAATAAGAAAATCTTTTCATTGGATTGTATTGCTAGGTAAGGACGCGATCCGTTGGGGAGCTCGTGCAGTTCTATTACCTGTGGAAGAAGACGGAGCGGCACGATGTGTTCGCGAACAAGGCGCGTCTCGAAAAGAAAAAGTACAATTTGCACCCCGGCCTCACCGACTACATGGATCGGTTTCTCGAGGAGCAGGACAGCGGTGGTAACAATGGCGGACCCATACCAGGCAACACAGCCCCTGGAATCAGTATGTACTTGCGCGATCGAAGTCTATCGCCTGGCCTGCTGGCAACGACACATTCAAACGCCACCCTCTCCAGTAGCGCATCGGTTAACTACCTGCTTCAGGCCGACAACAAACGCAACACTCCTCAGGGAAAGCACACACATTCGCACGCACCAAGCGGTGTGTCGGGACCCGTAACCTGTACAACAGCCAGTAGTATCAGCGAAAGTATTCACAGTGCTGCACTCAAAGATCCGTTAGCCATTGATGATGATGATGATGATAATGATGAGGATGATGACGACGACGACGAAGCCACTACCGACGACAGTAGAAACCCTCTCGCCGTGCAGGAACCTGCCGCCACCTCGTCGACGTGCTTAAACAACATCTCAACTAAATCAAATACAACTAAATCAAATACAACTAAACCAACCGCTACAGCTATTGTCAGTGATGTGATGCAACAACGGACAATGAATCAATGATTCAACGCTATTGTCGCTGGTGCGTGTAACAGTAAACAACATTCGTTTAAGCTTAAAGTGCCTCGTCTTTTAAAATTAACGTCTTCGAAGAAATATAATTAAACAAAAAAAATATTACAAAAACGAAATATTGTCGAGCTACTGTCAAATCCAATTCGAAAGGAAAACCAAAATGGTCATCATGGAAATTTATCAATTGAAATTATTGGAACGTTTACTCCCTCTCTCCTTTCGGAACATTTTCGCGTGTGTCCAACTTTTATCGGATTATTGTATGTATATATTTCCTATTATCATGATTGTTTGGCAATAGTTATGGAACTTCTAAAAAATGAGCAGGTGAAGAATGGGAGCTTAATTTTTGGGGCGGCATGGAAGAAGGCGAAGTCGAAATCAAACCAAATTTGTTACAAAAAAAAAAAAACATATTAAAACAAAATGTGCGATGAAATATATCAAATAAGATGAAATATAATTTTAAATATATAAGAAATGGATGGTGTGGTATTTTTATCTGAGAAAATTTTATTTACAAATTATGTGGGCATTCCAGACTCCGAAATTTTAACATTTTAGAATAGAGGCTTGTGCTTGAGATGCAATCAATTCCGGATTGGATGGTCATTGGAAAGTTTCTTCGCCTAAAAGTGGTCTTTTAAATGTTTTAAATATTCTGACATTAGAGACTGTGCACGAGGGTTTATCCAAAAGTAATGATCATCGGCTATTTCCAGTTGGCAAATTGAAAAAAGTCGATGATGTCTTTTTGGCAGATCGAAGAGTGACCATCAGGCATGTAGCTGAGGTCACAGGGATTTTGTATGGTAGTGTTCAAAGAATCGTTGCCAACGAATTACATATGAAGAATGTCTCTGCGCGTTGAGTGCCGAGAATGTTAACCGACGACCACAAGAAGAAACGAGTGAACATTTCAAGGGTGAACCTCGAAAAGTTCCAGGCGATCTGGAGAAGTTTTTGCCACGTTTCGTAACCACGGACGAGACCTAGTTCCACCGATACCGAAGAAATTCAAGGTATCGAGCTCGGCAGGGAAGGTTATGCATCATTTTTTTTTTTTTGGGACGCTGAAGGAATTATTATGGTGGAATATTTAGCAAAGGAAGCCACTATATCAGGCTTTCACTACGCAGACCAAATAAGATTGCGGGAAGCTATTGAGGAATAAAGACGCGGCAATTTACGAGCCCGAGTGCTGTTTTATTGAGACAACTGACCGGTTTACAAGGCTGCAGTTGCGATGGCCGTAATTCAAGAAACATGATTCGAGCTATTTACCAGATATAGCTCTTTCCTCGGTTCAAGAAACGGCTTCGGGGCAAGAAATTCGAAGATTATAGTGAAGTGATGGCCGCTGTTGGGGCGTTTTGGGAGAGTAAAAACAAAAAAAAAATTGTCTAAGTGTATCCTGGGTTTGGAAAAAACAAACATGAACTAAATGTATAAGCTTGTTAGGAAGCCATGTTGACAAATAAATATTTTTCTTAAGTCACCTTGATTTATATTGATTATCATTAATAATTTTGGATCAACTCTCGTATAGTCCGAGAATCGATTCGGCAAACAAATGCAGGCCTATTATTCTCGAGAGCTACAACTAAATAAAACACGTATTTTTATGTTCACTTGTTTACGGTAGAGACTTAAACTATAATTTTTATATTTTGTTTGCCTATTACAAATGTGAAAATGTATACATCCTATTTGCATATACATATATATAATTTTTCATTTCACGTTATATCTTAAATAGAATTTTCCATGATTTAAATTTAATTTATAGCTTATCTATATATACTTATATATTTCAAAATTGTCTTGACTAAACACCATTTGCATCAGCCAACAGCGCATCCCAATTCGTTTGCATATTGAAAACCTCTTCCTGCAACCAAATTTCATAGTTGGCTTTGAAGTCTTCAGTCAGTTCGATTTTCCGATCCCATCCTCCATACCCGGGACTATATTCGTTCGTTGGTCCATAAACTGAATTCAGAAATATATCGCCGATTAAGCCGACAGCATTACCACCATTCCCGTAGCTGAGACCACCGATGAAATCACCGTCATGTCCATCTACGCCACCTACCCCAGCACCGGCTCCAACTGCAGTCTGCATTCCACCACCACTGTTTCCTGTCGTTCCGCCGTTACTACCACCATTGCCACTGCAACCGCTTCCTCCATTATTCGCACCACCTCCTGCAATGGACGTCTGACATTTTTGCATCGCTTCCGGATAGCGTCGATTGTTAAATCGATCCACGCAAGTTCGAAGTGTGCATTCTTCAGCTTGAAAGTCCCACGGTCGTGATTCCAGGTCATTTCCAAACGCCCAATCGTCGTTGAGTCGATGACGAACTTTCGCATATATGGCACTGATCGTTTTCATATTCGACTTTCGCCACTGTCGCCCCAAATATTTTGTTTGCATTTTTAACAACTTCAGGACATACAGTTGCATCATAGCGTGACGAACCTTTAATGTTTTCTTTAGAATCGGAGCTGATTTGAAAACAACAAGCATCATAACTCGCGAATGTTTCCATTTTATCAATTTATTTAGGACACGCAGCAAATTGATGCAGGAGAACACGTTCCGCCACGAGTATGGCGATGAGTCGTCAAGGACCAGACTCTCCGAGGTCAGCTCAGATTGTTCACCGATTACACATGAGGGAAAGTCGATTATTGGTATTCTAGAAAGGAAGTTTTTTTTTTAGGGGAATTAAGCGCAAAGGACATTAAATTTACGATAAAGCTATCGAGTGCTTCCATACTTCATTAAACTATACAACAGTGAATCAATCTAATTGAGATTGATTGTGTAACGATCATCGTGCGTAACAGTCAACAATTCACATTCAGATGAAAATTAATTTTCGACTTCAAATCAAAAGTGATGCAAAAATAAGTAATTACATGAAACGGATGAAAGGGTGAAATAAAGTGATTTAGTTAATTAGTAATTGGTCAATAAAATTAAGAGGAAAATAGGATAAGTATGCATTGTAACATGAAATCAAGAACTTACGAATCTCTGAAATACTCGGGAACCTACGAAAGAAAGCAATTGATTATGCGCGACTGAACAAAAAAATAGCTGACGTCTTCCTGAAAAGGATTTAACAGATATATTGTTCCGAAGTTCTTTTCAATTGTTTACATCTTGCAGTGATCCTGATTGATGCCATTGATACACATGAGCGTACGCAAGACTTTGAAATAGATGAGGGAAAAACCCAAATTTGGGACATACTTTCCATGATTTTCAGTGAAGTATTGTGATGGTATAAGAAAGATTTAGTATGGGGTAAAATGTAACAAAACAATAGAGCAATAGAGAGGGCAACTACACACGCCACCGTCCACAGGTAGCCATCATCAGTATGGTAACCGGCCTGAAAATCACCATGCCCAAGAGTGTACATAAGAATTATGCTAAGTATGAAAAAATATTTTCGCCTATTATCACACGCTGTGATAGTATAACAAATTATTTCCAACTTCTGACAAGGCTTAGTCGAGGTTCAAAGAAGACCCTGAACTTCACAGCCAAATTATTCTCAGTGACAAGGCATATTTTTAGCTATATGGCTTCGTGAACCAGCAAAATTGCCACATTTATTTAAGCGGCCAGCCCGAGGTGTTCGTACAGTATCCATTGCACCCGAAAAATGACTATTTGATGAAAAACTGAAATGGAAATTTTCCAAATGCCAGTGGTGCTCCATTTTAACTAATTTTTTTTGGCATAAATTGCAACTGGAGGAATTGAAGGATATTCAGTCCCAAACAGGATGATGCCACATGACATACAGCGACCAACACAATCTAGTTATTGCAGAAGTGCGGTGATCGTCTCATTTCCAGAAATGATTATATCATTTGTCAGGTTCAGGCTCCCATCTTTGACAACAACCCAGAAGCTTAACTTTCTTCGTCGGACAATCAAACGGAATGTATGTCTCCGCGAGTATTTAACAAGTGACGAAGATTATAAAAATATACAAGCGACAGCGGTTTACGTAAACAAAGAAACAACACTGATAAAGTGCCAGAATAGTGCCAAACTGCCAAATCAACAAAGACGAGAAGAAAAGAAAAATCAGAAAGAAAGCAGGTGAGTGGTCGAGCAACCAGCAACGTTTTGAGGTTCCGTCAGGTTACAGGGAAATAATATAGTGATTAAATATCGAATTCTGACTGACTGTAGAGCTGGCAGTGTGTCTTGTTCAACGCAAGACGAAACCAAAGCCAACCCATGTTCCTCGTCCAGAAACTTCGGACGATTTGAAGGTGAAATTGCTGGAATATCGAATGAAACAACTTTCGAAAAACACGATGAGGGTGTTAGTTCTATAAATGAACAAATAGGAAGAGTGAAATCTCCCTTTTCGCAAAAAGGGATTCAAATGAAGCATACGAGTGACTCCAAGATCGATTGTCCAATAAGAGCTGGATTGTAGGATTGTAGGACCCAGAAGCCGAATGCACTTACCCTCCAGGCAGAATTATCTGCCATATTTAAGACCACACACATAATAAACAAAACAAACACTAAAAGATTAAGATTCCTAAAAATTAAGCTGTCATCGGATAGTCGAACGGTTTTCAAGGCATGAATTCATAGAAGCGAAATAGCGATTCCGATTGGCCTCCAGCTGATATGGATCAACGACTATGAAGGCAGCTGATACCAACGGCAAAGAAGGGTTTAAACTGGCCTGCATTGGTCGCACTTTCTACTGGGGTTTTACGAAGGCCGATACGAAAATGACATGGAAATTAAAACAGAGCCCGCGAAAAAGATCGAAAACTACTGGCTTGATGTGAAGAGTTTGAAACACTCTAAAGACTAGCTCAGCTGCGGTGGCAAAGGAGCAAAAGAAACAGTGACTCAAAGCAAAAGCGGCATAAGACACCTATGGCAGACCGTAATAAACTGCCTTTATTGCAAAAATTTCCTACACAAGGTAGGTAAGAAGCGGGGTAACTGATCAAATACTGGAGAGAGAGAGAAACGACAGAGAATTTGGAAGACCGTCTCACACACACACTCACGGTAGACTATAGATCCTTGGCTGTATTCTTCTATTCACTTGGGACATCAGAAAAGTCCCGTTGGAGGACATAGCCCGTTTGATAAGGAGCTTGGATATCCTACACGGCCAAACGCTGGGTATGCACAATAGACCCAGAAGGTCGCTGTGCTATAGGGGCGATCTTGGCAAGGTGCCTTTAATTCATACACAGTTGAGGATGAGGCTTAACCTATATTTGTAGGCAAACCTAATGCGCATGCTAGATTTGATTCGCGACTTTTAAACTAACCAGTCGTTTTCAAGCGAACTGAACAAAATTATTGAATTATTTTTGTTTTGAACTTGAAGAGTTCGCAAGTTGCAGACGTATATATGGGTACTACCTAAATTAAGGAGTATAGACCCCATAAAAGATGACCTCTCATCAGTGAAGAGATGAGTACGTTCTGATACCTCCAAAACATCCAGAAATGAGGTTATTATTATTCAAGTAAGTTCCCCGATGATGCAAAATCAAAGAAACACAATCAGAGTACTTGCAAACGAGATTAAAATTAATATCCGCCTTCACTGAACATCTGGCCCTTAGGATGACCTCAGCAAAATTTGTGTCAAAGTTGCTAGCAATGGAGCAGAATACACTACTTTTGGAGATTCTGCAAGACTGGCTGGAGATTATGAATAGTGATTTCAGCTTTTTAGAACGGCGACCACTGGTACTTGGGTTTAATACCAACACCCCTAAGGCGCTGAGAAGCAAGGCTGGTCTATATTAACGTCACAGTCATGCTGGCCCGTCTTTTTTTACCGCCAGTGCCATAATTCATCGTGAGTATACCCCCACACGCCCTTACTTTTCTCCCAATGAGTACCGATGCATCACCTTCAAAACACAATAGGTCTGTTACCGTACTTTCAGCAAACTGCAGCAGTAACAGAATTTGGCAGCTGGCTTCTTTTTGCTGCAAAATTTGGCTTGCATTTGGCTTGCAGCAAAAGTACGGAAACGACTTGCTACGAATCTATTTTAATATATTATAATAGATTCAAGTACGGAAACAGACCTAATGAGACACACATGACTAGACCTCTGGGCAAATTATAGATTTCTTAAGACTGGTACTGAGTTGATCGTGAAGCTAACTTTTGACATGTCTCCATTATCTGATCATTCTTTCGAGCGAAAATTTTGGCAATGGAGAAAAGCAGAGACACTGATCATTCTTGATGGATAAAATGTCAAGAATTTCACTTTTCGATCGATTTTCTTATTGGAAAGACATTTGCACATTTGAATTTTCAAATTGAAACACCAAATGTCACTTTTTAACTCGAAAGAAAGAACTGCACAAACTAAATTGCAATTGAAGACATCTGTCAATATCAATTGAAGACATCTGTCATGATGCTACCGATGCCTCTGTGGAACTGGCTGAAATGTTTTGCGAAAGCTATGCAGCAGTAAAAGGCGAGTACTATTTTTAAATTATATTATCTATAAATCTGAATAAAACTTGGATGAATATTTTTTTGAACAGATCGCGGCCCAAGATATTCCAAATGTGGCTTACTTGATATATTAACAGAAAATGGCGAACATAATAAGTAAGTCAAAGCAGGACCTTCGGAAATATATCTTTCTCATAAAGAAATGTGCCAATGCGATCACAGAACCAACATTGGAGAGCTAGTATGAATGCAGCAGTCTTAACACAATGCGAAAAATCTAGCATCAATCACGGATTGCCGAAATTCCCCGAAAAAATACCGACAAGAAATCAAGCGTATGATAAAGTCTCTGAAAAATCAGGAGCAAATGCAGCGGGTTATTGGGGGCGTCATCAGAAGGACGCTAAGGCTCAAAAGGAACAATAGTGCTATAACGACAACGACGATATGCAATTTTCCGCATTCTGCAGATCTATGCCAAGGAGCTAGGCCAATAAGCTTTGAAAGATCTTAACAAATTGTTCAGCAGACGAAACCCATTTAACATGTAGCTTCGTAATCAGTAATCAAGATTCTGAATTTTCAGTTCAGAAATCAAGATTCTGATTGATGGGATTATTAGTTAAGCAAAATTTTCGATTTTTACGAGTGCTAATACCTCCTCGATACGTACATATAGAAATTTTTTAAGAGAAGTAGCTTAAGAATCAAAGTTTAGATCGAACTTTGTTCTTGAGAGCATCAAAAATTACCACAAAAATAATTTTTCCAAAGAAATCATAAAATTATGCAAAGTGAAATTAAATATTGTGTTAGATTAATATTGCAACATAAATACGGCAAGCATTTCCCCGACTGATTTGTATTTTCAGTCAGAGAAAATCATATTATGGTAAATTGTTAGAGCATGAGCTACAGTTATCAATCAAAGAGGCTATTGTTGAGATTCGAGGATAATGATATATGAAAATACAACACCAATGCAACCAACCGAAAGATATGAATAAACAATATTGCTAATATACATATTTACATTTTGGTGAAAACAATAGCCGCACAAACGTTCTAGTATATAGTGTTTGGAAAAGCAATAAAGCCATAAACAAATCAGTTTCTCTCTACAAATTTCGTAGCCTGATACTTATTATCAAATACCAAACTAAAATTGCATGAAATAAATCCAATAAATTACTTATCATACAAACAAACATATTATGTGCCCACACACACACACATACATCAAAGATATACCATATTGCAATACACAATTTTTATGGACTCACCCATTTTTGAAGCCGACATATTCCTGGATATTTTGATTGAAGAATTTCAATACGAGCGGTATGCAATTGGCAAAAACTAGATGTTGTGACATAAATTCAAACTGATAGACATGATTAATTTTGAAATGTTTCAAATATAACAGTAGAATAGCTGAAACTGCTTTAACAATTATTTCTTTATGTCGATTTACATCGATACCGAGCTTTGTTGATTGCGATACAGTCATCCTGGTGAAGTAAAAATTTAGGTTAGATGCTTCATAATTGATTTAATTTCAGAATATTGGCACTAATTAGTTAATGGAAAATCCAAGAAAATAAAAAACGAATGATAGAAAACTCAACTGTGAACTTATTACAAAAAAATAAAGATAAATTACAAGGAGACGTGGTAGTAATTCGTTAAACTGCAAGTTTGGAATGCTTGTTATTATCTATATATGTATCTGATTGAAGCTTTAAACTAATAAAAAATCACTTAAGTCGAAAGCGTAACGAATTATACAAATCGCTGCCTGAGAAACAAAAAATAAACATTTACTTACGGCATATCTCTCGGTAGTACATCGGCCATTATATTTATACTTTCAGTTTTCGACTTGGATGTAGGCGATGCAGCCAAAAGAACTTTGAGCAATGCTATCATATATTGCGGCAGATTAGGTAGAATTGCTTGATATAGAATTTCAGCAGGTGTCATTCGGATTTCATTTTCGGTAGTCGAAATAGGATTACGAGCAATCTCTTCTTCTTTCTTGATCTGAACGTCAGCTAAACTGATGTACATGTGCTGTAAGATTAAGAGAAAATTCCGAAATTCAACAGATTTACAGGCGAACTTGATATAGTGGTTGTAATCAAAATTTCAAAAACAAAAAAAAAATAGTTTTAGTTTTGTGATCTTACTCGTTTCAGCGTTTTGATTCCTTCATGAATTGGTTGCGGTAATCCAGCCAGGCTTTCGTGATCGTCCATTAATGTATAGCCGATAAATTTACTGCGTGATATATCTAGAAATTGATCTATATCTTTTTGACGAACTTTCGGTGCCCACGGTAGACGTGTTACATTCCGGAACATCGACATAGCATTGTACATTGGATGATCGTATTTTTGGCCTGGTTTGAGAATGAGTGAAAAAAAAAATATCCAATTTTATGCATAGAGAATATTTATAAATGAGAAATACAAAAAAAAAAGGAATTTCGTGGAGTTTAATTTTCATATGATTAGATCTTAAAAACGTTATTTTACACTATCAGATATGTGTTAGTCCGGCGAGCGCACAGTTGGGCTAACAAGACCCGCAACATTTTGAAATACGTGTATTTTCTAAGATAATTATGTGACAAAGGATCCCTTCTTTTCGTTTCTCACGATCACTTAGCCCTGTCGCGCATGTATGAGTGAATAAATGTGAGTAAATACGACGAAGGGTAAGTTAGACCCAACCATACGCACTTAATGTCGTATTTGTGGGTCGTATTTTCAAAACAAGTTTAACTCATTTAGCGTTATTTTAAGTTTCGAAATGGACCGAGAAAAACTCAAACGGCAGCGGATTTATGCGACATTACAAGAATCAGACTCCGAAAGTGACATAAGTTTGTTGTTGAGTGAAGACGAAGAAGATCACCTGAGTTTTCGCGAGAAGAAAGCGATGTTATACCTTTAGTTGAACTACGGCGTCAAGTACATGCTTCTTCTTCATTGGTGACTTCTGAAATCGAGGAAAGAACGCTGTACTGTTTTGGAAGAGACGGGACAACATGGCAGAAGGAACCGTTGCGGCAAAATATTCAAACTCATTCGAAAAATATTATTACGCAAATACCAGGCATACAACAAGAAGCACAGAGTGTTAAATTAGAAAGTGAGAGTTAGAGCATGTTTATTAATGAAATAATAATAGAGAAAATTTTAATGTTTACAAATGCTCGAATTAAAGCCAAATTGGCAGCTTTGCAGGACCCTTCAAAATACAGTTATGTGAAATTTTTCGGGGCTTCTGTATATTGCCGGCATGCATCGACCTGAAAGATAGAATCTAAAAGATCTTTGGGCTTCAAATGATAGAGGCATTGATATTTTTTAGTTGATGATGTCGCAGCGACGTTTTCACTTTATTGAAAATAAATTTTGTTTTAATTACTTCACTACACGTGGTTGAAGACAATCTTTGGACAATTTAACACCTATCCGGGAGATTTTCGCAGTATTTGTTGAAAATTGTCGTAGAGCCTACTTGCCTGAAGAAAATCTTATAATAGACGAGATGCTCTTAGCGTTTCGAGGCACGTTTAAATTTAGGCAGTACATTCCATCTAAACCAGCCACATATGGACTGAAGATATTTGCACTGGTAGATTCAAGTTCATTTTATATTTTGAACCTCAAAATTTACGCATCAAAGGAAGCTGCCATTCTGGAAGTAATAAGCCATTTGATGTGGTAGATCGCCTCGTGAGGTCCATTTTCAAAAAAAAAAACCGAAACATCACATTTGATAATTGGTTTACCAGCTTCGAATTAGTAAATCACTTAATCCAGGAACACATATTAACATTTGTAGGTACTATTCGAAGGAATTAAAAAACAGATGCCACTAGAATTTTTAAAAACACGACATATATTCGACGACATTTGGCTTTCAGAAAGACCTTACGATAGTATCTCATATTCCAAAGAAAAACAAGGTGGTTTTGCTTATGTCGAGCCTCCATCCCGAAGACAGGATTGTTTAAATTCAAATCTAACATTCCTGTGCATGTCACTGAATTCGCATGCTGCAACATTCTCGTACACATCAACTAAAAACACATTGAATTCTCACAGATATTCTTTCCTGTGAATTATCGCATGTAATTCTAGCGCCTCTAGACAAGGTAAACTCTTACGATTAGCGAATCATGTAGAAAATATGTAGAAGAAAATATCCAAGCGATTCTATGAAGGTTAAATAAAGACCACAAGACGGAGAAATCTTACTTAAAAAAGGCATCAGGCGAGTTGAAGGATGCACGGCGCATCTTCCTCACCAAACATGAGGCATTAGAGCCTTTTTTGGACGTGAACCAACAACATGCCTACACAAAAAAACGGTTTCTTTTCGACCATTCTTGAAGTGTACGAAAAGGCCAAGGAGCTCATAAGTAGATAAGTTTTCAGCTGACACCAATACGAAAGAATCCCAACCGGAAAACTTTCAAGTATCCGACAATGCATCTTCCAACGATACTAAATTGCCTGACACCAGCGTCAAATTGAGGCAACTAGTGCGAAAGCAAAAGGTCGCAATAAAAGACGCGCAGCACTTGATTCTAAATCTTGAAGAAAGGTCGTGGGAACAGCACGATAACAAGAGGATCTTAATTAACAGCATGTTGAACAAGCTTTTATTTCAGATTGTTTTTGTGTACCAATTTTTTTCCTAGCTTGTAAAAATATTTTAATTTAAACCAATTTTTTCCTTTCGAAGCTAGATTTATTTGGATTACTCGACATATATCGATATTTCGAGGGTAAACTGGCCTCTTCTTCAGTGTCTATTGGTCTATTGGTCAATAGACACTGAAGAAGAGGGCAGATTACCCTCGAAATATCAATATATGTCGAGTAATCCAAATAAATCTAGCTTCGATAGGAAAAAATTGGTTTAAATTAAAATAACTTTATTTCAGTCCTTTTGCACAAGCGACTCAGCTACCTCTATCAAGGTCTTCCACGACACAGCCAATGAGTGTCTTCTGGGACTTAAAAAAAAACATGGGAATCTCCATAGATACTTGGGATCCCATATTGCTATATCTACTTTGCAAACGGCTTTACCGGGACACTCTAGACCTTTATGAACAGACAATCGAATTACCAAGAGAACTGGATACAGTGCAAAACTTCCTAGCATTTTTAGAGCAGCGCTTTCAAAGTCTTGCGGCGCTTGGAACAAAGAAGCTAGCGTCATTTAATTCAAAATTTAATCCACCGGGGAATAAAGAAAGCCTGTGATAAACACATTTTATAATATAACTAAAGTTGAGGTAGATGTGGCTGACGAGCTTTGTTCAACTTATAGTTTAATTCGCAATTAAAAAAAAAAATGGTCACTGTCAATTTTTTATGATATGTTGAATATGTCAGCAATACATAATAATAAGTATAATAATAGTAGCATAAAACGACGTAAATTTCTAAAAAAAAAAAATTAAGGTCTTGCTCTTGTTCTTGCTATTTAGGTCTTGTAGGAGAAGCGCAGATTAAATGTTAGGGAGTCAGGCACCGCAGAAGAAAGTTTTAAAGTGCAAAAACAAGAGGACCAGAAATGTTTACGACCATTGGAGATCAGAGATGATTCAATACTCCGCATGGCAAATCTTATTTCATTCTTGGCAAGAGATCGTAAACTAGAGAAATCAACAAATGGTTTTGGTCGGAATGGAGACTTAAACATTTTATTCGAGCAGAATTTTGACTATAAAGAGGGCCAAGGCCCGACGTCGGGCTGTTGTGCCACGTTGATGATGAAGAGCGCATTTAACTCTCTCGGTAAACCAAGAAGCATCGTTACAGTGACGCTACCAGAAAATTGGGAGTATGAGAATATTACAAAATTTCTTAGCCGCAGTGTCGATTTTAAATCATCGGAGCAAAACAAACTAATTAATTGATAGAGTTGTCAAAATTAGTTGTTTTTCTTTTAAATTAAAACGGCGTGTATTTTTTATAACGACGATTAACTAGGTTAATGAAAATATGTATAATAAATGGTCGGGGTTATGTATCGTATTAGGTGTTGAGAGAGGAGATAATACAAAAAATTAAAGGAATGTTAAATCTTGGAAAGCATGATGTCGAATGCAATTCCTAGATAGATGACTGCCTTCGAAACTGAGCGTACACATACACGAAAATTATGCAACTGTAGGATAATTACTTTACATGTAAATATGGCAGCACATAAAATTATATGTATAGGTAAATTGCGAACAATAAAAGACACTCTTGCATTGAGCCTCGAAAAAGAAAGACGTATTTTATTTTCATTTCGCCGAGACAGATGAGTTCCAGGATCTTATTGTTCACGTTAGGGACACAAATATTATTGTAAGACACAATACGAGAAATTCAGGGTCCTATTGGGCGGATGGCACATTAGAATCACCACAGATAAATTTCAAGAAAAATCTCAGAATTTCAACAATATCCGAGCCCAGATGGTAGTGTAAGTTTGAAGGAGACGCAAGTTGTGATCATCCTCCAGGCAGGGAAATCATTACACGCTAAGCCAAAGGATTATAAACCAAGTTATCTAAGCTCAATTCTACTGTACGGTATTTGATGACTAACGCCTTAATTTTGAAATTCTTCAGAGCGATTAAGTTCGATTTGATACTTTGCAAAACGTTTCAATAGTATACACATACATTCAAATATCTACTTACCACCCGGACCTGGTGCTGCTGAATTTGTAGTCGGATCGTCATATGGACGATAGTAGTCGGATAAATCTTCTTCAGTTTCAGCTGCCTGTGCTTCCATTTCCATTGTCATTTGTTCCTGTTCATCCAGTGAGCTTTGTTTCATCAAACTCTAATCATCCCCGGTTTCGAGCAGCATATTCATCGCAGCGGAGAACAGCGTGTTTTTGTGTTGTTGTTTTTTTTTTTCATATTTTTTTATTTATATATTTTGTTTTTTGAGGGGGTGGTGGTGGTGGTGGTTGTTGGTTGATAAAGAGAATAAATTTGCAGAAAACGGAAAATGAAACGGTGTATGGAAAGAGAGAACGGAAAAACAATACAAAATAAATAGAATTAAATTTGATAAAATTAAATATATATGTTAATATAATATTGAAGCCAAATTCGCGATAAAAAAAAGTAAAAATTTAAGCAATATTTACATAAACAATTCGATAAAGTGAAATGAATCAACAAATTTGTAAGTTATTCATAGATTTCAAAAACAAGCATTTAAAAAGATTTTTTTTTTAAATCATCAGATGAGCATTAAGATTTTTTTTATAGTAAAAAAAAATGTGTAGAAAACAGTGTGTCAGTATGATTATGGGGGTTTTTTCGGATTTGAACAGACGAAGAGGATTTTTTATTCGTAATATGAAAATGAAATTAAGACGTGGCAAAAATGTGTGTGTGCGACAGGATAAAAAAAAAAGAAAACAAATATCATTAAAATGATCATATTTGAAAGGATTATATCCTAAGTATGATGCTGCTTTTCGTAATTTTTTTTTTTTTGTTTGCTTTGCTCTAATTTTGATACACACAAGAAGCCTACTACGAAACTAGTTTTTTGTTCAACTTGCATTATTATAGATTATAGTGTGAGAATGAAGAGTTCTATGTAGCTAATAATTATTAATCGTTCAATAAACCAGCAGGATGAAGTGGAATTTCGAATGTATGCTATACTATATATATATGTATAGATATGAAATATGAAATTTGCGATATAATAGCGAAAAATATAAATATTTGCATAATATATGCGACTACTAGCTAAGTAAGCGCTAATTGTGTTTTCGATGAAAAGGATATTTTTAGTAAAGGATATTTTTCTTAAGGTATTATAGCATAAATAAAACTTGGTTGATACAATTGCCGAATTTATGTTTTTCTTCTTTGGATCCATAAAAATATTTGGTATTTTTTTTTTGCGCAGGAACGTAGACATAGGTATGATGAATAAACTTCAAAGAATATATGAGTAGCTTCAGCCAACCAAATACAAGCGATCGAAAATATATCACAATTCGACTCCAGATATATTGTCAGGTTTGAATTTTGTGTAAGTTTTGTTTCCAACAAACGTCGAAAATCCCACGTGGGACAAAAAACAGAGGGGATTGATATCGGAAGAAGCACTGTTAATATTAGTCCTTGGCCTCGGTGAAAAACAATAAGTTTACACTACTATTAAAAACTTATTTAATTTACATGCAGCCAAGAAGAAAAAGAAGTCACATACAAAATGTAAATCAACTAGTTAAACTGTCTATATCTATAATTTTAGAATTACCAGATGCAAACGTTACTTCGGTTTAGAATACAAAATAACCAGTTTTTTTTTCAATCAATCGTCAATTTTCTAATCAAACTACTTTTTGATGCATGCTCCTTTTTGTAAAATATCAAACGAGTCAGAACATCATGATGCGCTTTATTAGAATTAATCGAATAATATTCTTTAGAAAAGGCTTAGATAAGACGCGAGTCGAGCATAATCAAATCGAAAACACCAAGACCAAGATGAAAAATTTCGAAAAATCGAAAGAAAAACAATAAAAAAAAATTAATAGTTGATAGGAAGAGAATAAAGTACGGCGGAAAAACGAAAAACTTTTGGAAAACCAATGAAGAAATGTGAAAAGCATCTCTACCTCTTGCAATATATCGTTCGTACGTACTCGTCTAAATGCGTTCCGTTTTGGATTTTGATTATCTAAAATATCAGCAGCTGTTGCAGGCGGTGAACTTGCTCTCATACACTTTGCCACTTCTAATGTATCTTCTTTGGTCGGACTTAGTCCAGCAGCAATACGATATTCATCTAAATTCGGAGACAATTGAAAAGAAATTTTTTTTTAAAGTGGTCTCTGTATCTACTCGGTGAGGCACTCGAACTGCAACCAACTTTACAATGCTGTAATTTCCGAACCGTTCGTACTACAGCTATCAAACTTTGCAAAATGAACTCAACCTAAAGCCTTGCAAAAAATAAAAAAAATGGATGAACTCATCGGCGCACAAAAAAAAAATTAGACTCGAAAGAGTTGCTTCGTTTGGGAGAAAGTGATGAGATGCTGTCTTTGATTTTCTCCGATGAGTCACCATTCGCAATCGAGCAGTAAAAACAAAATGACCGGGTTCACTTATCAGAGAGGTCAGCCGAAAATTTGAGCCGCCGGATGGCCACTAGAAAGCAAGGGGGCACCGATGGTGATGCTGTGGTGCGCCGTATGCGCCGATGACCGCTCTTCGCTCGTATTTATCGACCGTAGTGCGCGAAATTATCGCGAAAATGTTTTGAAGCGAGGACGAACAAATATTTCGGCCGTAGACGCTTGACATTCCAACAGGACTCCGCACCATCGCATAAGGCACGCGTCACCCAAGAATAGCTTAAGAAAAAATAAACCTTCCGTGCTTCATATCATTATCACAATGGATGCCAATCAGTTGAACTTTTCTATTTGGAATATTTTGAAGTGCAAGTTTGGCACTAAAAAATACCAAATTTTCGATCATCTCAAGCAATCGCTTCCGCCGGAATGGACCAAAATACCGCAGAGCCACTTGCGGGCAACATGCGACATTTTTACTGACCGACTCAAGGCTATAATCAGTGTCAAAGGCGGCCCATATCGAACGTTTGGAATAAATTCTTAAATTTAATATATTTTCTGACATTTTTGACTTTTTCCAATAAAATTCACGAAAACATTTGTAAAAAATTAGAGCGTTTTGAAAAGTTGCAGTTCGAGTGCAAAGCTGACGACAAATTATTGTCAAATGCTCTTCCGGTACTTACTTTTTAAATTTCTTAATGTATCAATCCCACCTAAACTGACCAATGAGACTTTCCATAGTAAAAGTAAAACCTTTTTCATAGGAAAATGCGGTGCCGATCCACTACAAAAACGTGTAATCATACCTAATAGTTTAATTGCTAGCAGTTCATCGCCATAGTGTGTATCTGTTGGGATAGGAACGGGGAAAAATATATAAACAAAATTAACAAAACTTGTTGGTAATGTTTTTTTTTTAAAAGATTTTCTCTTTCTTCAACTTTTGTTTTAACTAAAAATTTCTCATCTAAAGATATGACTTTTCATACTTACTGAGATCATTTGTAAAACTTTCAGCTACATGTCTATAATCCGGCGAATCGTTTTCTTTTTCTGCTCTTATCGTTTCTGTTAATATATAAAGTACAGATAGAATAACTCGTAAATCCATTGAATCACTTAATGATACTGCAACCTTAAGCATTGCATTGTCCGCTGATGATGAATTTCTAGAGAATTAGAAATAGAAACTAGTTCAGACAGAGGAAAATAAATTCGATTGAAAACAAAATATCTAAGTTCGGATTTTAGAAGTTGGATTGTACATTATAGATAGCATGAAATAGATAAATCAATACGTACTCAATTTCTAAATTTAATAATTCTACGAATGCACCGAATACATTCAATTCATATAGCAACAGAACATTTTCTCGTGTATTATCCTGTTGTTCTTGATCCGATTGTACTTCAGCCCAGCATCCTTGTGCTATATACAGTATACAACGTGCCGCTCGCATTCTAATTTGACGATCCGATACATCCAGTTGATCTAAAAGTTTCATTATGATACTTTTACGTTGTACAATTGGAATTTTATGCCAACTTGGTGGCAATCGATAGAATTCCATTTGTTCTTCGAATGCCTGTACGGATTGGACAAGTTTGAATTATATAAAAATTTCTAAAGGCAATATAGAGGAATTTACTTACTTGTACATTGAGTTGAAATTCACTAAATTCGGTATAACTATACAGTTCGGCAATTTCACTGCCATACAAATCAGTGTCGGCATAGATGAAATCCAGATCGAGTCCATCGGAATTGACACCGATCTATTACGAAAATAGAAGGAATAAATATAAATGCAAATCAACAAGAATTTCAGATGGAAAAAATTCGAGCGCATAGGAACCGCTAGAAGGACTTGACTTTCGAATCAAAGCAGAGGAAATGAGAGAATATTTTTTGATATCTTATAATTGATTATTAACTTAGATCCTTGTTTACGGATGCTTGGTCTGGCGGCCAGTTAAGATACCAGAGTTTTTTTTTTGTAGACTTTCTCTGGACACACGTCAATGAGGACAAACTTATAACTTACGGGTATGAAGCGTAATTAAAATTAATAGCGTTTGTTTCTTCCCTTATACCAATTTTCGATTGTCTGGGAAGTACTAGGACGATATGTTTGATGATACGTTGATGCACACGGACCGTGCATAATGATTGAGTGATGGAGACAGTGGAAGGAAGGAAACAAAAGCCCAATCAATGAGAAATAATGCTTACAATTCGTTTCATGGAACCTTATCTACCATTTTATTTCTTTTCGACATCAGCATTGAACAGAACGAGATGACGAGTCGGAGCGTCCTAAGTTCTGGTCGGAGGATGATACAAGGCTCGCATGACGGAAATGCCGCGAACCGTTGTGTCATCAACAATATTTGATAAGCTAATCTGCGAATCAAGGAAGTGTGAAATGGGCTACAAAACAACGAGCGTCCTAAAGCCCAAGCCCAATCATATGAGGTTGCCCTCAGACCCAGCCATCGGTCGCAATTAATATCCACCAGTTGTTTTTAGAAACATCCACATGTTTCAAGGCCCGGGAGAATGTTGCCGATCCGAATGATTTCAATTTTAAATTTAAGTTTTAAAATCAATCATTCGTAGTTAACCATGAGCTTTTTGTCAACATATTTAATGTTTTTTTTACTTTATTACTTTACTTTCATGTCATTTGAATTAAATGAACTAATAAAAAAAATTATCAACGAAATTTCATTGTTTAATAAAAATCATATGCACGTGAAAACGCAAGTCTCACATTAATGCTGTAGATGAGAACAAAAAAATGTAAATGAATAACTACTTACCTTTCCGTTAACGTCATTCATCATGATCGGCTTTCGTCTTGAGACTGTATGAGGTTTCCCAACTTATTATATGTCTTTATTATTTGTTTTATTAGCAGCAAACAGTATTTATAAACAATATGATTCAAATTTAATTCGCAAAATAATCCATTCATATTATATTACTTCCGTGTTCAATAAAGTTTTCGTATCACTGTTGCCGGCGCAGCAATCATCAACAAACGAGTGTAACTGAATTATGAACATTTCTATGAGCCAAAACGTTTACAAATATACAAAAAATAAACAATCTATATTTTATGTTTATGCATGTAGAGATGGACAAAAGAGCTCATGGCTCACCACCGATCATCCTTTTATACAATGCAGCGCGTGCGAAAGCTTTCGTTCGAATAAACTTATTGATATGTGCACCGAACAGTGTACTGAGAGTACGGTGCAATACTGAGTCTGTTCTCGTACCTGAATCTATTATAATATAATAATAAAATAGATTCGCAGCAAGTTGTTTTTGTGCTGCAAGTCAAAATTTGCCACAAAATGAAGCCAGCTGCAAAGTTCCGTTGCTGCAGTACGCGAACAAATCTACAGTAAAAAAAAAGAGCGATCGGTCTTGAGCCATGAGCTCCTCTGACCATCTCAATATATCCGAATATTTCATCACATATTACCATGAATAACATTTTAATTCTTGATTGCATTGTCACAGATTTCTGCTAAATGTTTTTTTTTCTCTCGTAAGCAATCTTTGAAGCTTCCTCACCACCCCTACTATTACTACTAAAAATCCACGCTTGGGTGTCGACACGACTCAACGAGAATCAATGCCCTTCAAATAAATCGCGAATAAAATCACATATGACACACAATAATCAAACTACATTAGCTCTTAATCGAATTTGCAATAATTTCACTTGAAATTTTGCACTGCAACTTAATTTTACGCAAAAAAACGAAAGAACTCTGATATCAATTCTGCAATGTGCTTTCGAGAAAATTTTATAAGTCAAATGAAATGTCAAAGTGATTGACCATCGAATACACAAACCTAGCAATGTACATAATTTTTATGGGATGGCATGTTGAGAGGCGCAGCTCAGATGTGCGATTTTCGTTCGGATCATTTCGAATTTATGAGAAACGTTGAAAAATTTTCAAATCAAAATGAAATAAACAATAGTTCGAAAAATTAATAGACACTAAATAAATAGCTAATGAGTAGTGAACAGTAGTCATAATATTAGCATGCAGGATTTTATTGCAGAAGATCCAGCAGAGGATAATTTAAGTGATAATGTATTTATTCGTTATTACTTAAATCGGCCTCTGATGGAACAAACTACTGCAATAAAATTCTGCATGCAAACATTATGACTTAATATCATTGTTTTATTGAATACTTAAGTTAGATTTATTAATATCGCTACCGTAAGTTACTAATTATTATTAAAATGTTCTTAGATTATAGTTACCAATTTTTTTTTTAAAGTAAATTAATTGTGTTTAGACAGTTTAATATACTTGAACATAGTTTAATGTACTTAAACACTTGGATTATTGTTACTAAATTTTTTTCTTCTTCTGTCATTTCTATGAAAATTCAATCTATTGTAATATGGTAATTAGAACACGAAATTTAGGTTTGACAATTTAATTTATTGCGACTTTCAATCTACACAGTGATCTATCTATCTCGTTGTCTAAAGAAAGACTGACTGTCACCATCCACATCGATCCACACACACAATGGCGTAGCCCACTTCACTGTGGACTTGACTCGTGTGGTACTCGCTCTGGATAATGGTACAGTCACAATGGCGTTCGCAGTGGTGTTTGTAGTGGAGGCAGATTCTGTACTACAACTCGTCCAACCTGACGACTGATCGTCCTCGATCAGGGAAGCTTTAGGATTAAAGACCGCAGCTAAAGGATTTAGCATACTCTCCTCGTTTTCTGCTTCGAGATACTCCGGATCCCAGTCCTCTTCCTCGAGCCATTCCTCCTCCTGGTATTCTTCCTCATCCTGGTATTCGTCAGTGTCTGGTGCTATTGGGAGATTATGATTTACTAGGGAATTAGTTTGCCATCTCCTCAACCTGCCCGCTTCAACTATACCATCATAAGGTAACTGTGATTGCTGACAATCTTCAATGTCTCTTACCACATACCTATCATTCTCAAGGACCTTGTGTATCATAAACGGACCACGGAACCTCGGGATTAGTTTTTTATTAGTTCCTACTGTCGTATCAACGTTTCTAAGGACTACGAAATCACCAACTTTGTATATTTTAGCAGGCCTACTGTGCTTCAAGAAGTACTCCAGGTTATATTGTTGAGACTTAGCTTGATTTTCTGCAGCGATGCTTCGTGTCTGATGCAAGGGTCTATCATCAAGGCCTACTTTGTCCTCCAGGTACTCATCTAGCTCACTAACTATACTACCTCTCTGGGACACTCCGAACAGCAGTTGACTTGGCGTAAATCCAGTAGCAGTACTTACAGAATTATTTATAGCGAATTCGACTTCAACTAGTTTAGAAACCCAATCTGCATGGTTGATGCCTTCGGTTAACTTTCCCAACATACCTTTCAGGGTTCTATTAACTCGCTCTACTTGTCCGTTAGCTTGCGGTGAGGCAGTAGCCACCTTAATGTGTTCGATATTATGACTCTGCATAAAGGCAGCAAATTCCAAAGAAGTAAAGCAGGTACCTCGATCTGAGATAATTCGTCTAGGTCTGCTATAGTAAATGAAATATTTTTCTAAGGCCGCAGTGACTTCCCGTGAACTAGTGCTATTGGTAGGATACAGTCTGACGTACTTCGTAAAAGCATCCACAACCACCAATATATGCTTTCTCTTAGATTGAAGTGACGGTAATGGGCCAAAGTGGTCAAGGTGTACAGTATCAAAGGGCAGCGGTTTCTTTGGGATACTATGCAAATTGCGTTCAGAAGTGCTGGCAGCAGGCGAATACATAATGCATGGAATGCAATTACGAATAAATTCTTCAATTTTCTGTCGACCTCCGGGAAACCAATAATTGTGTTTGATCCTTTGCCACGTCTTTTCAACTCCTTGATGACAAATCAACTCGTGGGACTGCCTGATAACATGGGGCTCCATTGCCGATGGGACGTACAACAAAGGTTTTTTTCCTGTTTCTTTTCGAAAAACCATTCCATCTATTAGTTCATAGTTATCTATAGAAGTGGTCTGAAGTTTAGTCTTAAGGGTTTTGACAGCGACGTCTTGAGCTTGGGCTATTTGCAACCTGTAGTCCACATCTTCATCTGTGACAATGGCGATAATAGGAGCCCGACTGAGTGCATCTACGTGTGGCATACAGGTACCTTTACGGTGTTGGATTGTGTAGTCGTAATTTTCCAACTCTAACGCCCAACGTGCGATTCTCGGGTTCACTTGCTTTCTCATCAGTGTCTGAGTGAGAGAATTGCAATCAGTGATTATTCGAAATTTAATTCCCTCTAAATATACTCTGAAACGACGTAAGGCGTAGATAATAGCAAGAGTTTCCAGTTCAAAACTGTGATAACGAGATTCTGGTCCTGTCGCTGTTCTCGAGTAATATGCGACTGGATGGAAACGTTTGTCTACCTGTTTTTGCATCAGTATGGCCCCAAATCCAATAGAACTAGCATCAGTATGTAACTCGGTCTCATACAGCGGGTTATATATAGCTAGTATTGGGGATTCAACCAGAAGTTCCTGCAATTTCCGGAAAGCAGCACAGCAGACTTCTGAAAATTCGAATCGGGCATCCTTACGTAACAAATTCTGAAGGGGCTTCGCTATTCGTGAAAAGTTTGGCACAAAACGTCTAAAGTAAGAGAACAACCCTAAGGCGGATTGAACTTCCCGCGTGTTAGTGGGCATACTCAACTTTTTAATAGCGTTTACATGAGCGTTACTAGGAGCAATTCCTCTGGCAGTTATTCGATACCCCAAGAAATCTACTTCTGTATGACCGATTTGACATTTGGCAATATTCAATTCCAGGTTACGATATCGAATCCTCTCAAGGACTTTGGTCAGCAATAGTAAGTGTTCTTCAAACGTCTTAGTGGCCAACATAATGTCATCCATATAGATGACGATTTCTTTGTTTCCTATTAAGTCTGCGAATACTTCATTAATGAACCGCTGAAAGACAGCAGGGGCGTTCTTTAACCCAAACGGCATTCTTACATACTCGTATTGACCGATGGGCGTTACGAATGAAGTATACTTTCGGGAAGTCTCAGCAACATGTACCTGGTGGAACCCGCTTTTTAGATCGAGGACTGAGAAAAATTGTTTTCCCTCCAAATACTCCAAGCAATCTTCTATCAGCGGCAATGGGTAATTGTCCCTTTTAGTGAGTTTATTTAAGCCTCTGTAATCAATACACATACGCGTCTGCCCATTTTTCTTCTTCACCAGTACGACAGCGGAGGCATAAGGAGAACTGCTTGGTCGGATGACGCCTTCAAGCAATAGTTCATCTGTAATCCTCTTAACTTCATCCTTTTCCCGCACCGATAATCTTCTCGGTGGACAGTGGAACGGAACATCTGAATTCAAGTGAATATGCATTACATAGTCCAACGGTTTTATTTCTACTTCCTGACGACAAACGTATTTCTGCTCAATAATGGACAAAAATTTATTCATTTCGCTTTGAGAAAGGTCCTTATTAATTTCGGGTAGACTTATAAGCTTATCAATTTCAATACTAAAAATGTCTGGTAGACTTTCATCTGAAACGGTTGAGGCAGGCTGAGGTGGCAACGCTTTATCAATTTTTCCCTTACGTACTAAATCAAATCTTTCCAATATATTCAAAACACCCGTCTGAGCACAAATGGAAACACCCGATTTTAATTCGACATACGATTTTATTTCTTCTAACTTTGGTTTGGCATACGAAATTTTTTTCTTTATAAGGTGTATTTTATTTGAATCCAGAAAATCTCGGCCTAAGATTAAGTTATACACAGTACTGCAATTATTTATTACGTGTAATTTCATGATGGTAGCTTTTTTTCGATAACCTATGGTTGTTACAACTGTTCCACGTACTTCGATTGAACTTCCTCCTAATCCTCGGAATGACGGCTTCTCTTCGGCTAACAATATGTTCTTCGGTACTAACGCTCGATTTATAAAACTAACGGGACTGCCGGTGTCGAATAATGAAAGACATGTGATAAGTTGTCGGGTTTCCCCGTGCTCAGACGCATTATTAAATGTGACACTTACCAAATTTGAGACGTCTAATCGGCTATTTTCATATTCGGCCTCGGGCATCGCACACATTGACTCATTTGGCGTAGATGATAGTTGTGATTTCGTGGCTGCGGGATTCAACTGCAATAGTTTTTTGGGATTCGGACATCGGTGCCGATCGTGTCCAACCTCCCAACAACGGAAACAACTTCCTGCAGGGCGCTTTCCATATGGGCATTTCGATTGATAGTGGCCCATTAAGGAACAATTAAAACATCGGACCTCTGTATCATCATTTGCAGTTTGTTTTGAAGTAAGCGTGGACACAGATTGTTGATTTGCTGACATCGAACGAGCATTATGCATAATTCCACGATTAGCATTCGGCAGTGGTCCACTCCTAGAAGCAAATGAACGGGTCAAGTCCCATTGGGACCGAACAGCATTTAAATTCGGTCGAACAAACGAAGACCGCTGTTTTATTAGATTCCCATATCTATGGGCTCGTCGTTTGAGATCCTCCAACGTAGTACTTCCTAGCAAGGGTGTCGAGTTGAAACCGCTACTCTGCAGTGTTTCAGTAATAATGTCAATGATCTCCTCCTCACTGACACTACAGGTTTTGGCGGCATTTTGCATCTTTAGGATGAAACGATGCAGCGGTTCAGCTGCTTGATTCCATCTCATACTTCTGAGTTGGCGGTATATCTCTTCGATCGAGGCAACTATCTCAAACTCCCGAATTAATCCGCTTTTGAGATCGTCGTACGTCCTAGCATGATTTAACCTCGCATATTCCTGGGCTGAACCGGTCAGCGACTTCCTCAGATAGATCAACTTTTTATAGTCCTCTAGTTCAATCAGCTGCAGCGTCTCTTCAAAGTCCGCGAAAAAGAACCGAACGGGCTGCTGGGCGCTCTCTCCCGAGAACACTGGTAACGCCGGTTGTATGTCGAGATACTCGATTCTTGGCGCAACAGCATACCTCTTGGCCTCTTCTTTTACTTCAGAAACATCAGTTAGGTGAGCTTCACCCTTGTTCTTGCGAATAGCACCTGTATTCTTTGGTACGATCGCTTCATCGACTTTAGGAGTGAAATTTTCCTCCTTGGTTTCAGCGGCGGTGACCGAAACAGTAGCAGCGGCGACTGGGACAGCAGCAGTAGTGAGTGGGGCAGCAGCAGCAGTAGATGAAGTGGCAGCAGATAAAGCAACAGCAGTAGCAGGCGGGGCAGCAGACAAAGCAACAGCAGTAGCAGGCGGGGCAGCAGACAAAGCAACAGCAGTAGCAGGCGGGGCAGCAGTGACAGCAGGATCATTGACAGCATCGGTGACATTCGAATCAGCAACGGCAGCAGTGGCGGTGGCGGCAGCAGTGACAGCATCAATAGCGGCAGCAGTGACAGCATTAATAGCGGCAGCATCAACAGCGACAGCAGTGGTGGCAACATTGGCATTCATCATTACCGCATTAATGGCGGCTTCAATGGCGGCACTTATGACAGCAGCATCAACGACTCGAGCGGTGTTAACTGCATTCCCGACGTTGTTGACGAGCGGGGCATCCGGGGTGACAGCGGTGTTGGTTTTCCTAGAAGCACTTATATCGGTTTCCTCATTATTGGCATCGGTTTTAACAGCGTCCCTGGCAGCCATCTTGGCCTTCTGCCAGACATCATTTTCGTCCTCTATTTCGAGAACCTTTCGTTGTAGTACGGCAAGTTCATGCCTCTTACTTAAAAGACGCGTACGGCGTTCTATTTCCGCGTCCTCCTCCTCCAATCTTTTCAATTCTTGGACCGAACCTTCATCCATCCACTTTCGGTCGTCCAGCTCAGAGTATGGCGACGAGCACTCTTTTCCTGAGAGCGGCGTCTCGCATTCTCGGACCTCGTGCATGGACGCGGCCTCTTCTATTCCTTCTTCATTTGTGGCTAATGCCACAATTTTCCTGCTCGTTTTCCTTGTAGACATTTTCTAGTCCAAACCCCACACCTGAGTTGTAATATGGTAATTAGAACACGAAATTTAGGTTTGACAATTTAATTTATTGCGACTTTCAATCTACACAGTGATCTATCTATCTCGTTGTCTAAAGAAAGACTGACTGTCACCATCCACATCGATCCACACACACAATGGCGTAGCCCACTTCACTGTGGACTTGACTCGTGTGGTACTCGCTCTGGATAATGGTACAGTCACAATGGCGTTCGCAGTGGTGTTTGTAGTGGAGGCAGATTCTGTACTACACTATATTGATTTTGTGCTTCTTGAACTAGCTAGCTTTCTTTTAGACAAAACACTGTGAATTGCAAACAACAACACTGATATTTCCTGATATAAATGTTAGTCAAAATCAACGTAATATATCCTAGAACACTGAAATTTCGTTGAAATTGCAATTCAGGAAATTAAAAAAAAAACCCAAAATCTAACAAACTAAAGTAAGCAAACTATTTGTACAGTAATGAACGATTACAAGCATAGATGGTGCCGCCTGGCGGCGAGTTTCATAAGCTAAGCAACACGAACGGAACGGAACAACTGCATGAGACTTTTCTAATCGTTTCTGGAAAATACGAGCGTCCCCATCAATCAGGAAAACTGAATATCTTTGGAAACATGAAATATTTCGTTCAAAATATTTATGAACAACAAATATCATTTGTTTAAAAGCATATCCTGACTATGCTTTTAAACAAATGATGTTTGTTGTCCCTCGAAAATACCTTTTCTTCACTCGCGACAGTTCAAGGACATATACTCGTAGTTCAATGACGCCATATTTAACTTACAATCGCGTTGCAATTTGCATGTTCTACTGTTAATTATACTACGGCCATTTATGCTATCTTTATATAAAAACCCAAAGCTTACTTATTTCCTGTACTCCAACATGGATCTTTCCTTTAATTTGTTTTTTTGTTTCTATCACTTCACTAATTAATTACACAACACCATTTATCACCATTGAAATTAAAACACGTCCATAATGGCCGACAACTAATTAGTCAATGTTCGATCTTCGTGTATGATGATGTCCGCGTTCCCCTTCTGATTTCGACTTCGACTTCCGCGACTCCATCTGAATTCGGTATGCGAAGGGCTCGTGTCGTCGATCTTCGTTCTTTCTCCTTTCAACTACGATTTCCGTTTCGATCTAGTAAGTATAATGTTCGATAGGTGCGACAGATTGCTTGGGTATTGATTGACAATTTAAAGTGTTATTTGCCAGTTTAGATATTCGAAGTTCAAATTTCCTTTTGAAATTGAATATGAGCGCCGTGGCTGGGGTAAATTTTAATTTAGAAAGTAGTGCATCACCCAATTGCCCACCAACGAATTTCAAACCATTCAAATCTAATCTCAGTTGGCGTTAATGCCATAATAACCATAAAAACGACACAAGCGCCATCAAAGTTCACATGCGTTCAACAGCCCAACCCAATAGACATCGTGCCAGAGAAGATGTAGCATATACATATTGGCCAAAGCCAGACCAGCTTCTTGTGAGCCAGCTTGTGGACGGCATTTGACGGTTCGGCATGAAATCCGCTCTGACTCGTACCGGCGAGCCCTGTCAAAGTCCACACGCTCGAGCTCGCCAGCTTTGGCCTGGGCACGGCCAGTATGTATTTGCTACTAGAGAGAAACAGAATTGTCATTTGTCATTCAACATTCGCGCATACGGACTGTTCCCGGCCTCGAAGACTTGCATGTCGTATTGCAACAACATTCAAATCCTTGCGGTTGGGTTTTGTTCGACCGTTTTGTTTCATCATCATCTTACAGTTTTTGATATTTAAGCTACGATCATCTTGTAAATTAACCAATTTCATATTCGAATTAATCCACTGGTCGCGTGGGTTTGCAAATTTTCACCCCGCGGAACATTGATAACGAGACGGTATGAATTTGTGATTTGGAAGCGTAGAAACGTGCACTCAAATAATAAAAGTTTTAGTTATTTTCAGGTAATCTTCGACAAACATGTCGTCTGAAGACTGTAAGCACTTTGTAAAATGCTTTTTGACGTGGTTAAAAAGTCAGGTTAATGAACGAAACTTCAGTTCGGACGTTGTCGAAAGCATTGAGGTGGCCACACAATGTCTGGAAGCGGCCTATGATGTCCCCACAGATACAGAAGCTGAGGGTGCTGAAGGTGGCACGGCCGCCGAACAGTATTCCGACGCTGCGACACGAATCTATCCTGATGTCGATTTATTCGAGATGTTCCAATCAGCTTGCCTGGACGTTTCCTCCGACCGAAAAGAACGTGCCGAAGAGGTCAAGAATGAAGGCAATCGCCTGATGAAGGAAAGCAAATTCAATGAGGCTTTGCTGGCTTACAATAAGTATGGAATTATAATCGTGAATGATTTGATAGGCAAATTTGAATGATTGTTCTTTTTTTTCCCAGAGCCATCAGTTTGGATGCCACCAACGCTACGTTTTATTGCAATCGGGCGGCGGCTTTCATTCGTTTGAGCGAGTACGAAAAAGCCATTTCAGACTGTAAGCTAGCACTTGTCTACAATCCACAATACGGGAAAGCGTATGGTCGAATGGGGTAAGAATGGCTCGAAGAAAGATCTGTCTAATTTCTGATAATTGTGTTCATTTCACAGAATCGCCTATTCGCATCTTTGTAAATATGACGATGCGTGCGATGCCTATACCAAGGCTATTGAACTTGAACCAAATAACGAAGACTATAAGAACAATTTGCGTATTGCTCAGAGCCAAAACGATAATCTTGGCCAGCAGCTTCTCAATCATCTGACAGCTGACAATACTCAGCTTCGAAATATCATAACGGAAATGCTCTCGGATCCTCAAATGTCAATGGCGTAAGTTGATTGTTATTTGTCTTCAATCCGATGTGAAATTGTATTAATCCCCACTCTTCGTAGGAGCTGCGAGGTTGCATCGCGAGTTGCCAGCCAATTTCCTGACGTACTGAACGAAATCCGAACACATCTAAGCGGATTTTTGAACCGAAACCCAAACGATGGCCAAGGATCAGGCAGCAGTGCAATTGGATCGGATACGTCCAGCACGGATAATCCTGGTGAACAGCAGCAGCAGCAGCCACCACCGTCTTCCGGTGATGATGGAAGCTGTGGCCCTGCAAATGGTTAAATCAAAATGTGCGCTGTGTTTTGTTCGTTGGTCGACATAAGAAACTTTTGGATAATTTACATATGTTTCGTGGATAACGTCGTGTGTGTTGTTCGGAGACGTGAAGAATTTATGGAGTTTTGTTTGATTTTGAAAAATTAAGCCAGTTTTCACTGTTACACGTATATTATGAATATTATTATTATTATTTAGATGAGGGGCGCGAAAACGGGTAAGTTACAGGACGTGCATTTTGTCAGTGTGTCCGGGATGATGGACACGTTATCGTATTTTCTGGAAGCTAGTTTGTTGCTGATATCGTTTCTCGTGGATTATCTATGAATTTATGTTAGTTTCGTTCTATTTCCTTATTATAATTAATATTGGTTAACTCGCGAAACATTCACTATACGGTCAGCATTTATTCTTCCTTTGTATTTCATCTTCCCGAAATTTTGTATCATTAGTTATTAATTTAAATTAAACTGAAAAAAAATGGTTCATCTATTCAATAAAGATATGAACTTAAAGTCTTTGTGTTTCGATAATTTGTTACAGAAAATGTTTTTTGTTGGATTCGATGAGAGTCGTGGAAAATCGCATGGTAGGTTTCATAATGTTAAAAACTTTTAAAGATTCCAGGAGACATTCGTGAGTGCTACGGAAGCTTTCGAAATGTTCGAGTAATTCGAAAATCAGTTAATGTCTTAGACATTTCAGTTGTAGTAACATTTGATAAATATAGAAAATATAATAAAAGAAATATCAAGTACTACGAAAGTATCGGCGTATGTTAAGGATAGCCTCTTTCTCTCTTATCATAGATCCTGGATTTTGCCAAGAGGTCTGGGAAACTATAGTAGGCTGGGGATATGAATGCAATTAGTATTTGGACCAGACTGACAAGACTCACAAGCAAATGGCTTGGCGGAAAAATCGGTGAGCATAGCCAAAAACTTAATTCGAAAAACAGTTGAATCTAATCAGGAATTATGGCTCAGTCTTTTAGAATATCGTAATACGCCAGTTAAAGGCTCGAACAAATCCCCCGCTGAAATCTTATTTGGTAGAAAGCAAAGAACTTTAGTTCCAGGGCGTAAAAAATTATAGGAAAGCCATACCAGTCAGTTAGAAACAATACATAAAAATAATTGTCGAAATCAGAAATATTATAATCGAACCGCAAAATCTAGAAGGGAACTTTCTCCAAACCAACAAATCTGGGTACAAGGTAACAAATTCTGGGAAAAAGGAAAGGTACTGGCAAGACATGAGTCACCGCGTTCGTATTGTGTCGAAAAAGAAAATGGAACAGTTCTTCGTAGAAATTCGTCAGTTTTGAGATCAAGAAAATAAATTGGTTTTAGATTTCGAAGCAATATAAGAATGCTGCACATTTCTGGCCATCGAATAGGAAAATATTTAGTGTACATAAGAATTCTTATACAGAAATATCGCATTAGAAAATGTAATGCTAACTGGCTTAGAAACAACGTAATAAGTCAGTATATAAGGTCATAAATGTTTGAACTAGTAGAAAACGTATCAGGTAATCAGTGTCACTTAAGAGAATAATTACTTACGTGTAGACAAAATATGTGAATTTAAACGAAATAAAGGAAATGTGTGCATAGCTATAAGTATAAGCAAAATGCATTTAAAGAGGGGAAAATGTAGTAGTTGAATACGGTTAGATTTAGTACAATTGTAGTGTATTGGATAGACCCTGTTCAGCTATGCAATATGCATGCTCAGAGAACATGATAAAATACCTGTTAGAGATAAGAGTCAGTTATAAGTATGAAGTAGTGAAACGCATGGTGAAATTTCTTTTAAAAGGATAATTACTATTATTCAAGATGCAAAACAGTCGGCTTCAACTATTAAGGAAATCAGAGCTAGGAGAGGCAACAATTGGATTACGGAAGATTTAATTAAGGAAATGGTTAACAAGAAAATTTTATATAAAAGAATGAAAATGAATCCAAGTGATGCCAAACTTACTTCTGATTACAGATCCTTGAAGAATAGAGTATGTTCCATGATCAGAATTGCTAAGAAAGACTATGTTAGAAGACATCTTATTTCTGCTGAGGGTGATGTTAGGAGAGTTTGGAAATTCATCAACCAAGAACTCTTGTTGGGCAATAAAATAAACAAATCTAACTCTATCATCACTGCCGATAATCTCGTTGATCATTTCAGCTCTATAGGTGAAAAACTTATTGAGGACTTAAAAGTGAAGTTTAGCATTGACAACTTTGAAAGGCAGAACATTCCGTTGAATTCAAAATATCTCTTTTTCGAGCCTACTGATCCTGGTGAAGTGTTTGCCATAATTAGCTCATTGATGAATTCTTCACCTGGAACTGACGGAATAACTTCCGAAAACTTGAAATTAGTCGCTACTCAGATATCACCTTATATTTCTGCAATCATTAATAATCACATTACCAAAGGTGAATTCCCTACAGAACTGAAAGATATCATGATAGTTCCTATTCATAAATCAGGTGACGATCTAGATCCTTCTAATTACAGAACAATTGCTTTAACAAGTTCGTTTAGCAAAATTTTCGAAAAAGTTATCAATAAAAGACTAGTTAAGTTTATAGAAAACAGAGTAGGATTTGATACACATCAATATGGTTTTTTACAAAAAAGTAACACAACATCAGCAATAACAGATGCCTTACAATTTATTAATTGTGAACTTGATTCGAATAAATATGTGGCCGCACTGTTTATTGATTTAGCGAAGGCCTTTGATACAGTTAATCATATCACTTTGTTAGAAAATCTGAGCGAACTTGGAATAAGAGGCTTGGGACTGGCGTTAATTGGTAATTTCCTAAAAGACAGAAAAGTTCTGGTTAGGTTTAATGATGAAATAAGTAAACAACGAGTAGTTAACATTGGTGTTCCTCAAGGGTCGATTCTAGGACCAACTTTATTTTTGCTCTATATTTATAATTTATATTTCTCTGGTCTGACTGGAAAATATATTATTTACGCTGATGATACCCTGTTGCTATACTCTGCTAACTCTGCTGAACTTCTGGAGCGACAAATAAATAATGATTTAATTGTTTATGGGTCCTGGCTTTTGGGAAACAGGCTTACAATCAATACCTGTAAAACTAGTTACATGGTATTCAAGCAGATTAATAAGAGTGCGATTTGCCTTAACATCAGAATACATGGAGAGGAGATACAAAGAGTGGCTAGATCTAAATACTTAGGACTAATTATTGATGATAGATTATCTTGGTCCCCTCACATAAGTAATGTGAAATCTAAGTTGGTTTTCTGGGTAAGGTTGTTCAGAATGAAATATTACTTGGATTTAGAGCTAAAAATTATGATATACAACTCTTTTGTGCTGCCTAAGATTACTTATGGTATTTTGAATTGGAGTCAAACTTCAGAGATGAATATTGACTCAATTCATAGAATACTCAACAGGATAGTTAAGGCAATGCATGGACTTGATAGAATGACTCCAAGTAATATACTATACAGGCAAACAGATAAATTCAATGTAAGGGATATTATATTTATGGAAAAAGCTAAGATAATATATAAAATACTCAATAACAATATAAAATCTTCGATATGTCCAATAAAACACTGTGATTATCACAGCTATCACACAAGATTTAAAGATAATCTCAGGCTTGATATCGCTAGAACGAATAGAAAACATAAAGATCCTATTAGATTTGCTATGGAAATCTTTAATAATTTACCTAACTCTTTGAAGAATGCTAGGTCTTTTCCCGTTTTTAAAAGGCTGCTGAAGAATCACATTAGAACCATGTAAAGTAAATTACGTACTATTTACTACTAGTTTTTTTTTACTAATTGCTATTTTTTTTGCATCCCTCATACCAGCACTCTGTTGCTGACTGGGAAGCACTTTCTCTCGCTTTGTTTTCTAAAAAATCCTATAAGTAATTTTTATTTATATTATGAAAGAGCTTCTTCTTCTTCTTTGCATGCTTTTTTATTATCCATCTTTTACACTAACTTCCCATCAACTAACTCTATCTTACTTTCTTTATTCTCCATTTATCCTATTTATGTTTTCTTTTTTACTATTATATAATTTAATTACAAATTGAATGTGTCGAGAGTGTGGTTTGGGATTCCTTTCCTATCCTATTCCCTTTCGGGGGATGATGATAATTTTAATTGCTTGTTTCTTGACTAAGTGGCTTACTGCTGCTAGGAAGAAGAGGCTCTGCAATGAAGCTGACCCCATTGTATTGTGTTAAAGTACACGAATAAAGTGGTTTTTAAAGAATAATACAACATAATTCCAAATTAATTCAATTTCACAAGATTGCAATTGGACATTCCACCAATGCAATTGCACATCCAATCGAAATATTTTTATGCTGATCATTTGTTTAAGCAAATAGTGATCGTCAATAATTTATTATCTAGATCCGGTAGTCGATAAGTGAAAGAAGTGTATTTTAGTTAGGCAGTCACTAATTGAACGTAATAAAGTTAAGTTCTGCAATTAAACTCACGGTGTTATAGTTTTTTTTTTAGTACTAAGTTAAACACCTACAAACGTCGCGCGGCCAATATTCGCTGACACCATGGCTAGCACATTTCCGCAGGTGATCGATGCAGGTAAATCGCTGCAGCAGTAAAAATGCAATACTAATCATATATTTCTGTAAAACATTCAGTTCAATTTATAACGTGATCAAATAATGACGGTTCTATCCTATATATATACACATATAATTAACAGGTGTGGTGTTTGTACATATACTAGGTGGGGTGAAAAGTAACCTCCTTGGGAATGAAAAAAATGTTTTTTTAAATTTTTTTTTTAATTTTATTCAATGTTGTCCTCTTTTAGGTCGATATACTTATTCCAGCGATTTTCCAACTTTTTGATCCCGTCCGAAAAGTAATTTTCCGGAAGGCCTACAAAATACTCATCCGCGGCGTCGATGATCTCATCGCACGAGCTGAATTTTTTATTGATGAGCCATCTTTTGAGGTTTGGGAACAGATAATATTCCAAAGGAGCCAAGTCAGGCGAATAAGGTGGATGGGGAAGCGATTCGAGCCCTAAATCGTTGATTTTAGGCACTGTTGCGATGCTCTTGTGTGACGGCGCGTTGTCTTGTAAAAACAAAATTTTTTTGGCTTCATGTGAGGCCGTTTCGCATTGATTTCGGCTTTCAATCGCTCCAATAATGCGCAGTAATACTTGCTGCTGATAGTTTTTTCTTTTTTGAGGTAGTCCACGAAGAGTATGCGATGACAATCCCAGAAAACCGACGGAATGACCTTTCCGACCCATTGAGCCTCCCTTGGCCGCTTCTGAGCACTCGTGCCGGCTTCAGTCCATTGCCGGGCACTAATTCTGTTCTCTGGCGTGAAATAGTGGATCCAGGTTTCATCAAGTCACCAATCGAAGCCAAAAGTCCACCCGATTCCGCATCAGCATGGCCAAACACGCTTCCGAAGTGCGCTCGCGTTCGTGTTTTTGGTCCGGAGTCAGCATGCGCGGCACCCAGCGGCAGGATAATTTTTTTATCTGCAGAATCTCACCCAAAATATAGCGTGTGCGCTTGGTACTAATCCTTGTGGCATCTGCTAGCTCGCGCATCTTCATTTTCCGGTCGGCCAACACCATTTCATGTATTTTTTTAACATTGTCCTGTGTAACCGCATCGCAGGGCCTGCCGCTGCGGACTTCATCGGCAGTGGAGTTTCGGCCACCACGAAACTCTCGAAACCAATATTTCACGGTATAATCTGAAGGAGCACTATCCCCATAATATTTATCCAACTTTTCTTTTGTTTCCTTCGCCGTTTTGCCTCTCAAAAAATAATGTTTTATGAGAGAATGAAAATGGTTTATTTCCATACTTAACATGATGCCAAACACGTCAACGAAAATCGGCTGTAAAAACAAAACCAATGACTGTATTGCTCTGAAATTTAACATGTCTGCCTAAATATGAATGGACTATAAGGCACAATAATCTTTTTTGCGATTGCAGCGCATTCTGGTGGTCAAGGAGGTTACTTTTCACCCCACCTAGTAATTAACAGGTGTGGTGTTTGTATCTCAGCTGTTCGAAATTGATTATTTCTGTGTGTTTTTTGAATTTGAAAAACATAAACTGTTGTTAAAGTATCTTTTGAGTGCTGTGTATATGGTGAACTTAAATTTTTTATAATTTGATACACAGTAAGTACTTCTTCGGCTTCCTTAGTGGTACCAACAATTTTTTCCAGAGACACCGTTATATCGGGCTATTGATTTGTATTATTGGGTCTTTGTTTGGTTTAAAAATATCGATACGGCTTGCACACCGAGCAGCTTTTCTGGTCTAAGAATGCCTTCCAACCAGATCGACCACCCAGACGATTGCATGAAATGCAAAGTTAAGGTGGTGGATGGCGATAAAGCAGTACAGTGCGAGGGAGTTTGTGATAGATGGTATCACATTAGATGTGCAAAGGTCCCTGACCAGGAATATGAATTCCTGCATAAAACCAAATCCAAGAGGAATATTTTCTGGTTTTGCGACTCATGTAAAGCGAAATTCGCAAAATTCAAGAAATATGAGTCTCCACTTGTAGAACTAATGGATATGACTTCTCAAATCAGGGATAAAGTTGATAATTTTTCAAAGGTCCAGCCAACTACTAAGGATCTCACTACGGATATCCTTAAAAAATTTGAATTAGAGTTTTCAAAGTTGAACAGCAATCTTCCACAGAATAGGCCATCTTATTCGAGTGTTGTTCAGTCCACCCCCCGTGAGCAGAATAAAATAGATTATAATGTGGGTATAGTAGTAAGGCCCAAAGCTGCTCAGGATAGCTCGCTTACCATAAGTGAGATAAAGCAAGCAATAAGTCCTGCGCAAATAAAAACACCCATTGTTTTCAATAAGCCACTAAAAAACGGGAGTGTTTTGATAAAAACCAATAATGAGGCCAACAATAAAACTCTTATAGATAGCTTAAATAAGAAACTTGGGCAAAAATATACGGCTGAAAACACGAAACAGCGACTTCCAATTTTAGTTTTGTTTGGCTTAGAAAAGCAATACTCGGAGGAAGAGCTGAATTATTAGATTTCATCTTTGAATTATGACATGGGTTCAGATCCAAAAATTCGTGTCAAATTCTATAAAAAAAGCTACAAAAGCGGCAAGTATATTGCGTTCATTGAGGCCCCGGGGGATACGTATCACAAATTAGTTAACAGGTATGTTAACGTAGACTTTGGCAGTTACTTTTGTAAGGAAGACCTCAACGTCAGAAGGTGTTTCAAATGCCAGAAATACGGTCACCCATCAAAATATTGTACTAGGACAAATGATGTTTGTGCTAAATGCGCTGGTGATCATAAAACCCAGGATTGTACCTCCGAAATACTTAAATGTGTGAATTGTGTCGCTAAGAATCAGAATAACGCTAATCATAGGGCGGATAGTAAAAACTGTCCAGAATATTTAAAAGCTGTACAATTTTTGATTAGAAAAACTAACTACTCCTCATAATTCATATGACATTGCAATCTCTAAAAATATTCTATGCAAATGTTAGAAGTATTAGAAATAAATTTCACGAATTGGAAGTAACAGCTACAGTATTGAATGATTCTGATATCATTATTTTAGGCGAAACCTGGCTTTATGAAAATGAAGCAGTTTTTTATAACATCTCAGGGTACTCTGCAGTGTTCAATTGTCGAGATTCAGTTGGAGGTGGAATAGTGATTTACATAAGGAACAGTATCAATTTCAAAACCCTAGTGAACGAAAAGCAATATAATATGATCGTTGTCGAACTAATAGTTTGTAACACTCCTCTAGGTTAGGTTAGGTTAGGTTAGGTTGAAATGGCTGCCGATCCCCAGAGACCTGACGACCGGCACACATAGGCACAAGAGAGGCCCGTTGTGATACCATACTAAATTAGTGACTCTCTCCTATTCACTAAAATCAGGAAACCATCTGCTTCCTTTGATAAAACGGACTATCGCCTTTAAATTGACCGGGGACAGTTCCGTCAGATTTGAGAGAAAGGGTGCACCAAGTGCCGCCAATCTTCTCCTTGCCAAAGCCGGGCACTGGCACATGAGATGGAGGACGGATTCCTCCTCATCCTCAGAGCCACAACTCCGACAAAAATCGTTAAACTCTACGCCCAGTCGTTGCGCGTGCCGCCCTATGAGGCAGTGGCCAGTTAACACACCGACAGTGCGACGCAGAGCGCTTCGAGTTAAGCCTAAAAGCTGCCTGGTGCGATGCGCATCCATGGATAACCAGGACGGCCTTGCTATCGCACAGGATGATTCCTCTGCCCAGGACTTCCTAGCGTCCTCAAGATATTTTTGCCTGATGGCCACCAGAACGCTACCCCAAACAATAGAATTGGCTCAACCACAGTAGTATAAAGCCAAGCAACAGTACGAGGCTGTAATCCCCAATTCGCTCCTATGGCTCTGTTACAGCAGTAGAGTGCATTGAAAGCCTTCCGCGCTCTTTCTGCTATATTGTAGGTCCACAGCAACTTCGAGTCAAGGATAAGCCCTAAGTACTTGACCTTCTGGCTCAATCCAATGGAGACCCCATTTAGTTTGGGTAACTCAAATAAGGGAATTTTGTACTTTCTTGTAAACAGTACTAGCTCCGTTTTACTAGGATTCACATTCAAGCCGCACTCACGACTCCAACGTGAAAGAATGTCAAGAGAGTGATTTAACCTCTCCGATAGAGTAGATAAATACTTTCCCGACACTGCCACAACTATGTCGTCCGCATAAGCAATCACTTTGCAGCCGGCACGGTCCAGTTTCATTAAGAGAGTATTCACCGTGATGTTCCACAGCAGGGGAGAGAAGACCCCACCCTGAGGTGTGCCCGTACTGACTCCTCGTCTTACGCTGACATTCCCCAGGGAAGAGATTACCACTCTACTTTTAAGAAGCTGCACAATAAAAGCGATCAGCCGCTCATCGACGTGTAGCACCGAGAGTGCCTCAACAATTGCGTTACACTGTACGTTGTTGAATGCTCCCTCAATGTCCAAAAAGGCAGCAAGCGTATATTCCTTTAGAGCAAGAGATTTCTCAACCTGCTCAATGAGGACGTGAAGAGCAGTCTCAACCGATTTGCCTCTGGTATAGGCATGCTGAGACTGCGAGATCAGCACAGGATCTATTGATTTTTTAATATGGTAATCAATGATCCTTTCCAATATTTTAAGCAATACAGAGTTAAGACTTATTGGACGATAGTCCTTCGGCTTAACATCCGAAACTTTTCCTGCTTTAGGGATAAACACAACTCTAGTTTCCCGCCAGCTGGAGGGAACATACGAGAAGCGTAGGCAAGCTTTGTAGATCTTTCTGAGCCATGGTAGCGATACTTCCATGGACTGCTGAATGTCAGCCGCAAGGACGCCATCAGGCCCTGGAGATTTAAACGGCTCAAAGGAGTTTATAGCCCACCTTAGTTGAGAATCTGATATTCTGAACGGCGTTGTTGAGTTGTGAGCTTGCTCCGTTTGATGCACCGCTTCTAGAGGGCAATAATTGCCCGGAAAATGCGCGTCCATAAGAACGTTTAGTGTATCTGCGCACGAACTAGTCCAAATGCCCTCAGGGTTCATGATGCACCCCATAGCCTTTGGTGTCGTGCTTAAGACCTTGCGAAGGCGATTTGCCTCGCTGAGACTCTCTACGTTTCCACAGAAAGATCTCCACGAGGACCTCTTTGCCTTGCGTACGGCATACTTAAAAGCCTTGAGCTTCGTTTTGTACATCGACCAGTCATTAGAACTTTTCGAGTTGTTGAACTCCCTCCTACACTCTCTTCGCAGGGTGCGGATCTCCATATTCCACCAGGGAGGCTTGGGATTCCCCCTGGCTATGGGTGGTTTACACGCTGCCCTGGAAGCGGAATTGAGAGAACTAGTGAGGGTGTCAACCGCCTGATCTAATTCATGGTAGCAGTCAATGCTCTTGGGAGCATTTTCCAGTGAGGATCGGACCATAACTTTAAATAAGTTCCAGTCCGTCTTTTTTCTGTTAACAAAGGCTTCCTGCACATCAGAGCTGTGGCCAGCCACGTTAAACGAAATGTACCTATGGTCGGAGTAAGAGCACTCCTGTAGAACCCTCCAGTCACGGAGCAAATGTGAGTGCCGCCCACTGACCAAGGTAACGTCAAGAACCTCCCTACGATTTGAGGTAATGAAGGTTGGTTCACTGCCAGTGTTGGCGATGGAAAGGCCGTGGGCAAGGATGAAGTCAAGAAGTTCCTCACCACGGCCATTTGTGTTGGAGCTACCCCATACTTCATGATGCGCATTAGAATCAGCCCCTAGAAAAAGAGGCACCCCCATTTTCATGGCTTCAGCCACAACACCCTTGACAATGTCGCAAGGAGGGCTATCTCCATGATCGTGTGCCATGTACGAAGAAACAAACCAGTATGATCTCTGATCGATTTCCACTGCGACAGCCATGTTATCCTTGTCACAGAAATTGTGCAGTACAAGGACTTTAATGGTTTTCTTAGCAAGAATACAGACACGTGGCTTGTGCAAGCCGTCAGGTACTATCAGTCTGTATCCATTGGTGCGTAACCCGCAAACCCGGTTTTTGGCAACCCATGGTTCTTGGATTAGGATTAGCTCCTCCTCTGTCTTGGACAAGCGGAGCAGCAGGGCAGCTGATGCTGCTATGGAATGGTGTAGGTTCACCTGCAGTACCTTCACCATCATGCTTTAGTTGATGAGGGTTAGGTCGAGGTCCTCCTCGGACATAGAAGCCTCCCCAACCCCTTGCTCTGCATCCAGAGTCATGAGGTCCAGGCAGCCACCCAACTCGGAGGTAGTACCGATGCTAACCCCATCAACAGAGAGGGATTCAACATCCGATTCCACATCAGATGTCGTCCTCGGACAGGCGACAGACTCTTTTTCAAGCGGCTCTCCGGCCGTTTGAGCCACCCGCTTTGGGTCAGGCCTTACAGTTTTCGGATCTCCCGAAACAGAGCTTTTTGGCCTGTCGCTTCGGTAGATGCGCAGGGTCAATGTTTCGACCCCATACCTAATAACACCCTTGCGGGCATCCAATATTGGTAGTGCCTCATCATTAATGATGAAAAGAGCCTCCCGCCGATTGTCTACTGGCTCGCCAATCTTGGCCACCCTCCAATCCCCCGTAGGAAGATCCGGGTTGAAGAGCCGCACTATATCCAGGACTTCCACTGGATCCGAATGGAAGCAAGGAATCCATGTCCTGCATCTTGGCCGACTGGGGATTTCCTCCTTAAGCACCGCCTTAATTTTGGCGCCTGGCCAGAGTTCCCCCAGCTCGGATATTGCCTGCTTGTAGAAATCGGCCGATCGTTGGTCTTCGCACGCAACCAGCCTGATTCCCTTATACCAGCCCGCGTCGTTCACCGTAGGTGGAGGACAGGAGCTGGCTTTCTGCAGCTTGCAGCAGACTCCGAATAAAGCCTGCCTTAACTTGAGCCAATTTTCAGGAGAGATGATACCATCTCCCTTGCTGGCATCAATAACAGCCCAGACAAGGCACTCCTTGGCCATTTCATTAAATGGCCGAGTTATCCCTGAAGGGGAAAGCTTTTGAAAGCCTCTAAGACTTGGCACTCATTACAGAGCTCCTTCTCAAGATAGCTTGGATTACCTCGAGTATATTGATGAAATTTACCATAAATATAAAAATATTATCATGATTGGTGATAATAATATTGATGTACTTAAATGTAATGATAATCTAACCAGAAACTACCTGGAGACGCTAAAAATGAACAATGCGACTTTACATAATGAGAAGCAACCAACTAGAGTTACAAATGAGTCTGCGACGCTTATTGATCATATTGTCAGTTCGGTTAACCTTCGTAGGTATGAGCTTGGTATTGCTTTTTATGACATGCCTGATTTGGACTACAGGGTTCAAAACATCACTATTACGGGTGTTCTCATTCCTAAATCTCCAATGAAAGTTTTTCAAATAACTGTGCTAAATAAAAATAAATTTGCGAATTTAGTCCGTGACAAGCTAAATATTTTGATGCTGGAATCGCGGGAAATTGAACTTGAAGAACTCATCGAAATAGTTTGTACTGCAAAACTCTTTCAACCACTCTTAAAAAGATTCGCTCAAGAAGTAATGATTGGATAAATAGTGATGTCCTCAATATATTGAAGCAAAAAAGAATTGCTTACAACACCTATCGCAAGAGTCCAAATAATGAAAATTTGCTAAAGTACAGGCGGTTGAAAAACAAGGCTAGCAATGTAATAAATAAAGCCAAAGAAATTGCGTTAAATAAAAGAGTTGATAAAGCACATGGAAACAACAAAAAATTATGGGATATCCTTGGGAGTGAATTGAACCCGGGGGCCAATCAAAATCAAAATAAGGCTAACGTGTCCCTCCTCACAGCAACGCAGCTTAATGACTTCTTTTCGCTAATAGGCAGTAGAATAAATGGTGAATTTCGCGCAAATTGTGCGGAAAGAATTAGCAATAGACTTAACCACCAGACCCTCTTCCTAAGACCAACTTCGATTGAAGAAATAAAAGAGATTATATTAAACCTTAAAAATGTGGCTCCTGGAATAGATACGATTAGGGCAGATGATTTAAAATGCATCAAAGATCTTCTTGCTCCACTCCTTACTTCTATAGTTAATAAGCACTTGGATGAAGGCACCTTTCCTAATGTTTTGAAAAACTCTCTTATCACCCCAATCTTTAAGAGCGGCGATATCGATGATCCAAACAACTATAGGCCAATTTCATTAGCAAGCGCCTTCAGCAAGATTTTTAAGAGAGCTATCAATTCTAGGCTAGTTCACTTTATTAACAACACTATAGGCTTCGATCAAAATCAATATGGTTTCCTCAATGGCAGCAATACAAGTGCAGCCCTCATAGATGCGCAACATTATATTAACAGCCAACTAGACAAGGGTTTATATGTTTCAGCCATATTTGTTGACCTTCAAAAGGCATTCGACACAGTTGATCATACCATTTTAGGCCATATTTTAAACGAACTAGGTGTTCGAGGAAAGGGAAATGAACTAATAAAAAATTACTTGTCCAACAGGACGATAAGTACTCAGTTCAAAGGTGAAACTAGTGATAGGAGAGTGATAAATATAGGCATTCCTCAAGGATCCATTTTGGGACCAACTCTTTATTTGCTTTATGTCCAGAGTCTGAATAATCTTAATTTAGTTTCAAAATATGTTATTTATGCCGATGACACCCTTATATTAAACTCAAATAGAGATCCTATCGAACTAGAGCGGATGATCAATGATGACTTAGGTAGATATTTTAATTGGCTTGTTACTAATAAATTAAAAATAAATGTTAATAAAACGCATTACTTGATTTTCAAACAGAAAAATAAGGAAGACATATCTTTAAGCATCTCGATTAACAACCAACCCATTGTTAGACTAGAAAAAACTAAATATTTAGGAGTAATAATTGATGACAAATTGTCATGGTCGGATCAAATTAGAAAAATCAGAGCCAAGATTTGTCTCATTGTAGGTTTCTTAAGAAGACGTTGCTACTTGAACATTGTTTTAAAAAACATGATTTATCATGCTTTTGTAATTCCATCTATTAGTTATGCTATGCTTAACTGGAGCCAATCTTCTTCAACAAACCTGGCCATCCTGAGCAGAACTCTGAATAAGGCAATTAAGGCAGTTCACAATCTGAGTACACGGACTCCCACTAATCAGCTACCTTTCATAACTGGGAAAATGACCTTTTTTCAACTATTAGCATTTCAAAAACTAATAACAATATGGAAAATCGTCCACGGAAAGAATAAATCTTCTATTTCTTTGACAATGACCAGAGAAATGCATAGCTATGAAACAAGATCTGCGAATTCTTATAGATTGCCTCCAGTCAGAACCAATAGAGCCCTTAATGACCCGATTCTTTCAGCTATATCGTTGTATAATGATATGCCTGATAATTTAAAAAACCACCTATCGTACTTCGTTACTAAAAGGAAGCTGAAGCAGTATGTTCTAAACCTATTTTAAAAGCTAATGTAAATATTTTTCTTTAAATTCTTTTTTTATCTTTTTATTTTTAATTTTTTTTATTTTTATTATCTAACTTTAAATCTTATCATATTTGTATATTAATTCTTAATAATTACATGCTAGTATTTCTTTTTTTGTTTTTGAAGAATTGAAATAGCAGAAAATTCAATTGAAACAGTTTTATAAAGAATAGTTTGATTTGTTAATTCTTGTCCTCTCTCATACCAGTGTTTGGCACTGCCTGAGGGGAAAGTTTTGTGACAAATGAAGGTATTCAATTGCATGCAATATAAAATACTTTGCTATGGGTGTTGGTGAATTCAACTGAGAAACTAATGACCATGCCACAACTAATTAGCCATTTATGTCACTCCCAAAGTACTCTTATTTTGTAAAAGAAATAAAAAATTGTGATGAGAGTGTGGTTTGGACCTTCCCACAGATTTTTCATTCTCTACTCGGTCAATTTATTACTAAATTAGCGGCATTTCAAACTAACCCCATTTTGTCTATAGTTAATAGGAATGGCATTTTTACAGTTGGTGGTGGATAAAAAGTGCATGCAAAGTTATATATTTTTTCTCAACAGAGCCCTCTTTCAACATTCATGCATGAGTATGTTGAAATGGTGAAATTTTCTTCATCTCAGTAAATGCTAGTCTACTGAGCTGAAGAAGTGTGTCACGTAATCGGATATATATGTGTATTTATACATTTACATATATATGTTTGATTGTCGACGACGAATTCGAATTGCGAAGGTATTTTTTTTTTTTTTAATTAAGAACGGTTCGATTGAATTAGCTTGTATGCTGATGATTTCATAGTGTTCGCGCTCAAAACTGGATGATCGATGCTTGAGAAACGCACTTGCTTTAACACATCGAACTGTCGTCTTATAAGTTTATGTTAAAAGCTTTCCATAATGTCCTTCTACTCTGTTCCTGGTTTCCTTCTCACTAATGTTGATAGCTTCAAAAAAATTGGTGCGATTTTTGATTTTGAAACTTTAACTAAAGCTGTACACTGATTCCAATTGTTCGTCCTAATTAGTCTATTAAAGACTCTTATTTTGTGAAGAAAACAAACGAAGATATCAGAATGTTTTCTTCAGCACCTAGGCCCTTGTCAGTAATCGATACAGGAAATAGTATTTAAAGGGAAATTTTATGACAGCAATTATTGAAAAGATTACGGTCAAGTTGGCTAATATCTTTTTACATAAATAACGGGCCCTACAGTTAATTGTTCAAAATTATTAAAAGGTAACGGGTGATTATTTGCAAACATCTTTCATCTTAGTCACCCATTTTTAGAATCTTCTTCGTGGTATTTGTAATACCCGCTTTTTATCAATAGATATTTTCAAATTCTGGAGCACTTCTTTGTCAGTCTTCATCGATTCTGCCAGCAGTATCATTCTAATTTCCGGAAACACTCTTGAAACATAAAAAGACCAGACGTTTGAAACCAAAGATTGAAAGAATTCTCGACTAGGAACAACCTTTAACTTAAAAAGGATTGGGGGTCATTCATTCAATCATTTTTTCAAATACTAAGTACATTGTTTGATAAGCACAACTATAATTATGATAAAATAGATCATTTGGCGGTAGTAGTTGGATCAGGAAGCCTATCCTGTTTAGATAGGCTTAATGGAACAGGTTTTATACTGTACTTTCTAAAACGATGTTCTTTGAGGGAGAACGATGTCCTTGTTTTTCTAAGTGCTTGGCAATTTCTGCATCTGTTTTACCTTCTTTACTTAACTTTATTACAGACTGCTCCATTTCCGTTGCTTTAGCCGATTCTTGAAAAGAGTTTACTAGAATGGAAAGGTTCAATCTACTGCTTCGAAGCCTCATTTGCCGCCTCAGCTGCAGCCATTGCAACTATTATTGCCTCCATCTGCAGGTTTCAACACACAGGAATGTCTGCAGTCTGAAAACCGTGTAAAGTCTCCGACCGTGCCAACCAACGATGTTGTGGTCTGCTCACCGAATAAATCCGCAAGTGCTAAGATGAGCGCGAGTCAGCCATCGGCCATTACACCGGTTCCGGTGACTGATCTTTCCCGTGCCGCTCCTTTGTTAACAGTTGTGCGTCCACCGTTACAAATATTTGTATCGCGGCTCGCATACTCTACAACGGCTGAAGATATCAAATCGTATATTTTGGCAAGGCTGGGCCACGTTCCTTCGCTTCTTACGTGCGCAAAATTGACAAAAGACAATTTGGATAACCAAACCATCGCTTCGTTTCGAATCACTTTGCCTCCTGGCTGGGAAAAGGCTCTCCAAACCAATTTCTGGCCTCCTGGTACCTTAGTTAAGGAGTTCATTCCAAGACCTCGGAAAAACTTTCGCACGAATTCATCGCGGAGCTTTCGAAACTAGACTCATCAACAAGCAGAGCTTGAACCGACCTCTTAAAATTTACTACCAGAACGTTCGTGGTCTGAGGACCAAGGTTAATTGTGTAAAGATCTCCTCGGTAACTGCGACTGATGACATTGTCTGTCTTACAGAGACCTGGTTGTCTGGGGATATATACAGCAATGAAATCTTTCCACTTCACACTGTTTTTCGTAGAGATCGAAATAGATCTGCGTATAATATTTCTCTAGGAGGTGGTGTTTTAATTGCTATTCACAAATCTCTGAATGGAACACTCTGCAGTGACTTCATTCCCTCCGTCCCGGTCGAATGTGTGATTGTCCGTATTTCTCCTTCACCATCCGCTGTGTTGCTTGTTTCCTCTATCTACATCCCTTGTAGTAGCCCCGTACTGGTATATGAACGTTTCTTTGCGGAACTCTCGTCCTACCTTAATAACCGCTTCCCTTCTGCTTCCTTACTTTTATGTGGTGACTTTAATATGCCGTCGCTTGTTTGGGATGATACTTTCTCAAATATTTTGTCTTCTAGCAATATTTCTCTCGCTATTTCTTCCTTTATGTCCCTTTGCTCTATTTCCCAATTTAACAATGTACCGAATACTAACAACAGGATTCTGGATTTGGTTCTAACTAATATTCACCCTTCTTCCTTTTGCTTGAGTCCTTCTCTGTCCCCGTATGTGCAACCTGATCCTCATCATCCTCCTCTTTTTATGGAATTAACTCTTGACCGTTCGTCTAAAGTCAAATCTGTTTCTAATCTTCGTTTTAATTTTAAAAAAGCGAACTATTCCGCTTTGTCCAATGAAATCAATGCTACCAACTGGTATAGCTTCTTCAGAGGGCTAAGTGTGGATGATGCTCTTGACAAATTTTATTCCCTCTTGTCCAACTTAATTTCCTGCTTTACTCCTTCCTTCCGCTGTATAAGAAGTTCCGATCCTCTGTGGTTCACAGTCGATGTTGCGGTTGCTCTTAGAGCCAAAGATGCGGCCCGTAGTAAATACAAAAAGTCTGGCTCTCTTAATGACCTTTTGAATTTTAAAAGATCACGAGCTGCTGCTAAAAAGGCAGCCAATGACGCGTTGCGTGCCTACCTGGAGCATATCGAAACTTCCATTACTTCCGACAACTCTAAGCCTTTTTGGTCTTATGTCAAATCCCTTAAAACTTCCTCTGGCATTCCTTCTGTCATGTATCTTCATGATAATTCTGCGTCCTCACTTCAAGATTCTTGCGAGCTCTTTGCTCAATTTTTTTCTTCTTTTACCTCCCATCTCACTAGTTCTTCACCTACAACAGTTTTTCCCACACCTGATCGTACCCTTTCCACTGCTTTAACTAATCCTTTAGAAGTCGAATCATTAATGTTGTCCCTCGATGGAAGTACAAGCCTCGGTGCTGACGGCATTCCGATTTTTTTCACCAAATCACTGTCTTCCTCTTTGTGTGTTCCTCTGTCAATAATTTTCAACATTAGTATTTCAACCGGTACCTTTCCTGCTCTTTGGAAATCTGCCAACATATTTCCTATTCATAAAGCTGGTGATTCTTCTTCCATGCCTAATTACCGTCCCATATCCCTTTTGCCATGCTTTAGTAAGCTCCTCGAAAGAGTAGTTTACAACAGAGTGTACCCTTTTATTCAGCCCTTGCTGGCCAGTGAACAGCATGGATTCGTTAAAGGCAAGTCAACGGTTACAAACTTATTGTCTTTTACAAACACCGTTGCTTCCGCAATCGACAAGCAAAAGCAAGTAGATGTTTTACATACTGACTTTGCCAAGGCTTTCGATTCTGTGAACCATTCTATTCTTCGGTCTAAGTTAGCAGGGTTTGGTCTCTCTGGTGTCCTCTTTTCTTGGTTCTCCTCCTACATTTATGATCGCTCTTGTGTTGTGATTGTCAACTCTTGCTCTTCTACACCCTTCTTTCCTACCTCAGGAGTTCCGCAAGGATCTATTCTTGGTCCTTTATTGTTCCTTATGTTTGTTAATGATCTTCCTTCCCTCTTTAGCTCACCCTGTCTTTTGTACGCTGATGATCTCAAAATTTTCAGAGTGATAGAATCCGCTAGTGACTGTTCGTTATTACAGAAAGATTTGGGTACTTTGGCTACCTGGTGCGCAGCGAATTCTCTCACTTTGAATGTTTCGAAATGTCATCAAATGTCTTTCACCCACAAAACATCCCCACTTCTCTTCTCCTACTCTGTCCTCGGCTCCCCCCTCAATGTTCAAGGACCTTGGCGTGATTTTCGATTCCAAGCTGAAGTTTGATTTACATATTTTACACGTCACTGCCAAGGCTTCTCGTATGTCCGGCTTCATCATTAGATCCTCTAAACGTTTTGTTAATCTTTCCACTCCTCTATATCTGTTTTTTTCCTTCGTTCGTAGTGTTCTTGAATACTGTTGCCAAATTTGGTGTCCACATTACGGATACTTGATTGCTGCGGTTGAATCCGTGCAACGCAGATTCACTCGCTCATTGTTCTATAAGTTCAATATTCTGTATTGCGATTACAGTATGCGCCTCTCCATCCTTCAAATTCCTTCCCTTGAGTCACGTAGAGTGTTCCTTGACGAGTGCCTCCTCTTTTAACTTTTCAACGGCTGTATATTGGTGGACCCTAGCATTCACCTTTCTGTTAGAGATTCGGGCCGTCTTAATAGAACAGTTTTCAAATTTACTGTTCCATTTGCCCGTACCGACACCTATTTCTTTTCTCCCCTTTTGCGTTTGACTCGTCAGCATAATAATCTTAACCTTGGTCCTCTGCCTCGATCGTTAGCTATGTTTAAAAATATTATAAAAAATAACGTTATTTCAGGCACATGAAATATGTCATGATTTAGTTTTTTGTTGTATCTTTTTTTCGGTCGATTTTCCTTTGATTACTTTTCCTTTCTGAATTTCATTTGATTTGAATTATTATTTTTTTTTTTTTAATTTAATTTTTCTCTTTTTAACTCTCATATTATTGTGCCTTTTTTCTTTTTTTCTTTATATATATATATATATTTTTTTTCTCTCTATTTTTGTTATGTCTAATCTATAATTGGATTTGTTCTGTTGATTTGGACATTAATAAATAAATAAATAAATAAACATGAGAAGTAGTAGTTTCTCCACCATGCCATATAATGCGTACCTGAAGACAATCACGTCTGACCCGATGTGCTACCACTTTATCAAATGAGACAACGAAGAAAGGATTTTTGTTGTTGACGTGATAGAACTGATTTATGCCAAATTTCAGGTAATCTTTTGCCTACATCTAAAAATACTGTTTTTAATTCTTCAGGTAATTGAGATGTCGAATTACTTGGACGCTGACGTTCGAACATAATTTCCGCTTGTTGGACTTCTTTCAACGCTTCCTCCCAGCGTCTTTCAAGTTCTGCAGCTACAAGACGATTATCAGGATCTACTTGATTAAATTGTCGTTCTGTCGTTGAGCCAAGTTCTTTAGTTAAGCAAAAACCTTTGTTTGAAAAAATAGATCGCCCCCAAACCTTTTTTTTGTCTGTTAACAAAAATCAAAAACCTAAAGTTTAATACTTGGAACTATAACCACTCTACTTACTTTAGATTTCGTTTTGAAAAATTTAACCCGTACTGTGAGACAAAAAAATAAAGGTTAACCACAAAGAGTCAACTTTAGTAAGGTGGCCGACCTTTGAACAATCATCCTTCATGAAAATTGCAGGCTTGCCGTGTGTAATTCTATTTAGGAAACACTATTCGATTTAGGAAAGGGTTAACGATCTCATTTCTTCGGCTTTCCGACCCGGAATAAATAAGAATTCTAAATATTTAAGATCAAGAGGAATTGGTTAGAATTCACTCTTAAAGCAGAATAGGTAAGCAGGTCCGAAAGCCTCTAAAAAAAAAATAGCCTAGAAAAATATTTGATTAGATGGCTGTGGAGCTTCATTCAGAATCCCTTTGATTTCCTATCCAGCATTGAATTAACCTGACTCTTTCTAGACCTAATGGTCACTCTATCTCCTAACCTAGAACACGAACGCCAATTTCCAACTGAACATTGCTTCCAAATCTAAGAATTGCCTTGCAGCCAATCTCTACGATATAAATAATACACATGCGGTTTTGGGATTCAACAGTCCTTTTTTAGCAAGAAAAAAAATATTGAACAAGGTGCCATATACTACAAAAAATATATAAACATGAAGATAGTAGATATTAGTAACATAAAGATTGACACACGGTCAATTTACGGGAAAAAATGTGAAACAATTATATAGAAATACAAAATAATAGAAAATAAACTGACGTTATAGTTCATATGAAAAAATGACAAAGTATACACGAAAAAATTGACCACGTATGCAGGAAAAGTATGAATGACAAAAACTATATATGACATCTGAAATGATTTTGAACAATTGTGTGTATACTAGTTATATATCTTGCATGCGTCGTCTGCGCTGTACGCCCCGCAGCCAGCGAAAAAATTCAGGAGTTCCGTCGGCCAATTGTACAGGTGGACGATTCTCATCTTGCTGCGGTTGATTTTCTTCCAGGAATTGAAGTTCATCATTATCGACTTGAACTCCTTGATCTTCAAATAATTGATGTTCTGGTTCTACTGGTGGATCACGATGATTCTGTGCACGCTGTGGTCGACGCTGGAACACTCCATTACCAGACATCAATTTTGCTATTTTTGCGACAAACCAGCGGCCCAAAGGCCGTAAGCATCGGAAATTAGTCTGCAAGAAATATCGACAATGATACAACAAGGAACTAGCCTTCATTTGATTTCGTAGACAAAGCAGATCAGATGATTTTCGCCAAAAAAGCAGAAAAACCATAGTCTTCGGGCAATTCGACTTAACCTCAAAACAAAAACCACATGTACATCCCTCGAATCAAGCGAGCCACACACCTGACAGAGGGATCACGCAGGCTTCCGCGATACGACAAGTCGAATATCATACAAAAATTGACGAGCACTTACCACGTATAGACTGTTGACTATTAGGAAGAGGATCGTTATCGTCCCTAAGATATTTCTCACAAAATGCTCCATTGCGATGTCTCTAACCAGCGGTGCCAATTCGATACCTGGCAGATTTTCACTAATGATTTCACGAGAATAAACAAATTGCCCGTTAGATAAACGATAACGATACATTGTGTGAGATTCGATTTGACTTGATTACAGTAATATTAAGTTCAACTAATGATATACATAAGACAGGACTGAAGAATCCTCTAAAGATGGAAAGATGGTCAGATGTTAACACGACGAATTCGCCTGGACAAGTGGAATGAGCCTCGCTCGTTTTTTCGTTAGGTAAGCTTGAAAATGGAACGCGGATCGTGAAATTCGTGGTGGGGATAGGACTTTACTAGAATATTTTACGGTATCACGAGCGGGAGGGGGATTTACTACTAAATCACTCAAATGTAATGAGGGGAATATGTGTTCTCAGACTTTTGATTGGCAATATATATAAGTGATGCCACCAAATTTCGAATTGTCCCGTTTAAACTGTTTCATACCCCCTGTTTCGTACCTCTTGAGCTTTGCGTCTTTCATGCTATCTTGCTTTAACTAGCGCGAATCAACGGTATTCGTACTCTTTCATGAATTCAATCAGGGAACAATAACGGAACATTTTCCCCTGTCTGGTGGTTAATATTAGCGGGAATTGAAAACTGTAGATAAGGTAGGACTGCCGTAAAAATTGGCACTTTGAGTGAAAAACAATTTGGACTTTTCACTCTTAAAGTTTATCACAAAAGTATTGGCTCATACGGAAAACTTATTAATTTACTTTCCCCAGAATTCAATTCAGGTTAGATCTGATACAATACAAGTTAATTTTGTTTGCTTGATGATGATCCGTTTGAACATTTACTTATTGCCTAAAAAACGAGTCCAATGATAGTTCCCTTCTTCTTCATGAATCATTGCACAGCTGCTCTTGGAAAATTGAGCCCTATTATCACTGTTAATAAAATTTTGTTCGATAAAGTAAGATAAGGTTAGTCATACGGTATATTTCGGGAGCCCAAACTTCATAAGCTTTAACAGAATAATGAAGAGAAGTATTTTTTAGAATCCTCTAAATCCTCCAACACGGTTTGAATTATTTTTGGCATCTGATTAAACAATTCACCTGACAAAATAATTTCTTCAATCACTGTTTTGAGCGATATTGGAAGATTTACCAAAAACATGACATTTGATTTATCACACATGATTGTTTTTACTATTATATTTAATAATATTGAAATTCATAGTACCTTCTCCGATGTATCAATTTAAGGCCCACCAAACGATCCTTAAAAAAATGCCTAAGAATATACAACAGAGGCGTGCACAGGTCTTTAAAATAGAGGGGGCATAAATTCCTTAACTTTCACTGACGTATTGTGAAGGCTTGGGAAAGGCAAAGCTCAGGGGTAGTTGCAACACATTTATTTAGAAAGTAATTATGCAATAGACAGTTTGGCCATGGCATTTTTTCTCGCGTGTTCGTGGATTTTTCTCCTCTTTTTCATAGGAAACTTCTTTGTCTCAGCTGAGCCTGAACACCTGGTTGCCTTTTGAGAAACGCTGATCTTTCTACGTGCTTTCGTGTTTGTTGGTAAGCTTTGCATTTTCACTTTCAGCACCTGCCCTGGCTACAGGGTTGCCAACATGTCCTTATTCAGCGGAGATGGGCTTCCAGCATACTTGACGTTCGGACGTTTCGAGGAGCAAATTGTGACTCGGACCACTACTTGGTCAAATCCAAATATCGATGTCGCATGTCAAAGGCGTACGTAACGAAGACGAGTCCTCTGCGTAAGTTTGACATCGGAAAGCTCCAAACGGCGTCAGTAGCAGAAAACTTCTCAAAAACTCTTGAGACTAAGCTAACCCCCATCCTACAAAATAATACAGTGAGGCCGGTTGACGAGGTCTGGATGGAGATGAAGAGAGCAATCAAAGCCGCTGCAGAACAAGTGGTTGGGTATGAAGCTCGGCGCAAAAGAAACAACTGGTTCAACAACGAATGCCAGGATGCGCTGAACAAGAAAAATCAGGCATATTAACAGTTCCTCGAAAGGAACACCAGGACGAAGAGAGAAAAATATGAAAACCTCCGACGAGTAGCAAATAAAATCATTAGATAAGATAAGATAAGATCAAGCAATTAAAGAGCATTGACGAAAATCTGGCGAGCAATAAAACTAGGCAAGCTTACAAAGTGGTGAAATGTTTAAGACGCGAATATCAGCCCAAGACGACACTCTGTAAAGACGAAATCGGCAACATCATCGCCGAAGATAGTCAGATTAAGGAGAGGTGGGCCTGCTATTTCAAAGAACTCCTTAATACTGCACATGGCTCAATAATATCAAAGCCGATAGACATCTCTGACGAAGTCCCGATCGCACCTCCAACGCTGGAAGAAGTCAAGTCTGCCATAAAAAGCCAGAAAAACAATAAAGCGCCGGCCATTGACGAGATTCCGGTCGAGCTAATCAAACACGGTGGAAGCTGTTCTATAAAAGCCATCCACAAATTGATCCAGAACATCTGGGGTCAAGAAAAAATACCGCAGGAGTGGTGCAAATTCAACATATGCCCTATCCACAAAAAAGGAGACAAACTTCGGTGCGAAAACTACAGAGGCATATCGCTACTTTGTACATCCTATAAGATACTGACGAAAATATTAAAAGATAAAATAAATGTGTACGCAGAAAAAGTCTTTGGGGAGTACCAAGGAGGCTTTAGGTCTGGTAGATCAACTACGGATCAGCTCTTCACAGTCAAACAAGTGCTTGAAAACGGCTGGGAATTTAACATCGACGTCCACCAGATTTTCGTGGATTTTAAGCAAGCATATGACAGTATTGACCGAAACATACTGTACAAAATAATGCTATACTTCGGCATCCCGGCAAAACTAGTCCGGCTGACCAAAATGACGATGACGTCGACAGCATCACAAGTCAGAATCAACAACGGTCTGACTGGCGCCTTTGACACAAATGTCGGACTAAAGCAAGGAGATGGGGTTGGCCCCTCTACTGTTCAACCTAGCACTTGAGTACGTGATAAGGAAGATTCCTGTCGACACAGGGGGTACGCTTCTGTATAAGTCGAACCAGTTAGTGGCCTACGCGGATGACATTAACATCTTGTCCCGTTCCTTCACATCTGCCAAAGAACTCCTGTTGAAACTTGATCAGGAAGCCAAAGAAGTAGGCCTGAAGATCAATCAAACGAAAACAAAAATCATGACGCAAACAAGAAAGAAGACCTCCATTAGACAAAATATAATTTTGGACGAATATAATTTAGAGAATGTGGACGAATTTATATACTTAGGCTCGAAATTGACAACGAAAGGCAGTGAAACTGACGAAATTAAACGGAAAATACAGCTCGCTAATAAAACTTTCTACTCCGTTCTGGCCCTACTGAAGACCAGCTGCATACACAGGAAGACGAAGCTCCAAGTCAGACCTGTGTTGTGCTACGGATGTGAAACTTGGACCCTTACCCAAGCGTCCGCAAATATGTTGAACGCCTTCGAAAGACGGGACCTAATTGGAGCTAAACAAGAGTGCGGCCAATGGCGGGTAAGGTACAACCACGAGTCGTACGAGGTTTTTGACGAGCCAGAGGTTGCTACAATAGTGAAACTGCGGAAGTTGCAATGGGCTGGTCACGTGCAACGAATGGACGAGCATCGAGTACCTAAGAAGGTATTCAACGGAAGGGACCGAGACAACTGGAGGCGTCACTAGGGACACGATATCGAAAGAAAGTATCGATACTTTTACTTTAAAGTAGTATCAGAACCAAGTATTGATATAAGTCCCGTACTCATTGCGACAGTACTGATATGAGTAAATATCAAATGATACTTACTATAGTCAGTCAGTTTAGACTTCCAACGAAGCCAGAGATTTCAATTATAGTGATAGGGCCGGGAACTGGTCTGGTGCCGTTCCGCGACTTTATTCTCGGGACCAAGCACACAAAATTTACGTCACACATTCAGATCTAATTCGGAAGGTTATTTATTGGTGAGAACACATGGGCGGGTACGTTTGCTTCACTTGATTATCCCTTTCCATTACTCATTAATTCCGTTCTCACAGCGACGCCAAAAATATGGCAATCGATGTAAGAATTATTTTGCTCAAAGTCAGCATCCAGCAAAGGAAATAAGTCAGAGGCCGAAGCATAACGGTTTATCAAGAAAATGGAGGCTCAAAAGCGCAACTCAGCCGACGTGTGAAGCAAATCGCAACTATTCTATCAGATTTCGTTTTGTTTGCCCGCTCAAGACGGGAGCAAGCAAACAGCATTCCTTGAGTCGGATTAGAAACATTAAAATAATAAATTTATTAAACTAAATTAAACTACATAAAAGTTAATTTTCAAGCGGAGATAAGCGATGATAAAAAACAGTGATATGATGAGGATGCGTACAGAAGACCAGATATTCTTCACGAGGATTGTTGCACTCTCAAGTCAAAAATGTGTCTTTTTACACATACATATATCACTTTTGAAACTAATTAAATATCATTGTTATTCGTCCATTGATAGGACATTAGGATATGAAAGTTGATGCTAATTACAGTGTACCAATAATGTCCCCGTACAGCAGCTATTTGAAACGCAAGTGATAAAAAGCAATAAATTGTTGCAAGAAATTTGAAAAAGTTTTAATGCAGATTTATTAATTAAACATTTTTATTTAATTTAGAAACAAAAACAGATCCATTTCAGTTATTCATTACAAAGTTATTAGCTAAAAATAAAGCAAAGTCAACAATATGTCTCCAATAAAGTCTTCGTACCTTAACGAAACAGTTTATGAAAAATCTTAAAAACTATAGATCCATTTTTTGTTAATATTTGATTGGGTAGCCTTTATTTTTAATAACGGTTTTAAGACAGTGTGGCATCAATTCCACAAGTATTTTTGCATAGCTTAGCTCTATTTTCGCCCATTTCTGCTAAAGAGCCTGTTTCAACTTAGGTTTTGAGCTAATACTCGTATGATGAGTCCTAATCCTTTTTTTCAGCATGTTCCGCATGTGCTCAACGGGATTGAGGTCAGGACTTTGTGGGGGTGCTTTAAGCAAATGTAGAATTTTATACGCGAAGAACATTCTAGTGCTATGAGCATGCACTTAGGATCATTATCTTGTTGAAAGTAAAAATCCTTCGATTCACCCAATTCGTCAGCACTTGGCTGCAAATTTCTCTTGAGAATTGCAATATATGCCCGATGATCCATGTTTCCTTCAATTATTTCTAAGTCTCCAACGCCGCTGGCAGCCATACAGCCCCATACCATAACGCCGCCGTGCTTTACAGTTTTCATGGTGTTTTTTTTGGGTTGTAAGATCCCCTGGCTTTCTCCACACTTTAAAAGGATGTTATAATAAATAATAAAAAAAAGGATCAGGACTCATCCTATTAGCTCAAAATCTAAGTTGAAACAGGCTCTTTAGCAGAAATGGGTGAAAATAGAGCGAAGCTACGCAGAAATACTTGTAGAATTGAAAAAAATCGTGATTAAAAATAAAGGCTACCCAACTAAATATTATCATAAAAAGTATCTATAGTTTTTAAGATTTTTCATAAACTGTTTCGTTAAGGTACGAAGACTTTATTGGAGACATAGTGTTGACTTTGCTTTATTTTTAGTTAATAACTTTGTAATGAATAACTGAAATGGATCTGTTTTTGTTTCTAAATTAAATAAAAATCTTTAATGAATAAATCTGTCTTAAAACTTTTATAAATTTCTTGCAACAATTTATTGTTTTTTATCACTTGAGTGTCAAATAGCTACTGTACGAAGACATAATTCGTAGCTCAGTTTAGAAAGATGGGTCGGTTTCCATATAAAAATTTTTCAGTCACATGTCGATACGATACTACGATCAAAGTATTGATATGAGTAAAATATCGAACAGTTTCGATTCAAGTAAAATTTTACTTGGTATCAAACGAAAGTATCGATACCGTACTAATATCAGTACTTTTATTTATTTATTTATTTATTACTATTATTCAACAGATCAAATCCAATTACTGAATATAGAAAATTTAAATACAAATAATGCACTAACGAAAGAATGAAAAAATGAACAAAATAATAATGAGATGATAATGATTCAAAATAAAGAACAATAATAAACAAAATCAAAGTGAAAAAGTACAAATTCAAAATAAGAAAAATAGAGAAAAAAAAGAAAAGGAAAAACTAAAAAAAAACTACATTGAAATAACTACATTGAAAAAACTACAATGAATTAATAGTAAGCAAAACATAATTTTTTAAAAAAGTTTTAAAGGCATATAATGTCGGCGGAAGAGGACCAAACCGTAAATCATTATGTTGCCTTAGTAATCGCAACAGCGGAGAATGAAAAAAGATGTCAGTGCGCGCAAATGCCACACTAAACTCAAAAGTAGAGCGGGTGCCATGCACTGCAACACGGACAGAAACGTGGCTGCTGATGTCGGAATCTACCAACCTATGGAACAATTTGAAGAGTAGGCACTCATCCAGGAAAAGTCTCCGTGATTCGAGGGAAGGAAGATGAAGGAACGACAGACGATCACTGTAAGGACGGTAAGGAAGCTGAAATTTATAAAACAGGGTGCGAGTAAATCTGCGTTGAACCGACTCCAACGCAGTATTCAAGTAGACAAAACGAGGACACCAAACTTGACAGCAATATTCAAGGATACTACGTACAAAGGAGAGGAAAAGGTGTACACAGGTGGAAATGTTAACGAAAGCTTTAGAGGATCTAATAATAAAACCGGATAATTTAGAGGCCCTGGCAGTAATGTAAGAAATATGCTTATCAAATTTGAGCTTAGAATCAAACATTACGCCAAGATCTCTAAAGTTATCAACGACATTAAGAGGATAGCCACAAACAGAGTAGGAGAACATCAAAGTTGAAATTTTCAAAGAGAATGACATTTTGTGACATTTCACGATGTTCAAAGTGAGAGCATTGGAAGCACACCAAGTCTGTAGGCTGTTGAGATCGTTTTGTAAAATCATACAGTCGTCTTGTGACTCAATCTCTCGGAACATCTTGAAATCATCGGCACACAAAAGACAAAAAGATTGAATTAAAGGAGGGAGATCGTTTATGAACAAAAGAAAGAGAAGAGGACCAATGATAGACCCTTGTGGAACACCTGATGCAGGATAAAAAGGAATTGAAGAGGAGGAATTAACAGTTACAATACAGGTACGGTCGAGGATGTAAGAGTTAAACCAGGAAAGAAGAGGACCAGCAATGCCATCGTACTTTAACTTTTGAAGAAGGAGGTTATGGTTGACGGAGTCGAAGGCTTTGGAAAAGTCGGTATAAAGTACATCAATCTGCTTTTGATGGTCAAGAGCGGATGCGACCGTGTGTGTGAAGGAAAGAAGGTTGGTTAAGGTAGATTTACCTTTGACAAAACCATGCTGCTCATGCGCGAGAGTAGGCTGGATAAAGGAGTAGACTCGCTTGTAAACCACTTTTTCAAGGATCTTGCTAAAGCAAGGAAGAAGGGAAATAGGACGGTAGTTTGTGATGCAAGTACGATCACCGGCTTTATGTATAGGAAATATGTTGGCAATTTTCCAGCGAGAAGGAAAAGAGCCAGAAGATATACTTAAGTTGAACAAGATAGAAAGAGGGACGCACAGAGACGATGAAAGAGATTTAGCCAGGATATTTGGAATACCGTCGGAGCCACTACCGGTATTGGCATCGCTATCGCTCAATAGAAGTTCAATTTCAAGAGGGTTCGTTCGAAATGAGTGCAATCCAGGAGAGGATGTGGAGGGAAGATTTAAGGAATTAGAAGAGGATTGTTGTGAGAAAAAAGAGGAAAAGTAAGAAGCAAAAAGCTCACACACTTCTTGTGGAGTGGAGGCAGCTGTATCAGCCAAGTGCATACCATTAGGGATACTAGGACACTTTTTCAAAGAACGGATGAATGACCAAAAGGATTTTTTCATAGTGTCCCTAGGCGTCACCTGCGAGAAGCCAAGGCCCGTGAGGGGCTGTAGTGCTACGACGACGACGATTAATTTAATGTTACTTTGATTATATAAAAATAACAGATAAATATATCTAGAATTTTGTTTACCTGCTCCTTTTCTTTTCTATTGCCTGCTATTAACACTGACTTAAGGGCCACATTTATTTGAAAGTGTCCAAGGCCCCACAGTGATCTAAGACGGCTCTGCAGATGAGGGCCCAGATGAGTTGACAATTGCCTAAACTATTGCTTACTAATTAAATTTTCATGAACCATGAGGACGTAATTCAAAAAGTTGATTCTCTTACTCTATTACTGCTTAGAAAAAAAACACACTCCAAATGTCAATGGTATATTTTTATTATTATTGCAAATTAGGTAAGAAAATTATTACTTTCTAATATCGTCTAAAAAAAAAAAATATGTATAATAAAACAGTCAAATGTATCACTATCATTTACACACAAACAGATATACATACTTATGTATTAAAAAATGTAACATCATTTTGACATAAAATTCGAGTACCTATTTATATATGTATGTACAATCTAGTATTTCCAGTTTTATAGCTCATCGTCAGTAAATTTAGTCGGTATCTATGAGTTGTGATCGTTTTCACTTTTTTCATGCAACTCAGATCAATCTCTATCTCTCTCTCTCTGTTGATCATAGATTTTTTTTTTAATGAATTTCACATGCTTTATTTTGAGAGAGATTAATTATGATAAATAGTTTAGCAAATAGCTGATTTCGAAAAATAAGATACATGACGAAAATCTATCTAATTTTTTTTTATATTTAATAAAAATCCCTTAATAAAATCTAAGATTAATATTTTTCGATTGAATAATTATTGCTTATAATTATCAAATTTTTTTTTTACCGTAATTTATTTTCGAAAAATCATCCCGTAAGCATTAAACTAGAGCAAGTAAATACTTGAAAGTATTTTCCAAACAAAAACAAATCACAAAACTAATCGTCAAAATTAAAGGTGAATGCAAGATAAAACAATTCAACACCTTCAAATCCGAAAACTTGTAAAAATAACACAAACGCACGAAAAACATTCAAAGCTAATTGATCGTTAATTAAATCCGTGAAGTTATAATACTCTTGAAATAATAATAAAAAAAAAAAAATTATAAACAACAAACAAACATAGTATCCATCTGATTTACATACATTTCTGAAATTTATCATGTATCTTTAATATTTATCGAAACGATGCCGTGACCCATGCAAGTGGGAAACTTCACTTAATTAATACAACAATAAATCATTAAAAACAAGATGAAAAAAATTAACAATCAGTCAAAATAGACTACGAAATCTAGGGAACGACCGTGCAACAACAACAACAACCGAAGTGGTGGTGGTGGTGTGATGATGAAACTAGACAATAATATAGGAGGAGACACGACGTATGGGAGTTGTTTTTATTTTTCCGTCTTTCGTCTGTATCTTTTATATTTTTTACTGCAATTGCAGAAATACGGTCCAGAAGATAATTGTACTGCAATGTATCGTACTTGATTTGTATTCCGACGACTTGATGCTTGCCTTTTTGGTTTGCGTAGGTGTAGTCGAGTCGAGTCGAGCAGTTCGTACACATATTTTTAGTTTTTGTGGCACACACTATGATGCGATTTCGATTTGCAACGATATTTTTTGTGTTGTTGAATTACAATGATAGGGATGTTCAAGATGATGTCTGATATTTTTGTACGCAAATCAAAGCCAAAGTAATTACATATGGAATGTTTTATATCTAATCGTTGAAAATTTCATGGTTGTTTTTTGTCAAAAACGAATTTTTATGGTGTGCGTGTGTGTGCATTTCATTGCTTTGCTTGTTTTTTTTGAATAGGTACGAAAACGATAATTCAAACGAATAAATTTTTTTTTTAGCCTATGGAAAAGGAAAAATAGTTATGTTTTAGAGAAGATTTTTCTTTCTCGGCCAAATGATAAAGTAAGGACGGAGATTAGTAAGATGATAGTAGTAGTTGTGGTAGTAGTATGTCAGGATGGCTTAAATTTACTGGTTTAGATTGTTGTAGCGGATTTTACGGCATGTTATTCTATTCGAGTGTCAATAAGCGAATAAGCGTATTTTGTTTGCAAACTATACACAATTTTCCGGACTGTCAGATCGTATCTAACGAAAATCACACTTTCATTGCAATGTTTGTTGTTCTTTTCGCCATTCGTTCTTTCGAAGGAATGGGGAGTCAACGATCTGGTTTGCAGATAAGATACATTTTTTTTAAAAAAAAGAAAGACTCTTGGTTAGAAGTATGGGACGAATTAGATTCGCAAATAAGGAGATGTTTTGTTATATGGATGATAGAGCTAGTTCCGATAAATATTTGATGAGTTCTTTTCAGATGACTGGTCGAAAATATACTGATTGTTAGGGCGTGAAAATCACCACGCGCCACTGAGACGATATATTTAAGGAGCCGTAGGAATCGTACCGTTACGGTGTGCTTCAATCGCTTGATAGTTGACAAACCAGAAAGGTTGCTGGTTGACTGGTCGCTCGTTAAGTAAGTTGACCAAAAAAACATCACCATGAGCGTCATAGGGCACATGATTTAGGGGCACTGCCGATGGCCTGGTACCAAAATTAGGGGCTGCAAACGATGAGCCGGACGACGGTTTGCGCGATCCACCTGTAAGCAAATCATTCGTTGAGTTTTCAGTGTTACTTTGACTTAGTCCCGATGAAGATGATTGTGCGCCTAGCTGCTGTTGTGTCTGTTGATTGTTGTTGAGTTGGTCCTGAGCTAGACCTAAACGATTATCTGTCGTTATCACAGCATTCTGTTGCTGATCCTGTTGGTTCATCCCCATAGACGTATCACCCTGCTGACTGGTGAAATTACCAGGTTCAGCATAGACAACTTCAACTCCAACCGGTGGTCTTTGCGTAACGTTAATATTATTTTGTAAATTGTTTGCTAGCTCACCGAAACGATTGTCGATGTCGTTTAGGGTGGAGGCGGTGGATGAGACAGTCCCTGAGGGTCTGGGCCTAAACCGATCCTTATAGCCAATGGGTCGGCTTCCAGCATATGGCGGGCGTTGCGAATCGGCCAGTGCAATAACTAATACCAGCACAAACGTAACAAGCAATACTGAACGATTCATCTGAGGGGTATTAATAAAGTAAGGAGTTAAACTCAACCCAATCCAAATATTAAAAGAAAACTTTAAATTCCTTTTTGGCGGCCAAAACCTAATTTTCGCACAAGGGAACACACATTTTTTTTTTATCAAACTCATTGAATAGACTTACCGTCTACTTAAAACCGATGCACTATTTTCAAATGGAAAACGATTTATTATTATTTTTTTCAAAAATATCTATCTGAAATCTCTTCAAGTAAACACCAACAGCAACCTTGGATGAAATTTTTCGACTTCCTAACGAGAGATTTCAACACTACTTTTCCTTCACAGCGAAAAAGATACTTCACCATGCGAACGCGATTTGCAGAATGAACTGTAGAGCTTTGGTGTTATCTGGTTTTGTTTAAGAAAGCCACTGTGATCGTGCTTGTGCTGCGTTTATTTTTTTGCTTCTTCTTCTTCTTCAGTTAACATCGTCATCATCGTTGATTGATTTTATGTATGGGGAATCTCAAAAATACCGTCTGCGTCATGATTAAGTCGGTATAGGTCGATCAGCGGTACCCATACAGAAAAGTCACCCAAAACCTCGACCTTGAGCAATATCGACAACAACAAGAACCGTGTTTTTAACAAGAAAACACAAAACTTCTAACAGCAGCAGCAGTAACAAATCGCACTAGATCGGTGGTGTGATTTTTTTCTTCTGTTCTACATAATTGATGAACTACTGATTAAGATAATATTGAAAACTTAAAATCGATAAATGCATTGTGGTTAATGCAATGCATGTAGGTATTTTTGCTTTCTTTCCTGTAAATCAGATTTTCATGTTATTGTCAAGTTTTCTATGACTCAGTTTGTTTTTGATTTTTGTGTGAATTCCCAGAGTTTTTACCTTTCGCCGGGTTTTTCTTAAGATTTATTCAATGAAACTGGTGGTGGTGGTGGTGCTCTTGATAATCGCGACTAATGCAATCATTCAAGTATGTCTGTTTCTGTTGAGGAGATTAGCTTAAAAGTATAGGAACGATAAGATTTACTTTTTTTTGGGTTTTATTAGTAGATAGAATCACATTTGATTTGATGTGATGAAGTATTTGATAGATGAGTAGTTTCTGTATAGAATTTGATGATTTTTTGAGATTGATTGCGGTAGAAAATGGGATTTTTAGAAATAAATTTTGAAGACATTTGGATGTTTTACAGTCTTTTAATAGTCAAAGAGCCATACAAAGACATTTACTATTGCATTGAAATAGCGAAGTCTTAATCATATACATAAAAAATACATAAAAATTGCATGAAAATATAAAAAAAAAATCCATATAGATTTTACCCACATTGGGCGCGATCTGTCTCAACTCATTTATTCACAGCTGAGCGGAAAAATGACGATCGTTTTACGATAAACCCTTTAAAATCAGATGATTCGAAATTACTAGGCACTGTATTTCGTATTCGCGCCATAAAACATGTTGAATAAATAAAAAAAACAACCAGCTGCTAACATGTGTGATCACTGGTTCAAATCTGACCGTGATCATAGACCGTGCTTAGCCTAGATCTGAACAAATATTTAAATCAAGGGGAAAAGTGAATTCCAATGACGCTATCCATCTGAATCAATAGCCTGGCAAGGATTGCAATGGGATCAAGTTTAACTCTACTCTAGTTTACGATGCATCATATATTTTTGTTACAATTTTTGTTAGGTTTTTTCCGCCTATTGAAATAGGACCCTTAATGCACTTCATCGATACTGTTGTCCGATTGTGTTCCAAATATCTCGGCTAAGTTATAATTTTCATAATTATGGGTTCCTCTTTTTTTTCCAATCCAAAAAGCTGGTGATCCTTTTTGCATGTCAAATTATCACTTCCTTTATTATTTGGTTTGAAATAATGTCTATATTTAAGTTCAATATTTTTTAGCTCCACAAAAGTACAGATTCATGAAAGACCAACATTGACCAACTTCCCTTCATTCACCTGCACTTCTTTCTCTGAAGCTAGAAAGTTATCGTACTTCTGATCTTCTACTTTCATAATTCACTACCTATATAATTACATGCATTGTTTCTGTCAAATTATGTATTTCTGTTCGATTATTTGCTACCTCAGAAAGTCCCGCAAGGTTTAATTTTCGGTCCGCTATTGTTCCAATTGGTTTATAAATGATAAACCATTCTGTCTTTTGAATGCTGACGACTTTAAGATGTTCCGCGTAATCGAAAGAAGTGAGAGTTATTATCAATTGCCAAATGATCCAATTTTTTGTCAATCACCAAAATATCAGTTACCTTACCGTTGACAGCACCAGAGTATCACTTAACCTACGTTGGCAACACCAGAATTTAAGAGTCGGAGAAAGAACTGTTTAGTGACAGCCATAACAATTTTAAAACAAAGCCACGTCGTGTCTTATAATTTTGCCACTAATAAATCATTTATAGTTTTCAAGTTTATAAAATGAGTTTCAATTTATTTAACTGACACTTGTCTCTTATTAGCGTCGCTGTCACTTTTAAGGCGGATCATGGCGTGGTATTTAACTTGAAATTCAAATTCGCTCAACATATAATGCACATAATAGCCAAGGTCTCTGAATTTTCTGGCTCTATTCTTCGATCTTTCAAATTATCTGTTAAAATCTTCACCAATTTGCATCTTGGAATACTGTTACCAAGCGTAGTGTCCCCACTACATGTACCAAAAATTTGTACAACGTAGGTTTACTGGCTCATTGTTTTACAAATTCAATATTCTTTAATGTGACTATAATCAGCGGCGTGCACAAGGGGAGACGAAAGGGCTAATTGTCCTTTTTATTACATAGCTATCGTTTGATTTTTTTTGGTTACATTTTACCCCATACTACACTTTTCATGTACCTTCACAATATTTAACTGAAAATTAAGGAATATTTGCGGCGAATTTGAGTGTTAAAAATAGCTTCAGATGCCTAAAAAAAATCCCCAAATCAGAATTACTCTTCCACTTTTTTGTGCTTCTCAATATTACATAGTGAATTTCTTCTGGCCTATGAATGTGCTATGGCAACCACGTTGATAGCCTTCATAACGTTTCTTACCTCAAAGTTCAGATACCATGAAACATAACAATGGCCCATTGAGAAATAGAGTAAATTTTAGCTATTCAACAATATGTTAACATTACATTTTTGATTACCATCCAAATTACATTGTAGCCTTCCATGTACTGACCCCGTCACCTCATAAGTCATAAAGCTCGAAACCATGTAACGCGCATTGCCGTTTACACTTCAGTTCATAACTAACTGTTTGGCTGTTTTTATTTTCTTTCTTCTTCTTCTTCTTCTCTCAGATGTATTTGAACTTCCAAGGTCTGGGTCGATGCCATAATTATTGTGCGGTCTATGCACTCGCTTCTCTTTGATCAACCGACAATACATTACAGTTTGAATTATTGCACGCTACTGAAATCGTCACAGATGAGTGTTCTCGAACGTTATTAGCATGCAATTGAATTATAATTTTGTAGGTAATCAAGAACAAAACAAAAAAAGGTGATAATTAGTGAAAACTGTTGTGAAAACTGTTGTGAAAACTGTAGACTCACTATCCAAACATAGCACCGACCTACCCTCCTCATGACTTGGTTAAGTCTGAGTTGAGTGAATTCTGCAGATCTGGAAGTGATTACCGCCGCGACGTCATCAGCGTAACCTACCAGAAACACATCCGCAGGCATTTCCAGGCGCAGCAGATCATTTTACATGATGTTCCAGAGGTCAGGTCCTAAGATCGACCCCCTGTGCCGCACCTGAGGTGACAGACCTCCTTTTGATTCCTTCGTCGGTGTCGTAAAGCAACCAGCGGTCCCTGAGGTAGTCCCGCATCATGGCTAGCAAGTAGCCTGTGATACAGAACGTGTGCTCAAGGGCCCGGAGGATGTCCGTCCACCTCGCCGAGTTGAAAGCGTTTTGTACGTCCAGTGTTACCAGCAGGACGACCGGTCTGGCTTAATGACATGCCTCTTCCGCTCTTGCTACAACCCCAACAACCTCTGAGATGGCATCGATTGTTGAATGCCCTTTTCGGAAGCCATGCTACCTGCAAGAAAGATCACCAGCAGATCTCACTGCTGACAGCACCCTTCGCACCTTTGACTTGAGCAACCCTTCGAGAAGTTTTCCCGCAGTGTCCAGCATGCACAGTGGGCGGTACAAATAGTACTAGCTCGAGAGAAGTTAGAAAAGTACTTCATTTACTATAGCCGGCCAAGACGAATCATTTCTGATCGTTCGAGTTTGCAGAATTCATGATTAAACGAAATATTGATCACATTAAAATTACCACCACAGCCCCGCAAGCTAACGGACAAGTTGAAAGAGTTAATCGGACTCTTAAAGGAATGCTAGAAAAACTGACCGACGAAGTTGAATTTGCTATCAATAATTCTGTTAGTTCAGCTACCGGCCATACCCCAAGTCAATTGCTGTTCGGTATGACTCAAAGAGGGGTAATATAATAAATAAATTCGATGAATACTTGGAAGACAAAGTTGCAGCAAGTCATATGAAAATCGACTCTTCAAGATGTCTTAGCGTGAAGCCAGAGGCAATTCTGGAATTTCCGGAATGAAGAAACTTATTTCCTCGAAAACTTGATCTATTTGTTAATTGATTCGCTTGTTTTTAATCAGTGGCGCGGGAAGGACGGGGGCAAAAAAAGGGTTAATTCTCCTCTCAGTTGCATAACTACTCTTCACCTTTGCTCACTTTACTCCGTAATAAATCTTTTTTGTACCGTCAACTCATATTTCACTGAAAGTCAAGAAAAGTGTATTCTGAATTGAGGTATTTCCCCCCTCCCTCTATCTATTTTAAAGTTCTGTGCACGCCTATGTGACCGCATCGCAGTTGAATTGGTCAATCAGAGTCAGATGATTGATCGAAAAAGAAAAGTAAGTGACAAACTCGTTCATTAAAAAAAAAAAGAAAAAAAA
>OX376376.1:2934395-3011522 GCA_947369275.1 Nemotelus nigrinus
ATTAATGTGTGAATGTATGAAGGTTTTCATCAATTTTGTTTGAAGTAACAATGTAATTACAATGCTTATAAAGTAATATGTTTTTTGTTTATATTTTAATATTTATAGTGCATTTAGTTGTAATAAATTCTAGTGATAATTTTAATTTTTTTTTTTGCACTTTGTGTTTCGTAGTATAAGTGAGCTAACACCATTTTTGCTCCATGTTTTGTATGGTTCGTGGTATTCTTTTTGCTGTTTTTTTTTTGTGTTTAAATTTCTATAAAATTCAACGAGTTATATATATATGAATAAGTTGCTGTATTTGATTGAATATACTTTGGTTTCGAAAAGTATATTCGATATGTTATGTTAAAGAATAAATGTATTACTTTAAACCACAAAAGTTTATTTAATTTTTTGAATTTGTTTTATTATTTTCTTTGGTTTATTCTTTCATATTTTGCATTAAACTAATGCTGTTTCTCAGCTTAATTTGTAGCTCGCTTATGTAATTAAATTGGATTAAGCTTTCAATTATTCTCTTTGGGGCTTTGTAGATGATTATTTTCATCGGTTCATTTTGTATTTGAATGTTTTGTTGCATTTTATTGAGCATGTTTTTGAACTTCTCTATATTAGATGTGTTAGGAATTTTGTGACTCTTGTTTTGGTACACATTTGATATCTTTTTTTCAGTTATTTGAGATGTCAGCTTCTCCAATGGCAAAACTAATTTTGATGGACTATCACTGCATCTAACTGTTATTTTATTATTTTCCATGATCATTCTTCGAATATTCTTTATATCGAACTTTGATTTCATCAATTTTTTTCTATCAGCGGTCGAGTCGCTGTTACAAAGGAAGGCTTTTTTAGGCTTCATATTGTGTTTTGGTTTAATCAATCTTTTTCATCAATCGTAAAATTACTGTTATATAAATCAGCTTTCTTACGTTTAATATTCTGGGGTTGTTTATGCGCTTTCTCAGATTTATTTTTGTTTTTGTCTTGCCCTGTATTTTTTTGGTTTTTGATTATTTTTCTTGTACGTGTTAGTACTTTTTTATCATTGGTATCATTTTTCTGTGTAGGTTTAATATTTGTTAATGCTTCTGAACTCATATGGTTCATGTCAATACTTCTTGTTACATTTTCCAATATTTCATTATCGTTAAAACATCCGTTTGTTGGTCTCTCGACTTGAATTGATCGGTATTTGCCTATTGAATTAGTTTCTATTTTGATATTATCGATCAATGCATCCTCTTTATGTGTGTTCAACACTTCAATGTGTTTCACGCTCTGTTCTGGGGCTATTGAGTTGCCTATGTAAATTTGAGGTGAAGTTTCTTTCATAATATGGTAATTGTTTCTCTGGTTTCTAGTATCTGTGTCAGCTCTTTTTAGATTATTGTTATTTCTATAATAACTTTTATCATTATTTCTGTTAATCATATCCTGGTTTTCATAATTATTTCTCGTATTTCTATAACTGTTAGCGAATCTTTTATCATTTTTGTGTTTACTATAAGTATCATATACATTTTCTGTATTGTTTGGCATGTATCTATATCTGTATTTCAATTGTCGATTACTGTTGTAATTTTTATTAATGTATGTAACATTTTTGGTCGCATTATAGCTTGATTCTAAATCTGTTGCGATTTGAATTGCTTCTATAAGTGTTTTCGGCTGTGCCGCAAAAATTGTAGGTTTAAGTGACTCGACTAAACCGTTTTTGAAAATAGTAAGCGCATAAGAATCATTAGATTTCTGTATCGCTACTTTCTCTGCTGCAGATGGACTTTGTCTTAAGCTATTAATTTGAATTTCATTCAATTCGCTAATGAGCTGCAATATCTTCTCACTGTATTTTTCAACTGATCCATTTTGATATAACTGTGCTAACTGTGTATGGATTTGTTGTGGGTTTTTTCTACTCATGAACCTATCTCTTAACACTTTTTCTAATTCTTCATAACTGCTTGTTTTTGTACTCAAAAGTTGAGTTTTGACGCTAGAGCCCAATTTGACATTTTCTGTAAACTTAAATAATTCCTTTTTCCCGTCTTTATTGAGGTTTTCGTTGATTAATCCTAATATGGTTAAAAAGGAATCTAATTGTTTTGCACTACCATTGAAAACTGGTATGCATTCCAATGCTACTTCAATATCGAAGTTACTCATTTTGGTATGTTTTCAATCTTCTAAATTTTTATAAAAAAATTACTCGTTTGTTTCATATATTTTCTCTTTAAATGCGAATATATTTTTTTTTTATTTTACCTGTTCGGTTACTTGTTTCTCATACCACAGACCATGCACAAATTTTTCGTTATTTTAATGTATTTGATTGCAAATCATTCAAATTATTTTGAATTTTCCTATATACTATACAAAAGTATTTTATTTTATTTGTATCTTGTTATATTTAATACCTAATTAAAATATTTCAATATTCCACATACTTCAATTTTTGTTTTTTATTTATTAACTTAATAACATTAATGCAGCTGTATGGTAAACCCGTTATATGTTTGTTTACTTTAATTATTTTATAAACTTTGATTCAAATCATCAAATCCTCATTTTTTAAATCATGTTTTCGATTATGTAACTTTCAAGTCGTGTCGTTTATTAATATTTTACATAAGTTACTTTTCGTATTTTTTTATATTTCCATTATCGATGTTGCTTCTCCGCGTATGGCTTCGAAATTTGTTTGATCGTGGTTTCAAAATTGACTGGATTATGATTCTAAAATTGACTGGAATCAACACCTGTAGTATTCAATGTTGTCAGCATCGTATTATAGCTCGCAGGGTCGTAAGCTGTAGGATCGGAATTCATGTTGGCAGCAAAGTCGCCGTGTTATACTTTATGTGTAGCTTCCTCGGTTATAAACTGTAATGTCCACTATTCGAAAGTTTGTTGTTCCAGTACTCGAAATCCGCATCGCTAGAAACTCGTAGGATCGACTTTCCAATAATATGCAATTGTTGTCTTTGTACACTTGCAAAATGTTGTCGGGCTCCAATCTAGCAGGCGCTCGAAAAATGTACGACCGTAAATCACAGAGTCGTAAGTGGCAGGATCGTTAATCACAATATCGTGATTCACAGGAACGTTTGGCCAAAGGATCGCCATGTGGTATTTTAAAAGTTTAATTACTTCCCTAACTGGTCACAATGCATGCGATACTTGCATGGCGAATTTAACCGCCTCTTTAGCAAGATCACGATGCATCAGTGACCTTTCAAAATGAAACAAATCGTTTAATTTTGAATTAGTCTGAATGGTTGCCGAGCGATTTGGCATCCCGAAACAGACTGTCTTTATTCACTCATATACCAGTCTTATATAGTAAAATTTTTAGCCAATGAAAAATATACTAAAATGTATGGATTTGGTTTTTAATGTTGTTTTTAATATTAAGTGTAGGTGTTCTTGTCTTTGTTAAGTCAAGTCTAATTTCAGTGCTCACCACTTTTGTGGAATGTCGCTCAAATCGCAAAGTGGATATATTTAATTTGTTTTGACATTTATTTGTGTTTACATATTAGTATTCACAACACCTTTTGCACAAAAGACGCAAAGGTTCTTTTGTGTAGGAAAATTGTCCGTGTTAGGGGGGTGTATGCACTTTCCAGGTGGGTATTAGGGGGGTGTTAGGGGGGTGTAGGAAAATCTCTGGTGCATCGAAACTTAACCTCAAGAAATTTCTGATTTCTACAGGAGCCCAGAAAAAAATCACAGAGGCCTAGAAAATCCTGGCAGTCCAGAAGAAAATCATGGGAGCGTTGAAAAAAATCAAATGGGTCCCGAAACAAATCATGGGCTTCTAGGATAAAATCACTAGGTCCTAGTAGAAAATCACGGGGGTCTGCAAAAAAATCAGAGATACTTAGAAAATTCTTGCAGGCCAGTGGAAAATTATGGGAGTGTTGAAAAAATAACACGGAGGTCCAGAAAAAAGCAAGGGGGTCTAGAAAAAAGCAAGGGAATCCAGAAAAAAGCAAGGGGATCCAGAAAAAAGCAAGGGAATCCAGAAGAAAGAAAGGGGATCCAGAAAAAAGCAAGGGAATCCCGAAAAAAGCAAGGGAATCCAGAAGAAAGCAAGGGGATCCAGAAAAAAGCAAGGGGATCCAGAAAAAAGCAAGGAGATCAAAAAAAAAAATCATGGGCTTCTAGGCAAAAATCACCAGAGCCTAATAGAAAATCGAGGGGGCCTGCAAAAAAATCAGAAAAGTTAAGAAAATCCTTGCAGGCCAGAAAAAAATCATGGGAGCGTTGTAAAAATAAAGCGCAAGGGTCCAGAAAAAATCACGGGCTTTTAGGAAAAAATCACTAGATCCAAGTAGAAATCACGGAGGCCTAGAAAAATATTACAGAGCCCCAGAAAATTGCGACAGTCCAGAAGAAAATCAATAGAGCGTTGGAAAATAGCACGGAGGTCCAGAGAAAATCATGGGCTTCTAAGAAAAGAAAATCAATAGATCGCATTAGAATCAACAATCTCATTTCCGTGCTTCAGGCTCGAGCCAGTTTTGAAGCGGTTGATGAAGTCAACATTATTTTTGACATTAGGCTCGGTGCAGTTTTGATCTTGTATATGAATTTTGATGGAATAATCAAGTTAAGTATGATCTGATATAGTTTATATTTGTCAATCAAAAATACGCAAACCTTTCTAAGCACCTGTTTCACTGTGAATATTTGATCTATCGTAGAGGATCCTTTGACACTCGAAAATGAAGCTATCGTATAAGGGTTTTACTATCGATTGCTTTGTATCTATTTAGATCATCTATATCTGATGTGTGGCGTGGAATTAAGTTGTACTGATGTGGTCAAAGTTGAGACTACCACCGAGCTGGTAGGCTGTCGAGACCTTCAGGCTCTCGAAACAGAGGAAGGAAATAACACAGCTACTGTGCCTACCAGTTGTAAACAGCCGGGTTTGCGGGCTGCAGAGCAAACGGTGCAGGCTGAAAAGAGGAATTCGAGTCTGCAATCTTCATATCATTAATGTCCTTGTTCTTAACAATTTTCGTGGCAAATAAAAACTGGCTGTTGTTGAAGATATCGATCGGATAACACGCTGGTTTGCTTGACACTATATAGCACACGATCATTATACAAAGCTTCCTTGCCATATCGTCAAGAATTTGGCGGTTTTAGCTGTGAGGATTTGACCTGGCTATGACCTGTCGTCAATGTTGACAATAAATCGACCTTCCCCTCGCCTCCGAATCGAGGGATGTTCTGATTTCCTACATAGCTCACAGTGTACTTCGCTGTATTGTAACAGTTCTCACGGGCCATCGTTTCAGAGGAAGGCACGGACGAATGTTGGATTCAACGCTTTCTGTAGGTCAGAGAATGAAGAGGAATCAGTGCCGGGTTTTGGCAAGGAAGAGAACGAACTCTTGCATGGCCCTCTAACTCTCAGGCCTGACTGATCTATCCTTCATTGATTTAAAGAGGATCGTGCAGTTCATAGAAAAAATTACTTTCACGTTGGAATCCACGTACACGTTCGTACCTAGATTCGAACCAGGGACCTAATATACTACTGGGATTCATTGCTTATTTATCAAAGTCGTGTTTTATAAATAGACCTTCAGAGAAGTGCCATTATTTGTCTCTCAAATGACAATTTTCAGTTGTGTCTGTCTTTCGCTTTCCTGAAAACGAATTCAACATGAAGAAAACATATTTATTTATTTAATTTATTTACCAAACAAGGCAACATACATTAACAATTCAATATAACAACATAACAATTACATACAAATTTTTCCAACACATTAGAAAACAAAATATATCACAACTTTTTATTTTAGTTACTTTACTTTACTTTAATATATTTTATTTTGATTTTAGCTAAATTGATGGGCAAATTAAGTGGGATTAGGATGTTGATAGGGTCTTTAATAAGTTTGTTCTAAAAGTGTGTTTAGAGATCCCCGAAGCGTAGTTGCTGCTTATAGAGTTGAAAATTCTACAGCACCTATTTATGGGCTCGTTATATGCATAGTTAGTGTGGTGATTGAACTCCTTGAGCAGAGTTGCATACCTAGTGCGTCTTGGTTGGTCATTGAAAATAATTTTGTTGGAGAGAGCTTCAACATTGACTGCACCACTTATAATATCAAAGGCTAGGCATGCACTTAACAGTGTTCTTCTAGAAGAGAGAGGCATTAAATTAAGTAGGCACAGTCTGGTTTTGTAAGAAGGAAGATGTTGGAAGTCTTTTGGATCATAGAGGTCCCTCAAAGCGAAAAGTAAAAACTGTTTCTGAACAGATTCTACTCTCTCACTATGTAGCTCAAAAACTGGGTTCCATATTATGCAGGCATACTCCAATAGAGGACGCACCAGAGTGATATATAATGACTTGGTAACCCATATATTCTTGAACTCTTTAGCACGTCTCTTAATGAATCCGAGCTGTTTATTAGCCCTGGCAAGGATTTTGTCATAGTGGAGATTGAACCGCATCTTGTTGTCCAATACTACCCCGAGATCTATAATATGATCAACCCTATTCAATATGGTGTTGTTAAGGCAGTAAGAATACTTTTTGATCGTATTCTTACGGGAAAAGCTTATTACATGGCACTTGTTAATGTTAAGATTCAAATGATTCTCATTGCACAACTGTTCGAGAGATTGAAGCTTTGATTGTAGAAGAATTGCGTCAGATTGCGTGTTTACGCTGTGGTAAATTTTTAAATCGTCTGCATAAAAGAGATGGGGTATACCAAGCAATGTCTCAGAAAGATCAGAAATGAAGATGTTAAAAAGCAGGGGACCAAGATGACTGCCTTGCGGTACTCCAGAAGATGCGAAAACTCTTTTAGATAAGTGGCCCTGGAATTTAACAAGCTGAGTTCGATCGCGAAGATAAGACTGGAGCCAATCAAGAAGAGACCCTGATATACCAAAGTTGCGAAGCTTGTATATTAGAGTTTGATGGTCAACCCGGTCGAAAGCCTTACTAAAGTCCGTATAGACTGCGTCAATTTGACTTCCTTTTTCCATTTCACAGAGCACATCAGAGACCAGGATCATGAGATTGGTAGAAGTCGATCTGCCCTTACAAAATCCATGTTGTTGCTCATTTAGAAGAGGGTCGATTATGCGAGTAAGTTTTTCACAAACTAACTTCTCAAAAAGTTTGGGGATAACAGATAGAATAGCAATCTCACGATAGTTATCGACTGATCGTTTATCACCACTTTTGAAAATAGGCGTAAGGTATGAAGATTTCCAGAGAGATGGAAAAACACCTATGGAGAGGGATTTATTGAAAATCATGTGCAAAGGTGTGATCAATTGGTCCGCAAATTGCACGACGAAGGAAGGAGAAATCAAATCAGGGCCTGGTCCTTTGCCGATATTTAGTTGATATGATATTTAGCTTCAATAATAGCCTCTTGTGTAAGAACAAACCCGGCGATAAGAGGTCTCGCGGTGATTCTTGCAGACATAGTAGAAGTGGAGGTTTTTGGCGAGCAAAATGAATTTTGAAAGTGATCAGCAAAAAAGTTACAAATGGCTTGTGGGCAGGAAGAAACCATGTTACCACGGGACATCGAACAGGGATAGCCGGTTGTTTTACGTTTCAAGTTAACAAAATCGTAAAACTTCCTGGGATCACTAATGATTTTTTCCCCCATTGAGTTAACATAGAACTCATACGCTTCGCGGGATTTGATGGAAAATTCGTTGGATAGCTGATCGTATAATCTGATTAGACCCTCATTGAGCAAGTTTTCATTTTTAATTGCTTTATATAATTTATTTCTACGGTTTCTGAGACGCCTTAAATTATTGTCGAGCCAAGGCTCTGAGAGTTTGTTTTTTTTTCTTCAGCTTCGGTACGAATAAGTGAATGGCATTGAAAATTATTTTATAAAAGGAAGACACTGATTCATCTAAATCTAATAACGAAAGAGAAATTGTCCAGTCTACTGTGTCCAAATAGTTTCTAATGCTTAAGTAGTCAGCATTTTGAAAATCATATACAATTTCATTATTGTACGATTGGGTGAAAGAAATATTTGTAGCGGAAAGCTCAACTGTAAAAGCGGAAAATAATCGCGGAAAAAAAATAAAATTAATCTACGAACTTATCTTAGATTTCTTTTCTTTTCAAATTACCAGTTCGAGACTGAAGACAATGAATTTCTCCAAATAAATTATATATCAGAAGTAGCTTATTCATTTGGCTATTCAATTGATTTTCGAAAAAAGATCCAAACCTATATCTTTCCAGGAGATAGAGATAAAGAGAGGGTTAAGAAAAACATAAATTAAGTAGACTCGATCATTAATTTTTGGTCGTGTGCCCGCCCACCTAGTTAACAAAATGAATTTAGGCCATAAACGAAATCTGATCTTTAAAAACAACCAAACATACACAACAACTTGTTGTGAGAACCATCTTAAATAAACACGTTTTGTTGGGTATTTCCCAACGGCCAAAAACCAACCAGAAAACCAATTCATCGTTCCCCTTTGTGCAGTAACTCAGTCACTCAGTTAATTAATTTACTTACGTGAGAAGGTTCCGATCCGCAAATCCAACGACAAGAAAAAAAAATTGTTTACAATATTTTTCATGCAATTTCTCCAAGCGTTTCTGTCATCATTTTCATCATCATCATCATCATCATCACCACCAAGAATTCATTCGTAAATGAAATCACAGAATTGATGATAATTACTCGATGCATAACACTCATATATAATTTGTCCAATCGCTTCTGAGTCAGTTGAGTCGTTGATTTACCGTACTAGCGTGGATTTTCGGTGAAATCGGAATGAAACAAATTGTGACAGAATTACAGATGTTGAATCTTTTTTTCTTGGTTTCGATCGAAATTAAAGGTGAAGGCAGTTTTTTTTTTGTTGGTCGGTTGTTGGAAAAGGCGATCGATTGATGTTGATCACCTTCGAAAACTTGAATCCACACTTTCTGCTCGGCTTTTTTTTTGTTTTGGTGTGTGGTGCTGCTGCTCTTTCGAATTGTGTCACAAAATTCGAAACAATTTGATTAATAGCAATTTAGAGTGTCGTTTCTTTTAATGTATGTATATTGATAAAATTCCAGAAGTTTGAATTAGTTTTGCGATAGAATTATAGTTTACGACTACAAGTTGTAATATTACAAATATATTTTAAAGGTTGATACCTTTTTACCGGTTCAGAAAGTTTGAAACGATTAGCTTTCTTGGTGATCTGCTTGGTGACCTTTTTGGTTGAATGTGAGTTTTGTGAAAATGATTAGATACGACGGGGGAGTTGTTTTCGGTGATTATAATTAGTCGATGTTTTGAATTTGCCAATAGTTTTTGCATGTTTTATTCATATTTGTTTTCGAAAGTAGTTTAATTTAGTCGAGGAGAGTGGATTATTCAAAGCGAAGATGAAAGTTTCGAGAAAGTGCAATAAAGTTTAGATTGAAAGGATGACGATATTGGTTTGCATACGAACGAAAATAAAACAGGAAAATCCACTATGGTGCATTAATCTTGATGGATATCGGTTTTTCTATTTGTGAAAAAAAAAATACTGAAAGTGAATGCACGAATGTAAGTTTGTTGCAAAATATCTATTCATGAGATCAATAAACTGATTAAAAAACCAAAATGCAGTGTTACTTTTCTTAAATCGACATGATACTAGATGATGAAAAAATTACCACAAACTTTAATGAATTATTTTATATTATTGCAGAGTACTTTGATGTGCTATAAAACTCGATAAAGTACTATAACAAACTCTTTTCGTCATTACTTATATTTTTCGCTTTTATGACTTGACGTTTAAAGACTGGTTAATCGTTTCAAAGGATTAAATTTATTTGATTTGATCCGATGAAATTCGAGCAAGACTATTTGAGGTAAACTATTTGCCTCTCGTTTTCGATTACCTTTTGCATGTACTACGTTTGTCGTAGGATACTGTTAATGTTGATATTAAAAAATTAGCTAAAATTAATTTTGATATAATTAATACTAAATATAACAGTAAATGTTCAGCTTATAACGGTCAGTCGACATGCTATGGACATAAATGTTTGATTGTTGCTAAAGAGAATTCCACCTGCCGCCCAGATTATATAGCAAATATAGTAGCGGGCAGAGAGCACTGCCTTGTGGTACACCAGCATTAATATCGAATCACTCTGCGATAATGAATAGTCTTTATCCAACGATAAAGAAGTTTCTACCAATAAAGTGTGATGCAATAGTAGTGTAGAAATTATAAGCGAAGAATTTCATAGTTTTCACTTGTAGAAACACGTCCCAAGCCGTATTTCACTATCGTACAAAATCGAAGAAATTGTTCATGAAAAATTTCGATCAGTTTCGCCGATGGTGTACTGCTGGTGCCACCTTAATTAAATTGGCTTGTTGTAGATTTGGGTGAAAAAAATTTCGTAGATATTTTATTATATTATATATTGTTTCTACCTTAATACGTGTCTAACTCCCAACAAGCTCTTATGACTTTTTTATTCTAGACTCCGCTGACTGTCTTCTAGTCTCCCATAATTTTCTCTAGGCTCTCTGATTTTTTTAGACTCCTAAGATTTGTTCAAGATAGCAATGATTTTATCTAGAATCCCATAATTGTTTTTTTTTGCTTCAATTTGTAGGTATCTATACAATTTAATAAAGCAAAATATGAAGTGAAAATCCGTCATATTTTTAATTTGGTTGTGCTAATATTTTGGAAATTTTTAATCCTGTGCGGGCGTTAAATGCCTAAAAAAAGGCAAAAAAAATTTACAAAATTTCAAATGGTGATAGCTTCTCACAGAGTAATCAAATCATTACGAAATTTACAGGACGCATTGATGCGTTTTTAGAAGTTTTTACGGTTTGGACGGAATTAGTCAAAACTACACCCCTTTTAATTCCTTCCAGGGGTAAACGGGGATTTTCTTCGCACTTTTCAAATCGATGGTAACAAAGTATATTATTGATAAAATTATCAACAACTATAGTAAATTTCTTGTAAAATACCAACAGCAAAAAAACTAATATTTTAATATTTGTTTTTACTTTTAGAAAAAAAATGTGCCATCTACTAGAGGATTCTCAAAAGGCAACTGGAAAAATAAAAGTGAAACAAAATATTTCTGAAATATTATACAAGGAAAGAGATGAAACTTTTTCAATTCTGATGATCACTACTTGGCCTCAAAGCTTTGCTAAGTGATTGGCCTCAAAGCTTTGCTAAAGTTTTAAGTATAGAGAAAAAAGCAATAATCTTCGATAGAAAATAAATTTAGTTATGGAAATGTAATTATAGAAAAAGACGCCATTAATATAATACATTATTCATTATTACACTGATAATATAGTGTTATCAGTTTGATTATTCTTTAAATTGTCCCCTTCTCTTTCATTAAATCTATTTATGCTCATCAGAGATTCCAGCTATTAAGAAAAATGGCGCCCAGCGTGGGCCCAAACTGGTATTATTTTATTCTACCTAAATGGAAATATAATTTCATGATTAATAGCTCAGCAAATCTTTTGCGAACGCAATACTATCTATAAGTATTCCCCAAATCCTGCATAATGTTTGTTTTGAGTAAGCGTAAATTAATGGCCAGCCAAATTTCGCTGAACTGCCGAGACAATAATTTGTGCAGCTCCGTATTTTGGACCTTCATTGAAACACTTCTCAATATTTGAATATTCATATTTAATTATAAATATTTAAATACGTATATTTAAATGTAATACTACAATTTTATATTTAAATTATGATTATTATGAAAATAAATATTAAATATTTCATTTGTTTTCACGTAATGCTCCAGTTTTTTTTTCTGTATTTATATGTCGTGCTTACTTTATTTCAATGCTCGAAATTTACAAAAGTTAATTTTAAATTTTAAAGGAAAAGTGTTAAATTCATTCGCGAAGAAATTAAATTGATTGGAACAGAATTTAAATCGATCTGCAATTAATTAATTAAAATAAGTTACCAAAGTGCTAAATTAATATGGTAAAATTACTAAATTGGCTTCCGAAATCGGCTCATTTGATTTTATTTTATTTGTAAATAGTAGATACTACAATAATGTTAAATTCCATTATATAATGAAAATTATAGGCTTGAAATAAATAGAACTCGTCCTTAGCATTAATTTGGTACGTTTTTAAAATTATTATTATCTTCTTTTAAAAAGATTCTTTTCGGATAATCTATTCAATCATGCTTAAGACGATAGCTGAGCGTGAATATGCTGTTATCATCAGTAACACTTAAGTCATAAAATTTATAGAATTTTTTCTAGAGTCTCCTGATTTTTCCTCAGCTCCTCTGATTTTTCTCGGAACTCCAGGATTTGTTTTCGAGTCCTTTGAGTTTTTCCCAGCTCCCATGATTTTTTTTGAACTCCCAAAACTTTTTCTAGAGTCCTCTGATTTTTCCTAAGCTACTCTGATTTTTTTCCAGACTTCGAGGATTTTTTTTCTAGAGAACCTTGGGATTTTTTCTAAGTTCCGAGGATTTTTTGTAGGACTCAGATTTTTTCTAGAGTCCTCTAATTCCATAATTTTTTCGTAGACTCCTAGGATTTTTTTCTAGAGCCTTTGGATTTTGCCTAAGCTCCGAAGATTTTTCGTAGGACTTTCAGATGTTTTTTTTAGAGTCTCCTGAGTGCCCTCAGCTCCCATTATTTTTTTTCGTAGAACCCTAGGATTTTTTCTCGAGTTCTTGAGATTTTTCTAAGCTGCCTTGATTTTTTTAAGACATTCAGAATTTCTTCTAGAACCTGCTGATGTTTTCTTGGCTCCCCTAATTTTTATCGGAATTCTAGGATTTGTTTTCGAGTCCTTTGAGTTTTTCCCAGCTCCCATGAACTTCTTGAACTCCCGTAATTTTTTCTAGAGTCGCTTGATTTGTAATAAGCACCTCTGATTTTTTTCTCCGACTTCTAGGATGTTTTCCTAGAACCTTTGGATTTTTTCTAAGTTCCGAGGATTTTTTAATGAACTTTCAGATTTTTTTCTAGCGTCCTCTGAGTGCTTTTAGCTCCCAGAATTTTTTCGTAGACTCCTAGCGTTTTTTCTAGAGTCTTTTCCAAAGCTCCGAGGATTTTTTGTAGGACTTCCAGATTTTTTTCTAGAGTCCTCTGAATGCCCGAAGGCCACATAATTTTTTTTTTTTGCTGACTCCAAGGATTTTTTCTGGAGTCTGGAGTCAACGTTTTTTCTGGACAGGAGCTTTTCTAGAGTCTTTGAATTTTTCCTAGGCTTCTATAACTCTCAGATTATTTATAGAGGCCCCTGGTTTTTTATTAGCTCCCATAATGTTTTTTGCAGAGGTCTGGGTTTTTTTCTAGAGCTCTTAGGTTTTTCCTAAACTGCCGTAATTTTTTCTAAGACTATCAGGATTTTTTTTAAAGTCTCCTGATTTTTCCTTAGCTCCCCTGATTTTTCTCGGAATTCCAGGATATGTTTTCGAGTCCCTTGAGTTTTTCTCAGCTCCAATGATTTTTTTGAACTCCAATAATTTTTTCGAGATCCTGCCTGAATTTTCTTCTGATTTTTTTTCCCAGACTTCTAGGATTTTTTCTAGTGCCTTTGTTTTTTTAAGCTCGCATAGTTTTTTCTCTGACTTCTAGGATTTTTTCTAGAACCTTTGGATTTTTTCTAAGTTTCGAGGATTTTGGGTAGGACTTCCAGATTTTTTTCTAGCGTCCACTGAGTGCTTTTAGTTCTCATAATTTTTTCGTAGACTCCTAGGATTTTTTCTAGAGTCCTTGGATTTTCCCTAAGCTCCGAGGATTTTTGTAGGACTTCCAGATTTTTTTCTAGAGTCCTCTGAGTGCCCGAAAGTCACATTATTTTTTTTGCTGACTCCAAGGATTTTTTCTGGAGTCTGGAGTCAACGTTTTTTCTGGACAGGAGCTTTTCTAGAGTCTTTGAATTTTCCCTAAGCTCCTATGATTTTTTCTAGCACTCCCAGATTATTTCTAGAGTCCCCTGGTTTTTTATTAGCTCCCATAATATTTTTTGCAGAGGTCTGGGGTTTTTTCAAGAGCTCTTAGGTTTGTCCTAAGCTGCCGTAATTTTTTCTAAGACTATCAGGATTTTTTTTAGAGTCTCCTGATTTTTCCTTAGCTCCCCTGATTTTTCTCGGAATTCCAGGATATGTTTTCGAGTCCCTTGAGTTTTTCTCAGCTCCAATGATTTTTTTGAACTCCAATAACTTTTTCGAGATCCTGCCTGCTTTTCTTCTGATTTTTTTTCCCAGACTTCTAGGATTTTTTCTAGTGCCTTTGTTTTTTTAAGCTCGCATAGTTTTTTTTCTGACTTCTAGGACCTTTGGATTTTTTCTAAGTTCCGAAGATTTTGGGTAGGACTTCCAGATTTTTTTCTAGAGTCCTCTGAGTGCTTGTAGCTCCCATAATTTTTTCGTAGACTCAGAGGATTTTTTCTAGAGTCTTTGGATGTTCCCTAAGCTCCGAGGATTTTTGTAGGACTTCCAGATTTTTTTCTAGAGTCTTCTGAGTGCCCGAAGGTCACATTTTTTTTGCAGACTCCGAGGGTTTTTTTTTGCCTCTTTGGATCTCTCTTAACTTCCCCTAAATTTTTTTCCGGACACATAGGAACTTTTCTAGAGTTATTGATTTTTTTCTTAGCTCCTATGATTTTTTCTAAGACTCCCAGATTATTTCTAGAGTCATCTGGTTTTTTATTAGCTCCTATAATTTTTTTGCAACCTTTGTATTTTTCCTAAGTTCCGAGGATTTTTGTAGGACTTCAAGATTTTTTTTCCAAAGTTCTCTGAGTGCCTTAAGGTCCCATAATTTTTTTTGCAGACTCCGAGGATTTTTTCTCGAGTCTTCGGATTTTCCCTAACTCCCCCTACATTTTTCCCGGATTTCTAGGAGCTTTTCAAGAGTCTTTGGATTTTTCTTTAGCTCCCATGACTTTTTCTAAGACTTTCAATTTTTTTTCTATATTCTCTTGATTTTTTCTAAGCTTCCATAATTTTTTTTGCAGACTACTAGATTTTTTTCAGAGCTCTTGGGTTTTTCGTCAGCTTGCCTGATTTTTTGCTAGACTGAAATACATCAGTTTATGAATAATACTAGTAACGAAACTTTAGTTTTACATCAAAAGTACAGGAATTTAAGCTTTTGTAACTTATATTTCTTCTCTTTAAATGTAATTTAAGCTCTTGTAACTTAAATTTCTTAGTTCGAACGCAGGATTCCACAGGATCCCAGGATGGACCGCGCTTTGAGTTAACAAAATCATGGAAGTGTAGAACAAAAATCAGGATCGAATTAAAAATATTATGGAAATTTAAGGAAATCATCAGAGAGCTTGAAGAAAAAATTAGAGGAATCAAGGTAAAAATCACATAAGCCTAAAAAAAAACTATGAAAGCCCAGAAAATTATAAAAATTATGAAAGACCCAACAATTTTTTTTTGCATTCTATGAAGAAAAAAAATCATGTAAGCCCCGATAAAGATCATGGGTATCTAGAAAAAATTATGGCGGTGTGAGAAAAGTCTACGAAAAAAACTATGGCAATCTAAAAAAACTATCGAAGTCTAGGGAAAATGTAATGAAAAGCTAGGAAAAAAAATCAGCAAATAGATAAAAGGCGTGTTTTTTTTGCTCCCCCTATCTATAACAGAACAATCCTGACGCATTGATAACAACAACAACTCCCCCTTTCCATAACGGGAGTTGTTGTTATTTCCAATGAATCTGCACTGGTTAGCATTGTTCTGTTATGGATAAGGGGAGCAAAAAACGCGACTAAAATTGTAGGAGTTCAGCAAAAAAAAAATTCGTAGTGTGAAAGTTGCAAATATCAAATATAACCTTTTATCTACTTAGATAACAAGTATTCTAGAAATCATTCCATTATTATATATTCCATCATCCTATTATTAAAAATTTATCTGGATAGACCTTACGCACAAGCATGTAATGCATAAAGTCAAGCACATAAATATTTAAAATTCTGGTGCTCTCACTAAAATGCGCTGCACTGTAAATTATCCGATGAATTTGATAGTTCTATGGAATTTCAACTGTTAAAAAGTACCTCACAAAAATATCCTTCTTGCATTCGTGACATTTTCCTCGTATTTTGTATGGACATTCGATACCGAGAAATCGTGAAGGAACAAAAGAAGACGCAAGGCCTTTCGATATTACAGGCTAGGGTTTGATCGTTTTTTATTTGAATCGAAACTCGAATCGAAAAATTTGAGTTCCATGTAAGGAAAACCTTGAATTTCATATGGAGATCGTTGAACTTAACGAACAATAAAAATGCATCATAAGACAACTGAGTTGATGATGGTTTTTATTGAAGTCGATTTCAGTGTACAGAAGAAGTGTTGGCCATAAAGTCATACAGATTTTTGAACTTAGAACATATAGATGAGTTATTTTTGCGATAATTGATTAGATTACTAAAATAAAATTGTAGTAGAATCGAAGGGCAAAGTATCGAATGTTTTTTTTTGTCTTTCCTTGGTTAGACTAGTCGAAAGAAAGAACTAAGAAACAGTGCATCTTAAATGTGCGCATGAGTCGAATCCATGCGGTTGGTCGGTCGGTACGTACGTACGTACGTACGTACGTTCAGATAGGAAGCGAAATGCGTACAAGGCCGACGAAACACGCATTGCTTTTATCGTCTCAGTTCAAATCGTTGTGATAGTGCTTCATTTAACGCCGCCAATTGTGAGATACCCCAACGATAGTACATCAGAAACGTATAATTTTGTCATTACATAAAAGTGTACGCCGAGATCTGCAGTACTATAGTTAAACTATCGTATCTAATTCAGTGTGTGATAACACGATTACAATTGTCAGTACTTGTATGAAAGATGTGTCGTTGGGCTCCCTTGTTCTCCGCATTGCACGCAGGATAGGAGGACAGCCCTAGTCAGTGAGTTACAACAATCTACCGGCCGTGGCCTCGAATTGTGGTGGTGCATGTGTTTAATGTGATTTTTCACGCAAGTCGCTCTGTCCTGTCAATTAAATATAGTTTGTCGATTCTCAGGGTGATTGCGATATTCGAGAAGACGAAATATAACCAGTGATTCAGTGATTGTAAAACAGTGTCTATAACTTTCTCATACACCAATCTATAGTATTCCTGATAATTCATTTTGATTCTAGTGTTAGACCACCACCCCCCTGTTTGAGATAAGGACCTTTATTTACATTCGTCATAATCAACGCAAGTGATAAAACGAGGTATGAATGTCACACTGGCCTGTCATTTATTGGGTGAAAGAAACAACGGATCATTCTTTAAAATATTATCTTGAGATTTATTTCAATAATGTAATTCCATCAATCTGTCGGGCAAGATATTTTTTGTTGTTGTCATACTTTTTATGCATTTTAGGTTAGCAGTTTCCTAGATTTCATTCATTTTGTGTGTCGGACGAGACAAATGACAGTCGTGGAAATTTTGAAAACAAAAGGAAACCTAACCAACAATGTGGAAGAGTGTTGTTTCTTATCCAGGTTTAGCGAAGCGGGGGGCGTAATGTCAGAATTTGAATTGTATCTGGATATGATTGAGCGTTTTCCTGTTAATTAAGTAGAACAATAATTTTAATTGAGCGCTCAAAATCATTAGTGGTGAATCTGTTACGTAAAATCGGGTTGATATTTCGGAGGTTTTAACCCCCTCCCCTCAAAAAAAAATTTATTATTCAGGATGGGTCAATGATAACATTTTAACGAAAAAAAAAAATGAAAAACATGTGAAGATGTTAACATGTGAAGTAGATGACAGATTTTTCGAAGATTTGAAATAATGCATTCATGGCAGGATTTAGGTTATGGATAGTGTTCCCTTTGACTTACGTCGACAATAACTTGTGATAGAAATAAGAATCACATCAAATTTTTCATTCGATCTGAAAGTTTTCCGTAAGTCCTTTATTCCTCGCCTTCCAATTTTTTGTTGTGAGCTCCACGCGTTCCACATAGAATTTTTACGTAAAATTGAATAAAATATAATCGTTTTCTTTCTGAATCGCAAAATACTGCATCGTCATGTACTTTCATTAATAATTTCATAACAAACCAAAACAAAAAACAAAAAAAAATTGGCGCAAAAGAAAAAATCCAAATTACCAAACAGAGTTGAACAGCCTGCATAGATAGATACGTTAGTAAGGTAATCCGTTGAATTTCCAAGATTGATTACGATTTGCTCTCATCATCACGAGCGTGACTGTGATTACAAAATTCATACAAAGTGAAGTCCCACAGCCATTTACATTCGTGTCTTGAGACAAAAAGAAAATTCATAGGTTACGTCTTATAGATAGATGCACACATTCGAGACTACGGTCGAAACAGCTGACTGTTGTAATCTCATCAACAGGTAGAAAGAAGCCCGTAGTAGCTCGGGGCAGTCCGAAAGTCAATTCGGCAACATATCTACTTACGTACCTAGTCTACTATCGTACACCAAGTGCTAAATGACTCAGTCATCACCTAGGTTTTGATTTCGCTTTCACCTACGATTTGATCTAGTGATTGTTTCGAATAGTGTGTGGAATACAGCATGCTTTATAGCAGCGGCAGTATATTGTATTTTTTTCTTTTTATTAATTTTTATCTATAACATAAACTTAATTTTATATTTCATGTAATTTATCGTGTCGAACCTCAGTGGATAACAGTTATCACTCACCCCATTGATTTGTCATAATTTAATTAGACCATACCATTGACTTAATTGAAATCAACCGGACGATGTCTATTGTTGTATAATTCAAGACCCAAAAATCATTAGACCTTTTTTTTCTCCTATTTTTCCAGTGATTCGTGCAACCGTTGTTTTTAAATATCAAGGAGTTTTCTCGTAAAATCATCGTCGTGCAAGGAAACTATATTAAATGCATCTAAGTACCGATGTATTCAAAATGCGGTAGCTGAAGATATAATCTCATTTTGTGCCCGGTACAAAAAAAAAAACTAAGCAATCTAACCGAATAAATTTAAAAAACAAATTTCGAAACAAGTGTTAAAAGAGTTCCCAAGTTTCGGTCGTCTACGTTCCCGTTAATTGTGATAGTTCTTAGTCGAAAACAAAAAAAAAAAATAATAATTAAAAAAAAAATATATATATACAAAATGGCTGGCCCAATAGAAAGCCTGGCCAGATTAGTTGGTGCACCTGAACCTGCCTTACGGCTGCTACTCTCCATTCTAGTCGGTAAGTATTTGTTTAATTTAAAGTTAATTAAAAGCATGATGAAATTTTTTTTATATAAAATGAATAAACAAAATTCAGTGATACAAAAAAAAATGTATATCACTCTTTAAAATATATAACGTGACAAGGTTCAATTCGAATTGCCTCTAGTCTATACTAGATTGTATGACTAGCAATGATAATGACCCTAATAAGTCTATTATTTATTAATTTTGTGCACTGTTAGTGTAATGTAAAGTTTTAATCTTGATCTTTCTTACGCTTGCTTTGTAGCATTGACTAAATTCAAAATCCAGTTCAGTGGCGTAGAATCATTGTCAAATTTTCGAAATTTAAGATTGGGTATTACACTTTCAATTGTCTTGTTTAATAACGTCAATCCTATTTTTTTTCTTTCCTCCGGTTTTTTCTGCTTCACGCATCTTATTCTTTGTGTGTTCCTCTTTCTATTATTTTCAATTTCAGCATTATTTCGGGTACAGTCCCTTCCCTTTGGAAAACAGAGCTGGTGACCCGGCTAGCATGTGTAATTATCGGCCCATTTCCCTCCTTTTCTGTTTCAGTAAATTGCTTTTACAATAGAGTCCACCCTTCCGTCCATTCTGTTCTTGCTCCCGAGCAACATGGGTTCGTAAAAGGAGAGTTAAGCAGATTTTTGAAGGTCTATGGGATGGGAGGGTTTGTCAAGAATTCTGATTTATTCTGGCCATCTAAATCATGGAAACTATAATTTATATCGTAATTTCGCAAGTTGTAAGAAAACTACTCAGTTGCTTCAGATAATTTTTGTTATTATTATTATTATTATTATTATTATTTATTGCCTAAATCAACAGATACAAACAAATCCAATTAAAGATTAGACAAGGAATAAACTTATGCATAAAAAGAAAAAGAAAAGAGATTATAAATTAAAACTAAGCAAAGTGTAATGAGGCGGTGAAATTTAATCATAATTCAACACAGATATGACATCAAAAATTCAGAGAGCTACTTTATTTCATAGGATAAAACACATCCTCTTAACTTATTTTTAAATGTGCGTAACGAAGGCGAAAGAGGACCAATATTCAAACAATTATGCTGCCTAGGCAATCGTAAAAGATAATTTGATAATAAAAACAATTGGATTGAGGAAAGAGCCAAGGATAGAATAGGGAAACGTGATGTGGGATAATTTACATGTCAAGGACATCTGGAAACATTTAGCAACATTAAGGGAAATACAGTTGATAGAGCATCAGTTACCCAGAGCAGACAGGTCATCCTGCAGCTGGTAGCAGTCATCCACTGACTCAATCACCCTGAAAATTTTCAGATCATCAGCGATACGGGGAGTGGAAGAGAGAAGGAAGATCATTTATAAAGAGGAGGAAAAGGAGAGGACCAAAAATCGACCCTTGCGGGACACCACAAGTAGGATAAAAGGGGGAAGAAGAACAAGAGTGAAACGTTACAAAACAAGCAAGATCACGAAGGTATGAGGAAAACCAGCAACAGAGCTGACCCGAAATATTGAAACCATCAAGCTTTGAAAGGAGGATTTCGTGGTTCACGGTGTCAAAAGCCTTGGCAAAGTCTGTATATAATGCATTCACTTGCTTTTGCTGGTCGATAGCGGAGGCAACAGTATTGGTGAACGAAAGAAGGTTGGAAACTGTTGACCTACCTTTGACGAAACCATGTTGCTCAGAAGCGAGAAGAGGTTCAATTAGAGGGTAAACCCTGTTGTAAACAACTTTTTCGAGAAGCGTACTGAAGCAAGATAGAAGGGATGTGGGACGGTAATTGGAGACGCAGGATGAATTTCCGGTTTTAAGGATGGGATAAATATTTGCTGACTTCCAGGAAGAAGGAAACGTACAGGAAGCAATACTAAGATAAAAAGAGGACAGATAAAGGAACACACAAGGATGATGACAATGACTTTGAAAATATGTTAGGTAAGCCGTCGGGTCCGCAGCTGGCGCTACTATCTAGGCTAGCAAGCAAACCTTCGATCTTCAACGGGTTCGTTAAACAAACAACAACTATTAACATCTGGAGAGGAAATATTAGCAGAGAAAGATGGATTAGATTGAGAGGTAGCAGAAGAAAAGAAATGAGCAAACAGCTCACATATTTCTTTAGGCGAGGAAGCAGACATTAAATCATTTGTGTTACGATTAGCTTTAAAGAATTCAAATTGTTTGGAGAATTTATCATTTTTCTCGACCTTATTGACCAATCTATCTATTGCCGTTAAATTATAATTATAATAGAAGATTTCCAGAAATTTGACTTTTCTTGTCCAAGGAATAGGGTCATTGTTTATTTTCTTCCAAAAAAGATTGCCTTGCATTTGCTATAGTTTACTAAAAGGCTAAGGTTGTTGCTTATATTCATAAAATTATTTGTGGCATCTTGTAGCATTTCCATTTGTTGTGAGAAAAGAAATCGTCTGGATATTGAAAAAATTGTGTGTTATGATTGTTTATGTTTTGCAATTTGGCAGTATATATGTTCAACAAAAAGGGACTCAGTACATCTCCTTGAGGCAGACCATTTCTTATGTCATATTTACTATCTCCCGGTACTAATGTCCTGTTTTTTTTAAAAAAAGAACATCCTGTTTATATATTCAGAGGATATCTCCAGCTCAATCAGGAGATCTTTTAGTTTATTTACATTGACTCTTAGAAATATATATATACTGAAGCCCATTAATTTTTCTTTCTCTGCTCTTTTGGTTTTTATGAAATGTTCGATGTGGTTGTTACAAGTTTGTGTTGATCTTCCCTCCGGAATGTACTCTAATATTTTTTTTTGTTTTTAAGCAGCTTGCTTTTGCTTAGGTTGTTCAGCACCTGGACAAATATATTTGTTAGCGAGATTGGTCTGAAACTTTCTATTTTACTAGGCTCTTTATCTGGTTTCAATATAGGTGAGATCCTTATTTCGAATAGTTTTTTTTTTATCAGGGAAATCTTCTTTTATTACTTTGTTCAGCGCCAAAGTGAGGTTATCTAGACTTTGTTCATTGAGCTCCTTCAACATTTCATACGGGATTTTGTCAACGCCAGGTGCCGATCTCTTTTTATGTCTCTCCAGTACGTCCTTGAATTGGTTAGTGGTGAAGTCTTTTAAATTGCTATTATTATCTAACATTGTTATTATGCAATTGTTGCTGCACGTCTTTTTTCCCCCAACATCTCCAGGTATTTTTTTGCTGTTTTTGTTGTCCCAGCTAGACGGGCTTCCATATGAATTGCTTTTGTTGATCTTTCTTCGCGATCTCTGTCATTTGTTTCTCCCAAGCCAACATTTTGGCATTTTTTACTTCCTTCTTCCACTTTTCACATGCCTTGACCCAGAGCCCATAATTTTTTTGCGACTTCTTTTTAATGAACTGTTTTTTTTTCTATTCATATGGCATCTTTCATCCTGGAAGAGAAATCCGGGCTTGCGTCTAGCCGACAATCCGTCAAGTCCGTGATGAGTTTGTCCGTCGGTTTTCCAGTCCCCTTCCTACCAAGCCCCTTTGTGTCCTTTTTTTAACTTCCGAAGTCGACTTGCCAGCCGCTTTTGAACATGGCCCACCCACTCTTTTTTCAATACCGGGCAGTCATCATATGGCTTCAAGTCAACGAGAGCCTTGATAAGTTTTTGTGTCACCGTCGCCGATATAATTTTTATATTTCACACCCAGGAGATTTTTCGATCTCAAAAACACATCGCGCACGCCGTTCACCTCCATTTGGCCCGCACTCCCGGTGTGATTTGCAGTACAGTCGTTGACATGATTTTCGCTCCATTCTTCGTAGTCCGTAGTCCTCCGTAGTCCCTTGTTTTAAAAACACGTCCAAAATTTTGACAGTGTATTTGCTGATAAGCGAAGCGATACCAAACAGTGACGAAAATCCTCGCCTTTTTCCAACTTTCATCACCGGACACTGACAAGTGCGTCGGCTCATTCCCAGCTGCAGAGTTGGCTTCAATTGCTCCGCGCACGGCCTTCCCTTGCACAACTTCAAATATGCCCTTCGATGCGGTGTGCAAATTGTCCATAATAAGTTTGAACCCTACGCCAGGAACAGTCCATAATAAGTTTGAACCCTACGCCAGGTTCTGCCGTATTCCGGAACTTCCCTGCACCGGAACAGGACTTGCACACACTGAACGCATTGCAAACCATCAAAAAGTTCCAAATGATGTAGCTGAAGTTGGCGTCAATGTTCGCATCATTGTAGTCCCATGTTTTTGAGTTTTTTCGCTGATGAACTAACGTAGTCCACGTCTGCTTCCGCCGAAAATTGATTTCACTGGAAACGCTTTTTCCGAGTCCGGGTAAGTGACGGTCTCCTTTTCGGCATTTTATATAAAACCAGCGAGAAAACGTTAACAACTTTTCAATAACTAGCTACACACACATGTACGGACACGGTGAACTATGAGCTTAAAGATAGGCAATTTGCTGACGTATCGGTGCTGCCACCTACAGTGTATGCGATTATACAGACCGTAATTAGTTCCGGTACATAGAAAGCCATCTGGGGCCACGCGGTGAACAGGCTATACCTGAGCGTTCCTCAGCGCGTGTGAGGTAGGTGCGTTTGAGACGCTCAAATGCGATTAATATGTTCCAGATCGGGATATCCTTTTGCACACTTATTCTAATGTAGCTTTCAATTTTTTGTAAAAAAAAATCGATTTTTTTTTTGGAAAAAATCTGAAAGAACCTCCCCTTAAAGTAAATAAAAGATAGATTGGCCAGATCTTAAAGAAAGAATATCCCGAGCTAGGCTATTCTTTTTTTCGGCAGAACGGGACACACTGGTACATGAGATAGTGGATGGATTGCTCCAAATTCGCTTAAACATAGCTCGGAGAGAAATCGTTGGACCCAACCATTGCGTGTGCCAGAACATTATTTTTAGCTTTCTAGGGAACATTCAACATTGTCGAATATAGTTTTAGTCCTTGTCCCTTATCCTGCACCAAAAACTTTGTCTCCTAGTTATCTACCAGCTTCCAGAAATGTTCTACTTCGGAGTCATATTTCCTATACAATGATAGCTAAGTAAGACCATGTCTCTCCAATATGACCTTTGAGAGGATTAAGTTCGTAGAGAATTAACAACCAATGCTTACCAGGTTGGATTTATCAGTTTCAGGACTCATTTTACTCCTGACTTGACTAGGGTATCTACTCCCAGCAGCTAAGTCAATTCAAAGCACGGTTTGCAATCATGATTGATCAGGGACCATACAAACTAGAGACCTTATTACATTTTGGCTCTCTTGACTTATGGTTTATGAGCCTAAAATCCTACATAATATTAAAAAAAAATTTAAAAATAAAATCATTAAAATAGAATTTCCATTTATTTACAGGCTATCCACTTGCTCTAGTCTATCATAAGTTCGTGTCGAAAATTTCTCCAACATATAAGCATCTATTCTTTGCAACGAGCGGCTTTCTACTCGTCGTATTCAACTATGGCTACGATGTTTATCATAGTTTAATAGCGATTTTCGTTAATTATGCGTTAATGAAAGTATTCTATTCGAAACCGAACTATCTAGTCATCATCAATTTCATTTTTCACATGTCCTATCTACTACTCGCCTATTATTTTACCGAAAGCGATGAATACGATATTATATGGACAATGCCGCATTGTGTCCTCGTTTTACGCTTAATCGGGCTTGGATTCAACGTTGCAGACGGACTTCGAAAGCCAGAAAGTCTGTCGAATGAACAAAAGGAATGTGTCCTGTCGCGTATACCGTCGTTACTGGAAATTTCATCGTTTACATATTTTCCGGCATGCTGTCTTGTCGGTCCGCAATTTTCATTCCGACGCTACGAGAGGTACATTAACAACGAATTCGATCGTTACAAAGGGAATGTTAACTATGGGCTGACGCGTTTTGGTCTGGGTGTCTTATATTTGGTAATCCGGCAGGTAGGTGCCGGATATATTTCCGACGATTACTTCCTTGGCGATGAGATTCAGCAGCTATCGTTGTGGCGCCGATGGATACTTTTTGCCGTTTGGGGCAAATTGTCACTTTACAAATACGTTTCGTGCTGGTTATTGGCGGAAGGTGCTGCAACATGTTTCGGTATGGACAACTAACTATATATGAGAAGATCATAATAATAGAGGTTTTTTTTTATGTTCGTGTTAAATTTACAGGTCTCTCATTCGGTGGTGTTAAAGAAGACGGAACAGAAGACTGGACAGCCTGCTCAAACATCAAACTTGGAATATTCGAACGCGCAACTAAATTCGGATGCTTTGTTTTATCATTCAATGTGAACACAAATCACTGGGTTGCTGAGTATGTTTACAAGCGTCTGAAATTCCTTAACAATCGGACCATTAGCTATGCTAGCGCTTTGTTCTTCCTAGCGCTCTGGCATGGCTTTCATATTGGCTATTACATGTCATTTTTGATGGAGTATATGATTATCACGTTCGAGAAACAGGTAATATTACTCCAAATACTATGAAAACATATTCTAAATGCTTTATATAAATCTTTCAGATATCCGTTGTTTATGATGCTCTTGCAAAAGGTCCACATGGCAGCTTAATTACATCGACCCTTTGCCAAGCGTTGATTTTCATTTTGCGTCAAGTTTACGTATTAGTCGGAATGGGATGGTGTTTAGCTCCGTTTATTTTCTTAAGTTTCGATAAATGGATACGAGTTTATAAAGCGTATAACTACATGGGCTTCATATTTCTCGGGACTTGGTTCCTAGGCCGCTTCATATACATGCAGTTCATAATGCCGCGCAAGCCACGAGGCGACAGGAATGCCATGAAATCCGACTAAGCCCCGGACATTATGACACTAAGAGCTATAAAGTCTGAAAAATAGAAGCTCAGCAGAAGATACAGGGGGGAGGAAAGAGGCAGATAAACTATCAAATTGAATATTGCTTGGGCGTACCCGATCTCGCATATCCATCATACAACAATTTTTCGACATGACATTTATTATTCGTACTTAAAAATCTCGAATTTATTTCGTGTTGGATATGATTTATATTATGACTTTCAAACATTTCCATTTAAATACTATCATATTTCCTCACAAATCAAATGCATAAGTCCCGCAAGTACAGTATTAAGAGTGAATTTCATTACAAGCTCATCTTTTTCCTCATCACTAGGCTCACTGCAGTGGTGTCCTATTGCCGTGATATACTCAATACAAACCTGATAAAATTCATTTCTACGCTATCATAAACAAATCTACGTAAGAATAGATTCGTGTCGAACTTTGTGATGATGGTGTGCACCACTAAAATCGATTTGCCTTAAAACCAAAACAAAAAAAAAAAACAAATACAAACAACAGCAAAAAGCGTTCCTGTATCGCTAAAATGTGATTTATTTTGCAACACGCAATAGTCTATAAGTCGTTATTAGATAATCTAAGGAGGCTGGATGAAGAAGAAACCGAGATATTGAAGACAAACAAAATAATTGAAGACAAACAAAATAATTCTATACTGGAAAACAATCTACGATTCATACATAATAAAAAATCATATGTATTGTCAAATCAACGAATTAAAACATTTGCAACAAATTGAAACAAAATTTGTAAAATCACGATTGTTAACAGAAATTAAATAGAAATGACGTTCTATTAAATTCCAAATGAGAAATTTATCTTATTAGTTTTAATATATTCTATCATACTTTCATACTATTTACTAACGTATTCATTGGAATTTTGTCAATTGGAGATACTTTCGTTTATAACTTATATTAATGGAAAACTGGATTATTTTAATTTGAGCAATTTTTAGTTTTACTTCTTGAATTCTACGATTTTTCACTAGAGAATTTTAAGTTGGTCTCATGTTGGCTCACTTAAGATTTTCAAATTTTTTCGCCTAATTTTTGAAATACTTTTGGTTAAAACTATCTTTTCATGTGGAAATTTTATTTTGCCTAAAATTCATTACCTACAATATGTTGTCAACTTATGTGTTGTATGATTTCTTATAATTTTCATAAATTTAATAAAAAATTTGGTTAAATACAATTCAAAAACAAAAAAAATATCATCTTGTATATATTCTCGGAATTTATTTTAATTTTTTTTCTTTAGTCATTCTCTTAGAATTTCTGATATTTTTATGAGTTCCATGGAATGTAGTTTGTTTTTTTTTTTTCATATCTATGACTTGTAGGTGTGATTATACGTCAGATATGAATCAAGACGAATTATCTTGGACAATACGAGGAGTGTGAGATTTTGCAAACTGGCAGTTTCGTTGAAACCCTAAACTTTGCGAAATAATGTTATTGGATAATTATGACATGCATTAAAAATACAAAGAATGGAGAACATTATATGGTTAGCGCGAGATATAGATGTAGATATACCGCTGCGACAACAAGATAGGCGTATAACTTATGCTGTGCTGCTTAAACAAAAAATTCAAAGCAAGGCAGTTTTTCATGGAATCAGGTCACAATAAATTCAAGTTAAGTCAAATTTTCAGTAAAATTTTGATCAAAATTATTTTTTATATCTATGTTGATATAATTTACGAGGGCTGATCAATAAGTAATGATATCGGTTAGTTCCAGTTCGCATAAAATTCAAAAAAAAAAAAAACTTTTTTACTACCACATATACTCACTAAGTCAGATGAAAAAAAGACATATAAATAGGCCACGATTACCAGGAGGATTTCGCAATTAAAACACAGCAATTGCAATTGCTTCCGCACAGCCGACGGATTAACGATCAACGCCGAACATTAGAGCAGCGAAGAGAGTCAAAGATTGACTTAATGAGCGAAAAAAGATCGGAGGACACACGTGGGAGAGAATTTTCATCCGGAAACAACTAAGGAATCGTGGCAGTCGACGACGAAACCTTTTATAATTATAATTACTTCATCTGACCTGTTCTATTTTTGTCTAGTTTTAATAAAACGATTTCGATTTACTGTTCTAATTGCTAAGTCCAAACTGATTGGCGAGAGAGCTCCTATCAACCAAGATGAAAGGAAGCGACCGCTCGGAGCGAGTCTCTGATAACGAGCCTTGCGAATCGAACGTAGACTCCGACAGCGACTCATGTGAGAAACTCGAGGAGGAATCACTAAAAGGAAAATACAAGATCATATCTGAGCTTACAGCTCAGATAAGTCAAATTAATCTGAGGATGGAAGAGATTCTGCAAAAGCTCAAAGAGAGCCAGAGAGAACTGGCAGAACAAAGAAAACAGAACGCCAAGCTCTTTCAACAAAACCAGGAGCTGATGCACCAACTGTTGGAGGTAAATAGCTCGCCACCATCGAAACGAAAAGAGGAACCTACCAGCACCGTAATAAAACCCAGAGAGAGTGAAAATTCACCAATGGAGACTTCTGCTGGAAAACATTTTGAGAGAGAGAGAGTTTCCCGTCTTGCCAACACCTATGGTCTTAGCAAAACCAACATCCCTTCAAAGCAGCAAACATGTGAGCAAGCTGGATGCTCAAGCCCAGGCGAAAAAGGACACAGCCGCGACGCAATAAACAGTGCCAATAATCATTCAGCAACCGTTCAGTTCAGTTAAACATAGCAATAAAAGAGCTGATAATCGAATACGAGACGGCCAAAAGAGTATACCTAGGAATCCAGGTTAACCTAAAAACCCCGCAGGACCACAGGAAACTAACCGGCAGAGAAAATAGAATTCCACACCTATCTTCTGCCTGAAGAAAAAAATCTAAACATCATTATCACCTTTCGGCTGACCCCAGCCAAAATAAAAGAAGACCTTGAAGAGCAAGGCTTCCACCCAATTGAGGTGTTATTCCTCAAACTAAGAAACGGTCCTTCAAGACTTGTCAAAGTCCTGCCACCGTCCCTGAGGCTAAACCAACCAAATACCCAGATCCCAAATGCAGAATACATGAACCAGATCTTCTCTAACATGCAGGAGCAATTCCAGTTCATGATGAAAAACATAATGGCGAAAATGATGCAAGGAATGTTTTCTGCATTTCCAGCTTCCAAAAATCCCTTTAAAAAACTTCCACAATGTGTGTTCCCAACCATGTTTCAATCCTCACGTGGAATGCGAATTCCATAAGAAACAAAATGGGGGGACTGATACAACTTTTCTTTGACTGCAAAGTCGACATAAGGCGTGTTTTTTTTTTGCTCCCCCCTATCTATAACAGAACAATGCAGACGCATTGGGAACAACAACAACTCCCCCTTTCCATAACAGGAGTTGTTGTTGTTTCCAATGCGTCTCCATTGTTCTGTTATGGATAAGGGGAGCAAAAAAAAACGCGCACATAGTGCTCATTCAAGAAACATTCCTTAAACCTGGAGATCATCTCCGTTTTCCTAACTATCACTTCATAGAAATGATAGACTCATTGTCAGAGGAGGTGGCACCGCCATCCTCGTAAAAAGAAATATCTATCATATCACCATCCCCAACCTCAACTAACTAGAGGCAACAGCAATCAAAGTTAACACTCAATCTTTTGAGTTCGTGGTGATTTCTGTTTACAAGCCCCCAGGCTCACTCAATTTTAACCCAGATCTCTCTAAACTGCTTGGTCAGGAAGGACCAATCTTTATATCTTGAGATATTAATGCCTACCACCGACTCTGGGGGGACAGGAGCAGTAACAGAGCGGGAACAGTGCTAAAAAAGTTTGTCATGGACAAACAGGTTAGCCACATATTCCAAATGAGCCTACCAACTTCGGGATAACCAACAACCATGCACTGGACATAGGTCTTTCCTTGGACTTCCAGCACAATGTGCGGACCACAGTACTAGATGAACTCTCATCCGACCATAAGCCCGTACTCTTTCTAATAGAAGACGTCTACATTGACGATCCCCTAAAATTCAAATCAAGAACTAATTGACAGGCTTTTCAGAGCGTGATGGCGACCGAGATCCCGCAGTCATCTCTCGAAACAGCCAGAGGCATTGATAGAGTTATTGAAAATCTATCAACAAAAATAGCCCCCAAGTGAAGGAAGAGTTCACCACAAAGACCCTGATAGAAGGCCATAACCCATACGAGCTCCCAAGGGACATTAAAGAGCTGATCAACAAAAGAAATCGAGAAAGGAGAAGAGCTAGACGCACTGTGGGGAAATTTCCTTCTAAGTATGGAACCTTTCTGGAGAATGACTAAATATTTTAGACAATAGAAGAAAGCCACAATACCAGCAATTCATGGCCCTAATGGCCTCAAATACGACAACGAGGGAAAGGCAGAGGCTTTTGCAGACATATTAGAACTGCAATTCAAGGAGAAGGTAAGAAATACATAGGAATACGATCAGGCAAAAGAGATTGAAGAAAGAGCCACCAACATTTTAGAGACAGCTACACGAAGAGACGAAGAGACCCGTCCCACGGACATAGGAGAGCTTAAGCAATTGATATCTCGGCTCAATAAACGTTAATCATCAGGACTAGACACAGTAACAAATACCTGCCTCAGACACCTACCAGACAACAAAATCCAAGAGATAACGGACATTGCCAATGCGATCTTCCGAACAAATTATTTCCCGAACCGCTGGAAAAAAAAGCAACAATTACGGTGGTCCCAAAACCACACAAAGATCCCACCTTTCCTCAAAACTGGAGACCAATCAGCCTCTTATCATCAATCGGGAAGCTAGTAGAACGGCTAATACTTTCGCGATTCGAGAAAATAATCACCGACAAATCCATCGTCCCAGAAGAGCAATTCGGGTTCAAAGCCCACCACTTCACCGAGCTGCAGCTAACCAGAGTGACACAGCACGTTATAACAAGATTCACGTGGAATACGCACATACAAAACAAACGAATAATTGTTAGCGGAATACTGAACCAGCTGTACCCATTACTTGTATCAAATAAGCTTAATATTAACAACAGAGCCCTTATCTATAAGCAGATCATTAGACCAACCATCACATATGGAAACACCATCTTCTACCAAACACACAGGACAAACAAGAGACAGTTACAAACTTGCCAAAACCTGGCCTTGAGGAAATTAACAAGGGCACCCTGGTACATCAGAAATACTGACAGACACAAAGGACTTACGAATAGAAACAATAGACAAATGCATACGAGACAAGGCACTAAAACTGTTCGACACAATCGACAGACATCCCAACAGCACCCTTTCTATCTTAAGATTTCAAGAGCAGAGAGAAAACGATATCTAATCAAACCTATGAGCATAAGCGAGCGACAAAGAGACTTGATTAAACTAGAGAGGAAAAGGAGAGCGCACGAACGCTCACTGAGAGGAAGGGAGTCAAAGAGCAATCGGCACTAGCTCCATAAATATAACAGTTCTCAGCGGAGTTACATTAATTTGAATACGAACAGTTGAAGAGCGATCATCAATATGGAGATAAACGAAATTAGAGCTATCATTAAGTACCTCTGTTTGAAAAAATTGTCTACCAGACATACTCGGCAAGATGGTGGACTCTGCTCTTCCATATTCCACCGTTGCACGCTGAGCCAAAGAGTTTAAGCTGCGAAGAACATCCAATGAAGGCGAACACCGCGAAGGACGTCCAACCACGACCCTTGACTAAAGACAATGTGAAAAAAATCCAAGATGCCATGGTGGTAGATCGAAGAGTGACCATCAGGCAAGTAGCTAAGGTCACAGGGATCTCGAATGGTTGTGTTCAAAGAATCGTTGCTCACGAATTATATATGAAGAAGGTCTCTGCGCGTTGGGGGCTGAGAATGTTAACCGTCTGGTAAAAGATGAAACGAGTCGACAATTCGAGAGTGAATCTCGAAAAGTTCCAGGCAGATCAGGAGAATTTTTTTTTTCACGTTTCGTGATCATGAATAAGATTTGTATCTACCATTTTGATTCAGAAACCAAACAGCAATCGATGACGTGGAAACAACCCTCTTCACTAACGCCAAAGGAAGTCGAAGTTTCGAGCTCGGCGGGAAAGGTTATGCATGAGTTTTTTTTGGGACGCTGAAGGAATTATATCATAGTGGAATATTTGGAAAAGGGAGCCACTATATTCGGCTCTTTCTACGCAGACCAAATAAGAAGATTGCGGGAAGCTATTGAGGGAATAAGATGCGCCAAACTGCGAGCCGAAGTATTGTTTCATCAGGACAACGCACCGGTTAAACAAGGCTGCAGTTTCGATGGCTGCAATTTAAAAAAAAAACAGGATTCGAACTTTTACATCTTTCCGTTGGCTCAAGGAACACCTTCGGGGTAAGAAATTAGAAGATAATAGCGAAGTGATGGCCGCTGTAGAGGAATTTTGGGAGAGTCAAGATAAAGAATTTTTTTTTGTAAGGGTATCCTGGGTTTGAAAAATTATGTTGAAAAATTAATATATCTTTTTATATCTATGATATCTATGTTTTTATATCTATGTTGAAAAATTAATATATCTTTCAAGTTTAAGCATCTTGGTTTATATTCATTATCATTACTTATTGATCAAACCTCGTATTTATTTATTTATTGTCTAAGTCCACAATATATATATATATATATATATATATATATATATATATATATATATATATATATATATATATATATATATATATATATATATATATATATATATATATATATATATATATATATATATATATATATATATATATATATATATATATATATATATATATATATATATATAGTATATATATAGTATATATATATATAGTATATATATAGTATATATATAAATTCGTATGAACGGAAAGTCTTGGGGGACACCTGCTTGGATGTGACGCTTGAGGGAGAGATGTTTGTCAACTTTGACTTGAAAAATTCTTCCCTGCCCCCAGGAACCAATAACATAGGAATGAGATTTCAGAAAAATGTAGGTTACTGCGTATCGTGCCATACCTTATCGAAGGTTTTGGCCAATTAGGAAATAACCAGGCCTGTAGATTGTCTTCTACAGAGCGCTGTTATTGTGCGTTTGACTATTTTAGTTATAAAGGTTACTAATTTGTGATCATGGTTCCCTTCTTGTCTATAAATTAGCATATACAACGTATATCGATTCTAACGCTTATCAAAGCAGAGAATATTTGATACGGGAAACTGGATCGTTTGGCGGAATAACTCTCTGAAAGCAAAATCAAATTCTATTCTAGTTACTTAAAGCTCGGTAGAATGTTTTGATTGTTCTTTTCTCTGGATGTTACTGGGGTGGATGTTGCCTTCACGCGGCAGAGGAAAATGTGTCCCACCAGTTTCGCGCAAGATAGATGCCTTCAGCTTCGAACGTAAACCAGATCTTTGTCAGGTTTAGGGATGACTAAAATTGGGGCCAAATTCCAACGAATTCAATAGGAAAAAGCTAGCATTGATAATATCCGCGATTTTCTGAAAGATATTATCTGGTAGATGAATGAGACAGAAGCTGGTGACTCCATCAGGGTCTGGAGTTTGACTTCCTCTGGGGCTTAGAGGTTGCTCGCCTCGCATCAGGTCTACCTCTCACTTGGAAGCATTTTTCCCTTTTCCTTGTGATTTCCTTTTCTTGCCAATGAGCTTTGACGCGTCTTGACTGACGCTGGACCACTGGCTCATATCTGAGAGCTTTTTGGCCCTTTGCAAACAGAAATCCTTTCCTTTGCGTTTTGTTTATATAATAACACATAGCTACCCCTTTTTCTCTTGGAGCAAGTTCATCCCATTTTCGATTGACTTGCGACAGTCGCGTAGAGTTAGCGCAGGGCCCAACAAGTTTTCGTTGGGTGTGGACTAGAGGGTGCTTCGCTACTTTGGATGAGGAACTTTCACGGATATAATCTAAGGTTTGCTCTTTTTTGCCTTTTTAATGGTCGATTTGATTTCGATCCCATTCAAATGCCCTGCTACCTCTCTAAACCATAAATTACTGCAAGTTGTGCTTCCAGATGAAAGTTCGTTAGTACCGAATCATAGAATAAAGTAACATGCTTAACGGATTCGAATTGTGTTTCAGATAAAATGATAGTTTTGCGTTGATTCGCTCTTAGAGAATCTTTAATAAGACACCACACGTCTCTACGCCTGGTAATTTTTAATCAAATTAAAAATCTTTATCTTAAACAGCTATTCATACATATGTCATAGTGGTTGCACAGTGAACAAAAAAAAAAACAAACATAACAGTAAAAATTCGAAATGATGCCGCAGATGAAATGACTGCAAAATGTAATAATTCGATAATATTTTCTTGCAAGCTACAATAATCATTTCTTGATTTAAGTTACATATATACATTTATGCGAAGAAAGTAGAGAGTATTCTCGTTGGGAGGTGTGTGTTTTTTTGTTTGCGATCACTCACTGTTCATCATCTACCATATTACACACTTACACTTGGTCGTCGTCGTCGTCGTCGCGATCATTAAATCCGGGATTATTCCCAAGACGACGGGCAAGCAATACAATAAGAAATCGCGTGCAGAATGACCATCAGATTGTGAACGGTGCATTCAAATATCTTTTTCTTCTTTCTGGTGTGCGCACCTAATATCCAATTTAATTTCACGAAAAAGATTGTTTCGTGTTACTCGCACAGAATACCAAAAACGAAAATATAAAAAAAAAGCACAAAAATTGGAAATTTCATATATCCGAAAACTGTTTTCTTTCATCTGTCCGTATAGTTCTTAGTTCCTCATCGTGTGCATCGTCGTCATCGGGTCGAGAAGATTTAGTTGTTGTTGTTGTTGCTGTTGTTGCCGACAGTGTGTAAGAATTATAGCTTTTCATACTTGAATCGGGATCTTTCAAAGAGACAGCAGCTCGACTTTCTCGTATTAACCATTGAAGTGCGATCGTCCGTCGTCAGTGGGGTGGTGGTGGTTTATGTTTATTGTGTCCTAATTTCGAGTATCCGTGTGATATGTGCGTAAGAATTTGATAATTTACATCGCAGGATATTCAAATCGGGCAAAATAAAAATCGATTATTATTTTAACAGTTATGTGATAATTTCTGCGATTTTTTTTTTCACCCAGGCCGCAAATATACTAATCATAGATAGAAGTGTGTTATCAATAAAGTGTAACCGTTCTTAAGCGAAGTTTTTCCGGATAAAATACGGTGGTATGATTTTTTTTGTTTTTGAAATTTTCTATGCCTACTACATATTAACTGTGAAAAGATTTTCCTTACTCATCTCAACGGAAATCCTTATAAATTTTTTTTTTTGGGGAGATTAAAATTAGATCCGTAATATCATCAAAACTTCCACTATGTATCATTCGATTACCTGCCATAAACAAGTGATGTGTCATTGATGTTCTCTGCGTATTTACGATTCATTTCCACTCAATTTCCCCGACATTCAAAAAAAAAAACCAAAAAAAAAATCTGTCTTGCATGTTATTTTCGGAAACCAATCATAAAATATAAGACGATTTTCTCGTTTTCCGTGCTAATTTGTGTCACCTAAATTTATTACATCTGGGTAGGGTAGGTAGGATAGGTACATAGTCGAAGACCGGTCATCAGTCGTTTATCCGGCCGGCATTTTCTTATGTTTTCACTCTTTGTGAAATTCCTTCGGTTCATCATCAAAAATGTTTGGAAATTTGCCAAGATATGTTTTATTTATATTTGACCGAAATAAAACAAACAAAAATGAAAACTGATTTTCCGAAATTATCAACATTTCAATTTAGACGGAAAAACATTTGAAGTGTACATAAACTTATTGACTAAGAATTGAAATTTTTTTTTCTTTGATATTTTTAAGATGAATGAGGTGTTGGAAATTCCATGAAAAGTTTGACAAAACTAATCCAAAGAAGTTAGCCAAAAATAATTTTTCACTCAGAATGTAATAAATATATTCACTCAAATAAAAATTCACTCAAACTATCCACTCAAAAATGATTTGATTTTTGACATATGAATTAAATTATTTTTTTTTTTTTGGGTTTTTCTAAGAAAAAAGAATTGATTCATTTGAAACAAGGAAAAATCTGTTAGAGTTTAAGTAGAAAAAAATAATATCGATACCTGAAGTATTCGATTTAATTTTTTTTAAAAATCTTTAATTATGAGCCGTAATTGGAAATTCATTAAAATGAACAGTTTGTTTGCACCTCAATTGTGCTAGATTTAAATTACACCTATTTTCCATAATTTGACGATTATAAATATACCACTACCAATCACAGTTTGAGAACCTAGAATTTCTAAAATTCTTTTAAATTGCTAATTGTTACTCTAAGATTTTTTTTTTTTTTAAATTCGATCAAAAACTAGACAACGAAATAATAGATACATTGGTTGATCCAAACGCCTTAGTTGTAACACTCTCGTTTGTTTCATATATCTTTACGACGATAATTGTGTTTTTACTTGCGGTAGATGTAACGGCTCGGTTATGGTATATCATGCATGAATTTCGCGCTTTTCGTCGGTTGTTTTCTTCTTCTTTTCGTCTTCGATGAAAAAAAGAACAACATTTAAATAATCGCAAGCGTGAGTGCATCGCACCGGTAGATTGTATTATTTTCATTACGCATAATATCGTGTAAAGGTTCACGCTCTACATGGCTAGAGCGTACAGAATTAGCGTAAAATTTAAATGGTTTCGAAAGTGCCGATGCATACAAATCGACGTATGCCTGTGAGCATATTATTTAGAATGTGTGGATAGAATAAAAACGTGTTTCAATTTATTACTGTTTTTTTTTCTTTCTTTGTTATGTATATACAAATAATTGAGAAAAGGGAATGGTTTTTTGTTTGATTTTATTTTCCTGATTTCGACGCTTATTAAGATCTTCAACCAGATGCCCATTCTATCTGACACATTTGACGCTTGTTAAGTTGAGTGAGTAGCTCAGTGGCTGGTAATTTATGTGGTCCCTGGTTCGAATCCAGCCATGGACTGAAAAAACCCGTGGAAATAAAAAACAATGCAATAGAATTATGAATGAAATATAATATTTTCTTAATTGCCACTACCTTGCTCTCATTGTGTTCACTTTCGCAACTGTGCATTGTTACCTCCTTTGCTTTTTTAGGAGATCAACTCGGTTTTTTGGTGCGAGGGCTCCAAATTAATTATCTGTACCTCGACTGGGCATACATGGAGGCCGCATTAATTCGTCCGTAGAATTGGGTGATGAGCTTGAGTAGCCTAGTGGGTAGAGCACTGGCTTCTTGCGTGTGGGGTCCCTGGTTCGAATCCAGGTTCGGACGAGGGTCCGCGCACCAAGCTTTGAGTTCACCTAGCTCTGATTGTGAGTCGTGGAACTAATCACTCCACACTTGTATCCACAATGATTAAAAAAATTGTAATTAAGCTCTCTACCAGCTTCAACCCCTAGACTCGTACAAGGGTTGTCGTGGGATTGCTTTACTAGAATTGGGTGAATTTGACGACTTCCGTATGAGATTAGATAAGATATGAGATTAGATAAGATATACATATTATGTTTTCTGTTGATTTCGACATGAATTTTTTATCTCATGATCCTAAAGAACAGCGCACTTGGGCCCCGGGTAATGTTTCCAGGGATGTTTGACGGCTACGATAATTACGCTCCCTTATTGCTCACCATTGATGCGTCGTGGGACTGCCGCCAGCAGGGCAGCGATGCAGATATGGTGTTCCTACATTGGCAGAGACTGGCTTACTCTATTGGGAGAGACTGGCTCATGACTTGGAATTCATTCATTTGGGCTAATTTCTATGGTATTCTGGACTTAGTAAAACCGGAGTGATATCCGAGTGCCAACGGCTCCAGCTTAATATCATTAAACCTTGGCAGACCTCAGAGTACGTTCGAAATTCGCGCCGTTGAGTTGGCGGGACAGGTTCAGTTGAGTTGCACTCTTGACTTGCGCTGATCTGGCTCTGCGCAGACGACCCCGTAAGGACGTATCGCAACCCCCGCGTGGCCTCTCTGCTTGCATTGGGTAGGGGGTCTGAGGGCAGACCCATATAACATGATTAACAATCAAGTGAACGAAGTAGATGGAAACACACCAGTGACGAGGGCAGTAAATCCTTTTATAGGTAGGCCAAAAGTGCAAAGAACACCACCTGTAGACAAAAACTCCGTAAGAATAGAACAGGGGCAGTTTAAAACACCTAGCACCCTGAATTCTGCTCAAATAGGTAGTGCGGCCACCACAAGTAAAGTGGGTGAAGAAACTCTGTGTGCAGAACGGTGTTTGGGCCAGAAAAACATACGCAGGCATTGCGTTGTTATGGACACCTTTCCAGCGACGATGGCACGATCTTCTACAAAGGGAAGCTATATTACTGAAGAACGGGCGCAAGAAGAAAAGATGCTGCGCCGGGGCTGCCGGGGCAATAATTGAAACAATGGCAACTGCATCACAAGTGCCCAAAAATATATCGCGGCAGGTGAAACATGGCCTTCTTGAACTCGAAGAGGCTCTGGTAGTTGTAGAAGCGTGCAGAGAAAATTGGAAGAAGTCTGAGCTAGAGCTGATGAAAATTGAAGGAGCTTAGCCTAGAGAGCATGGACTAAATGACACTGCCGAAACTCTATGCACTGTACAAACCAAAACACAAAAACGGGCAAGAACGCCTGAATGTAGCCCTAACAAAGAAAACATTCTTAGGGCACGAACTGATCTAGGATCCACCAAACAGCACACATGGGTGATTGTGTTGAAAAAGTCAGATGAAAGCAACGGCCGGCAAGATAAGTCGTCAAATTCTGGTTCATCTAAGAACTTGGCGTCGAATTCAGAGCTTAACCCAAAAAAAACCGAGGCGGAAAAAAACGAAATCGTCTAGGTCAAGAAAGGAAACTGTGGTAATAAAGCCTACCCAAGGGAAGAGTTATGCAGAATTCCGTCACCATATCTGGGCAGGAGTAAGCCCAAGCAAAGTGGGGGCACAAGTTCACCAAATCAGGAAAGCGGCAGACGGTGGGTACTTGTAACATTGGCAAAGCATGAAGACATCTTGAAATTTTCGGATGCAATCCAGGCAGCTGTGGAGGGTTTTGGAGACGTTAAAAGGCTCGTCTCCAAACTCAAAATTGAGATACGCGACCTCGACAGTCTTACGGCAGAAGAGGAAGTAAAAGCAGCGATTCGGGAGGAGGGGATTAAGAACGTAAAAATTACCTTATTTCCCGCGAATACAAAGGAACAGAGGAAAGCCGTCGTTGAACTGGACGAAGCAAAAGCTTTGAAGCTAGTTGATACTGAACGAATTAGAATTGCCTGGGTTAACGCTAAGGTAAGGAAGTGACCTGAAGTTGTGCGATGTTTCAAGTGCATGGGGTAAAACCATACAAAAAAGACTGCAAAGGACCAGACCGTCACACTAACTGCTGGATAGGCGGGTAAGGCGGACACGTTGCAAAGTTATACTCGGCGGACCCATTCTGCTTGCTGTGCAACGGCAAAGGCAAAACAGAAGAAGCGAAGCATGTTCTGAGGTCGGGAACATGCAAAGCTTTGTGAAAAGCGCTCGATGCGCAGAAGAAGTTGCTGCGTAGATGAGGGTTTTCCAGGGGAATCTGCAAAGATATCGCACTGCGGACAACTTACTCATGCAGCATATGCATGAGTCCAGAGGTCAAATCGCAATGATTAGCGAACCATATCGAAGGAGAAGTCCAGAGACATGGTATTCAGACACTTCGGGCTATGCAGCTTTATGGGTTGCAGACAGTCGGAAAGTCCGGGTTGATCGGCAAGGTCGAATAGGTTAAGATTGAAGACCGTGGCACCAGCTTTGTCAGCTCCTATTTTTCACCGAACGACCCAATAAGGGAATTTCGTAGAAAGATAGAAGCATTAGAAGACGCTCTTCGAGATCATCCTGGCAAACTGGTAGTAGCTGGTGACTTCAATGCGAGAGCTTTGGAATGGGGGATGCCAACCCAAAACACAAGGGGGAGATTAATTATGGAAATGGCGTCCAGGCTGAGTATGGTTGTGGTGAACAGGGGCTCAACCACAACGGAAATAAGACGAAGAGCTCTAGCGTGCAGGCCTAGAGCACAGCGGTCTATTGGACGACCAGAAGCGTTGCTACTAGCCACCACCCACAAAAGGCAAAAACAGAACTGAGACCGGCTACAAAGCTGAGGCCAAAGCAAATGTGGCAAACTCTCTGGAAAGAAGTGGACCGGGTCCTATGAAGTCAAGGCTACAAAATAGTATCGGCTAGGCTGAGCTACATGGGTCCCGACCCACTCATGGAGGCGGATGTCCTGAGAAATTTTGTACATTCGCTATTCTCAGCTTACGACGTGAGAGCAGAAAACGATCACACAGTCCGCCAGGAAGATATACCTTTGTTCACTGAAAAAGAACTACGAGGCACGAGTGTCAGTATGAAGAACCGAAAAGCCCCAATCCTGGACAATATTCCGGTAGAAGTCCTAAAAGTAGTGGTGGAGAGACACCCGTCAGCATTGAAAAATTCATATTTTTGGAAAATTTTTTGCTGATTTTTTTCAGCAGATCTTAATTTTTTTGGCTAATTCTGATTCAGACAGCGTTGCTGCGTCAAATCTTCCAGGGTTTTCACACAGTAAAACTGAATGAGAGAGCTGAAAACAAACCTTTGACTTAAACTATTTGATGATAAACAGATGTTTTTCTGAGAAATCTTTTCTGGTGAAATACGGTTTTTCGATCGCGAAGATCTTTAATCGCATGCTGCCTCGTACGAAACTAGAGCTAATGATAGCCACCGAAGAATCGGCTACCTAAGATGACTACCATCTAGCTCGTTATTAGCGTTTGACGCTACCTGGCTGGTATTTATCGCTCGACGCTACCTTGCTGGTATTTGTCGCTCGTCGCTTTTACTATCGCTCGTTTAGTGACAAAGTTGCTTTGCTGGTCGGTCTTCTCTTTTCGAGTGCTAGGCTCGAACTTATGTCTCATTACATTTGCAAGTGTTTTTCTTCTTCCTTGTGAGTATTATATGAATTTATGACTTGACAAAGATCGTCAATTGTATCAGCGAGAGAAGAGATACTCGTAGAATAATTCTGCTGACATATTAATGGTTCTTTTTTTTTGCTAGTTCCCCTCATCAGAATAAAAATGACTTTTAAGTTTTGGTTATTCTATTTTTTCATGGCTAACTAATTGAGTTGCTTTAAAAACATGCAAACCCTTTCAAATTCAAACAATTTTTTCCTCCAAAAAATGCAATCTTTCTTGTTTAAATTGTGTGCCAAATATTCCGTGGACTGTTGATTTTCCATGACAGCGTATTTCACGCAAATTTCCGGACATTTGAACTCATGATTTATTCTTGTATGTCAATGTGTAATTTGTCATCAGTTGTCGAGTGTCTATCTTCACAGTTAGGACATAATGAACCGAAATCTCATTTCAGCTTAATATGTAAACTACCGTTTGCCTCCTGGAGTTTATTGGATGAAGCTTTCTTGGTTTTAAGAAGTTGTTTTATTGAGGAAATGATAAATGTAGAGAACATTTTATTTGGGCAGATTTTTAGTCATAGACTAACTTGCGGTATTCGATGATAGAGTTTTTCTATCTTCTAACTTGCAATAGCAAGATGCGAGCTATTGTCATACAGAATATTTATGTTCCTTTTGTAAACTTTATTGGCACTTTTACATCAATGCCATTATTAAGAATATCGTTGCATAAAAAAATAAAATATAAAATGTAACTTTTGAAATGCTCACGAAAGCAACCAAGAAAAAATCAACAATTTTCTGCTTAATATCATAGACTCAAAACTAGGAATGTCAGGAATTTGAACATTTCGTACGGCCGATAGGGCAACAGTTGTGTGTGTTTGTGTGCGAAATTGTACACTAATAGTATCTAGTAGTGTATATTCATTTACATCACCAATATATTGTTATGCGTCCATTTCGCATGTTCGCCGCCCAGAATTCGACCGTTATTTTTAGATCACTATTATTATTTTATACGTTTCGTCTTTTGGTGGACACAAGATACGACGAAGACGACGACAACGCACAAGAAACAACGAACGAACACACTAATCTAGCCGGTTACGCATCATCAATTTCTATTTTATCGTATGAGTCCTCCTATCCCTAGGCGCATGGAATTTAGGCCGTCGCACACGGTTAGGAAAAATGTTTGCTTATCCATGTGCTTCTGTTGTTGTTGTTGTTTGATTTTTGAAATATTTGGGTTTGGAATCATATTGTTGCACTTTTGCAATAGCATTCATAATTTTAACTAGGTGAAGATATTTTTAAGATACCGATTCAGAATTGTCATGATGATGATCATTATGAAATTTTCGACGAATTCGACTTATCTGTTAATATCGACTCTATCTCAGGTGATTTTTTGAGATAGTCTGTAGGAACAGGAAGAGTGAATGCTGCCAAATGATATATGGATGCATATATCATGATGAGGAGAGAGATGACGAATTATGTCTGGTGTTGGAATATTACTCATGAGAAGGTGTAATGGCACTTCAGATATTGATTAATAGAAAGAGACTTTACAAACCAGCCCTATGTTTTCGTTAAGAGATACATTATCAAAATACCATAGAACAGTGACTTCCGGAAATCGAAATGCAACGAAATTGATCACGAAAGATTCAGCATCCGGAACAAAGTAGAGAAAACAACTGGTATCATGCAGAACATAATCTGCATTCTTGTGACCAGACCACGAAGATACCGCCGCCAGAAGAACAATCGAACATACAACATACTATCTATACCGTGCAGTACACTTGAGCATCAAAATCCACACATCCGTATAGATTGCATAGAAAGCCGCATTTCATCTCAAGAAGATCGCGTATTTTATTTATCCAACCAATAGCCTAGAAACAGTTTAGTGTCTAGCTCGGTGCCTTGCGGAACGCAACATCATCACGGGTTCGGTCAGTGTTTAATGTGTTGTAACTTGCAGTTTTCGAAGTGAATAACGAAATATCGTACTACGACGAGTATATTGTGATCGAGCCAAGTGCATATTGCATAGTTGACCACGTGTTAAAAGCATATCTATAGATATAGAACAATACGGATACATTCTTGTATGATACTCGATTCGTGACTTATAGAACAGACTAAAAAGTAATGCTGATTGGTAAGTTTCACTCGCTGAGTTTAGTGCAAAGTTGTGCTGCTACACCAGAACACTGATATATTTGGTTGTTGTCCGTTTCGAAGATCGATCAATTCGTTTGGGAGTTCGAAGAGTTAGTTGTTGTTGGTTGCCTGCCTTTCAAGCTTTCGCGGATATGAAAAGTCATTGATTCAGTTGTATGAATATTTGGTCGATAGAGAGTAAAAGACGATGGGCATTTAGAAGCCGGTTATAATATGAATGAAAAATTGGGTAATCGAGCTGAGCTTAACTACTTTTGTACGAATCAGATCCGATCGTACTGTATAGTTTCAGTTCAATCTCTCAAAAGAAAAAAAATTGAGCATTTAAACTACGAAAAATAATTCTATAAATATTTGTTGTTTCACTAGCATAGCCGCTGAGATAATTATTCTACTTGCGAATTTTCACTTGCGAAAAAAAAACAGAACTCCAATCTTTGCAATCGATCGAATACAAGCACTACTAAAATCTGTGCCAGCAAAAAACAAAAAAAAAAACAAATAACGAAAATTCGGGTTAAATGAACTTGCTAATGAATAAATTGTTCACACATAATCATCATTGCCATTAGTGCAGGCAGCTTGCTTCCTTACTTTAATCTAATCATCGATCCAAAGAACGATTATGTTTACCAGTGGCATGATGAGAAATTCGATTATTTCTATTTTCGAGTAAAGAGATCGAGACTACCCAGTATATAGGCGAGTATAGTTTAGCGAACTTCAAAGTGTGCAAGGGAAAAAAAAGAACATGTACAGATCTTTTGGAATTAGATACTTCAAAAACACATCGAATTAGTTTTATTTATAGCCAACGGCTAATGGTTAATTGGAATGTTCACATATTACGGTAAATTTTCTTTTCGATTCTTTTTTATTCGGGCATGGGAAAAGAAGGGATGTAATGGATTAAGCAGGTGATTTTTTCCGTGCAACAAGTTGATGGGGATGGTTTTTTTTTCGGAACATCGGATATCATATTTCCATAAAATACTTCAGATGAGATTGCGTAAATATTTCCATAAATCATTACGATCGAATAACTTTAATGGGATTCTCTTCTTTTTCGTCATTTCCAATTTAATGTAACGAAACTAAAAAAAAATAATACATAAAACATACAGGATTAGAACGATTTGAAATTCGCATGGGTCACGAAGAGCTTTTTAAAACTCATTGCAAGGATTCTTGAGAAATTTGAAGACCCCGTTAATAAGAGTGACTAGCAATTTAATTACGCGTGCCATATGGAATACTTAAAATATTGCATAAGCCTGTACATAACTTCCGTAAACTTTGAAAAAAAAACCCTAGTAAATATTCTTCTATTTCGGACCCTTCGAAACGTTCAAAGAAAAAACCTATAAATGTAGGTGAAATTTAATGATTTCGAAAAAAAACAAAACAACAAAACCATCTATTTATTTTGTTAGCAAACAACGTATTTTTTTGCAACGAACAAACTTCACTTTCAATTTTACAAGATAAACATTTTATGGATAAACATTTTATCGATAAACATTAGAAAGATAAACATCATTTGATTGCCAGTCGTCTTTAAAAGCAACCAAGGAAAATATCTCTAATAATACTCTAAAAAAATGATTTCAGGCTAATTGTAATTAGAAGCAAAGAAATGGTGTAAAGATGCATACGAAATTTCAGAACATTAAAGGGAATATTGGTTTTGAAGTTTCGAAATTTTCGTGATCCTAATTGGATTTAAAATTTAGATTTATAGAAATTATGCATAAAAGAACCATCCATTTTTGTCATTCTACTATCAAATAAATAAAAGAACTGTCGATTGCGCATCATGCTGTCACTGTAGTAATTTACGGGTTCGCGAATGACAGCCAGAGGGCCATAAAACGCCATTTTTTGAGTCCCCTATTTTTTTCTAAGACTCCCAGAATTTTTTCCAGTCTCCTGATTTTATTTAAACTGGCATACTTTGTTCACAAACTCCTAGGATTCTTTCTAGAGCCTTTGGATTTTTCCTTAGTTCCCATTATCCCAGACTTCAAGGAATTTCTTTTAAGCTGCCCTGATTTTGTTTAAGACCTCCGGAATTTTTTCTAAGACTCCCAAAATTTTATCTATGACTCCAAGTTCCCTGACCTTTTCGAAGTTCCCATAATTTTTGTTCGCAGACTCCTAGGATTTTTTCCAGAGTTCTTGGGGTTTTCTTAAGCTCACATGATTTTTCCTTGTATTTCTAGAATTTTTTCTTGATCCCGGCATTTTTTCTAAGCTCCCCTGCTTTTGTGTGAGACTTCCAAAACCTTTTTCTAGACTCCCCTGATTTTTCCTCAGCTTTCCTGATTTCTTCCAAACTTCTAGAATGTTTTTTAGAGTCCTCTGATTTTTTCTAGGGCTCACAGAGTTTTTCTTAGAGTCCCTCGATTTTGCATAAATTGGCCTGAATTTTCCCTAGATTTCTAGAATTTTTTTCTATAGTTGCCTGATTTTTCCTAACCTCCCATGATTTTTTCCCTGAATTTGAGAATTTTTTCTAGACTCCCCTGATTTTGCATAAGCACCCCTGATTTTTTTCCAGTCTCCTAGAATATTTCCCAGATCCCTAGAATATTTTGCAGAATCCCCTGATTTTTTCTAGGACTCACACAATTTTTTCTAGATTCCTTTGACCTTTTCTAATTTGTTCGCAGACTCCTAGGAGTTTTTCTAGAACTCATATAATTTTTTTCTAGAGTCCTCTGACCTTTCCTAATTTGTTCGCAGACTCCTAGCAGTTTTTCTAGATCTATGGCGTCTTTGAGCTCTCGTGACTTTTCCTAATGCTTCCAAAACTTTTTTTAGAGTCCTCCGATTCTATCTAAGCTGCCATGATTTTTTCCCTTGATTTTTAGAATTTTCTCAAGATCTCGTGATTTTTCCTAAGCTCCTCTGCTTTTGTCTAAGACTCCCAGAATTTTTTCCAGACTCCCCTGAGTTTTTCTAAGATAACCTGATTTTTTTTTCAAACTTTTCGAATGTTCTCTAGGGTCGCCTGATTTTCTCTAACAATCCCAGAATTTTTTCTAGAGTCTCCTGATTTTTCCTAAGCTACACAGATTTTTTCCGAGACTACTAAATTATTTTCTAGAGTCCCATTACTTTTTCTAGGACTCACAGTGTTTTTTCTAGATTTTTCTGACCTTTCCTAATTTGTTCAGAGAATCCTAGAGAATTTTAAGCTTATGGCGTTTTTATGAAGCTCCCGTGATTTTTCCGAATACTTTCAGAACTTTTTCTAAGGTCTCTGGAACTTTCTTAAGCTGCTATGATTTTTTCCCCTGACTTCAAGGATATTTTTTAAGTCACTCTGATTTTTTCTAAGCTGCCATGATTTTGGTTAAGATTCCCAGAATTTTATCCAGAGTGCTTTTCCCTAAGTTTGTCTCAATTTTTCCCAGATTTCTAGAATTTTTTCTAGAGTCGCCTGATTTTTCCTCAGCTCGCATAATATTTTCTCAGACTGCTAGGATTTTTTCTAGAGTCTTTTGATTTTTCCTAAGCTTCCACTATTTTTCTAGGCTTACCAGAATTTTTTCTGGATTCCCCTTTTCGTTAAGCTCCTGTTATATTTTCTAGGACTCCCAGAATTTTTTCGAAAGTCCCCGGATTTTTCCTAAGCTCAAATGATTTTTACCGTGACTTCAGGAGTTTTTTTTCCTTAAGCCCCGTGATCTTTTCTAAGCTGCAATGTTTTTTTTTTTCAAAAACTCCTAGAATTGTTTTGGAGACCTCTGATTTTGAAATCCTAGGAGTATGCGAGCAAATTATGCGAGTTTAAATAAAATCAGGGGTCTCCAGGAAATATTGTGAGAGTTTTCCAAAAAAAAAAAAAACATTGCAAGCTTACACCAAATCAGGGGACTTAATAAAAATTTCTGAAAGTGAGCGAAAAAAATCAGGAGAGTTTAGGGAAAATCCGGTCCAGGAAAATATTCTGGGAGTCTAAGAAAAAATGACGGGCACTTGAGAAGAGCCCAAGAAATCTAGAAAAAGTCCTACGAGTCTACGAAAAAATCAGAAGATCTTAGAAAAAATCAGGGGATCTTAGAAAAATTCAGGAGGCTCTCGAAAAATTCTCGGTGTCCTTGAAAAAAGCAGAGGAACTTGGGAAATATCAGGAGACTCTAGAAAAAAACGATGAGAGCTAAAGAAAAATGCAAGAGCTCTAGGAAAAAATTCTAGAAGTCTGGGGAAAAATCATGGGAGAGTAGGAATCATGAGAGGGCTGCCAGCTATGGTAATTTTTGTAGTTTTCGGGCATTTCTTTACTAAGCTGTTTTGCCATTAAATTTGCCAGCATGAACGATCCGGCAATGACAATTTACAATAAATATTGAGGGTTCGAAAATTAGAAAAAAAAAATCCGGGTGGTAGCCCTAAACTTCAATTCACTCTTATAACTCCCAGCGCAGTCATTCAGTCGAAACGAAATTCACCGGTTGGGTTTAACTTAACGTGAAGCAGATTTGGTATATTTTTGGTTATGCTGCTAATATAGGGCTGCCAGCATCAGTCATTTTCGTTAATAAAAGCGTTTCCAATAAAAATAAGAAACCAATTTTTAGATTTTCCGAGTTTGGAAAATGTTTCGGATGGCAGCATCAACTTTCGATGAAATTCTGGGATGAAACTGAAATTTAAAGGATAGGTTGATTGTAGCATGGGCCTGTTATGGTAGACATATTGCTGCTTCGTTGGAAAAGCGTTGCCAGCACTGAACATTTTCATCATTTGTGTTATAAGAGATGCTGTCGGGAAATGGTTCTTGTTGCTTTGGCTAAGAAATGATTGATATGATACTACAAAAAAGCGTATTACGTCTTTCCACACTTTATGGTCACTCAAACAAAATTTCTTCGAAAATCAGTTTTCTAGCGGTTCTGATGCGCTAGAGTTTTTTAATTTTTCAGTTCAGACTTTTCTTTTATTTTTGTAAAATACAACTGAACATATCTAAAATGCAGTTTTTTTTTGCAATTCCAGATCAAGGGAATTAGTTTCAAAAATATCGCTACGAGTGCATCATCGTAAAGAGATATTCTAATCTTCATTGCCAATGGCATCTTTAAGACACGTAAGTGAAAATAATTTCTCTATTTTGCGGTATGAATGGTAGTTTGTTTGCTTTGTTTGAATGCGTCGATCAAACCCCTGAACCAACTTTATATTTCTTCAACATGAAAAAAAACCCGAAATTCTTACCAGCAGCATCAACAATCAAACGAAATTATGGATAATGCTAAGTCGACCATTGTTAATAGTACGTCGGCAATATCATCGTCTCGACAAACTAAACAATCATCGACGACAGTTACAACAATGTCCTCGACCTCGTCATCATCATCGAAGAAAAACACACAAACTACATCAATTCAACAACAATCATCCAAATTATCATCAGCAACTCGCATGTCATCTGTCACAACATCATTCGATGATTCCACAGTAACAACAATGGCGACCGCTGCAGCCGATCATCAACAAAAGATCGAATCGAATGTTGGTGAAGATGCGACATCAACAATCGTTTCGACAGTTGCGAAAAAATCAAAGAAAAAACTATCAGATGCAAGCGGAAAAAAGAAGTCGAAAAAATCGAAAAAATCCGATGCCGAAAAAGAAAATATTTCGGTGGTGAGTTGATGAAATGTTATATGTGACAAGGATATTTTATTCGTTCTCTGTTGTTTGGTTTGGTTGTTTGTTTGTTTGTTTTGACGTGAGTTTCAAAGAGCTGGTTTTCGATTTTGGATGTTTATTGTGACAAGTTACACTCGATAATTGCTCTGAATTTAAAACGTAAGTATACAGGGAAATCGTCTTACCGTCTTCATTTAGTTCGAAAAATGAAGGAAAAACTCCAGAAAAAAAAATTTGATAAAGTGTATTGTGTCTAAAACAATATTATCTGGCTTTTCCCCTATTTGCGAATAGGGGAAATTGTGGGAGAGGAAACGAAAGACAATTACCCTTTTCATAGCATAATTGCTTTTGAACCCTGTGCATCCTGAGCATTCGCAACACTTCCTTGAAAATTAAGAAGGTTGTATGCCAAATTTAAGTGTTTGCCCCCGCTTGATTAACGTTCTGTGCACGCCTTCGGCTTCAATTTTTGGAATTGTGTGTGTGTATGTGTGATTCTTTTGCATGTGTGCAAATATTGACAATTTTATAACTAACCCATGATTTTTACTCATTCTATTTACTAGAACAAAATGTAGCAATAATTATGACTTTAAAAAGAGTTAAATTGAGTTCGAGTGATTTTTACTAAAAATTTCCATATGCAACTAATACAACGATATTAAAGATGGTGCGAAACAATAATATCAATAATACTACGCTTCCGTTAATACGTGGATCAGGAATGAATTCAACTCATAACATTGCTTATAACTTCAAATCAAATGTTAGTCTGAAGAGGCCACCACCGCTGCCGTCGCATCAAGTCACCTGCCCAATTGAACCTGAATCGATTATGATTTCTAACGAGCCTAAATCGAATTTGGGTATTGTTCAAAGCAGTCCGTTCATTCAACAGCAGAAAAAATCCGCTATCGAAGAACGGAAAATCGGTTTAGTCAATTCAAATTGTAACGGTCAAAATGATGCTCAAATTCAAACTAGCGATAGCCTCAAAAACAATTCATCAAAATACATTGCCAACTGGCGTAATAATATAAATAACGGCAAAACTAATCCAGATGATTGTCTGAATCATTGCCAATGCAATTATTTACGTTGCACGTGCAGCACCAGTAAGCAAATTAAAAATCCTTGCAAAAATTCGAACAGCCAAAATGCGAATGGTGTTGATTTTCGAATTCGAAATAATGTCGTTGACGAAAAGAAATGCGGACACAACAATAACGGTACTTGTGATGAGACCAACCAACTATGCAATTCAAATCGAAATGTCCGTTTTGTATTGCATGACAATGAGTTAAATGTGAACGAGAAGAGTTGTCCAAGTGGAAACTGTAATGGCGAAGATAGGAAATGTGATGGTGAAAAGGAAGTGCTTGAAATCGAAGCAAAAGAATGCAATACAGAGGGTAATTTGTCAGAAACTGGAATCAATCAACAGAATAGGTCTTCATACAATCGGTTGGAAAATATCAAAGATGATGAATTGTTTATCGACGTTAAGAAACTGGTGAGTATTAAAAATTAGTCATTAGATGACTTGAAATTGAATTTGGTTTCGGATAAATGGTTTAAGCTGGCTACGGACCGAATGTTACATGGCTCGAAAATTTGATAAATATATTAAATAAATCATTCGATTATCTTGCTTCAAAGTCTCTCATATGTAATCTTTTACATTTGCATACAGTAAGCTTTTGGTTTGAGTACCAGTACTGGCTGGTAGTTTGGACTATGCTGCCATGAGATTTTTGAACCCCCTGATCTACAGGCCCCATTATTTTTTTTTTCTAGACTCTCAGGATTTTCTGATTTATCTTAAGCTCCCAGATTATATTTTTGAAAGATGTCCCCCATTTTAATTCCTTAGATCGTCCGATTTTTTCTAGGTTCATATAATTTTTTTTGTACTTCCATGATTTTTTTCCAGACCCTCTGGGGTCTTTTCTACGCTTCTACGATTTTTATAAAAAAATAAAATTCTAAGATTTTTTCTACACCATCATGGCGGTGTAGAAAAAATCTTAGAGACTCAAAAGATTTTTTTCTTTCCTCTTTTGTTATAGGCACCTATGATTTATTCTAGACACCCTCTAGACACCGCTTCGATGATTTTTCCAGAATTCCAAGATTTTTTCTACACGCCCATGATTTTTTATACTAGTTATCCGGATTTTTTTTTTCAAGATCCTTTGGTTTTTTAGACTTTTGTGTAGGCTCTCAAGATTTTCTCTACATGTCCTGAATTTTTCTCAGCTCCCATGATTGTGAGGTGAATTTTTATTGCTATTCTGGATTTTTATCTTGGGTTCTCGAAGGTTCTTGATCTGGCCTCTAGAAGGCGCTTGTGTATTTTCGTTGCCATATGAAATCGCCAACCTAGCTCTTCAAAAACTGTTAATGCTTGCAGAGTGGCTCTCAATAAAAAGGCAAGGCATATTCCTATCCGGAGTGGGTGCCAGGGCATACTGGGGTCATGGGCAACGAAAAAGACGATGAATTGGCGGGGAAATGTTCAGGAGCTAGCAATAGCCCCTGGCATCACTGTACCACGGGCAATCGCTGACGCCACAAGCAAACTTGATGCCGCCATATGGGCCAAACTAAAGTCCGAATGGGAAAACAGGTTAGACTACAGGGTGGCCAGGACATTATGGCCATCACCTGATCTAAGCAAAAGCAGGAAACTGCTCAAGCTTAGCAGAAACCGCTTGAGAGCCACGGACGGCTTGCTCACAGGACACTGCCTTACCGCATCTCATAGGAACAGAATGGGACTGACATCCAGCAATTTATGCAAGAGGTGCGAGATGGAAGGGGACACTATCGAGCATACTCTCTGTGATTGTCCGGCCCTAAATAATAAACGCCCCAAGATTTTTGGTTCTTACCACTTTCAAGAGTTAGCAGAAGTGGCAAGTACGGTCACGCTGAGTCAGCTGGTCCAGTTTGGCGAAGCGGTCGCTTGGCAGCTCTAACAAGCCAGCGGAGGGTGGCAAATGGGCCCAAATTGGTGGCCTAATGCAAGCCGGGTTCCCGGCAGCCCTCTTTACTAACCTAACCTAACCTAGTTCTTCCGTGGTCGTCATCTCGAGTCGAGAGGATATCAGCATAACGTTCAATTAGCTGGACTCCTTGTTGATACTGTTCGTCGCTTAGTTCCGAGGACTGTAGCATGCTCTTTGCTAGCTCAACTATCTTGTTGCGCTCAGCCTGTATTTCTGCCATATCCAAAGAATTGATTGAAGAAACTGGTTGGCAATCGAGCGATTACTTCTTCTTTCTTTAGTTTCTTCTCCTGCTCCGCTAAATTCAGCACCCTTACAGGAACATAATTCCCATTCGTAATTGTGATTAGGCTTTTTGCCACCATAAGGCTACTGACTACTGGGTTTTGTGTTGGCTCCACGATGAAGAATTGGTGGCCCGCAGGATCATCATCCAATGTAGCTCAGATTATGTTTTCCGAAGACTTTGGTACTGTGATATTTTCGCAGATGACGATTCTTTGCCGGTCGTTTCCTTTCCTCTTACTTTCCTTACCTTTCTCCTAAATCCAGGCTGAAACCACCAGAGCCTAGGATGTCCATCCCAAGTATATATTCGTCAGTTATATCTGCCACCAGGAACCGATGCTGGAACACCAAATCACCGAGCTGTATTTGACGAGTAATTTCTCCGTGATCGCCTGTTGCTGTACGAAGTACATATCGCCCAAAGTTACCCAGTCTCTATGCTTCCACCAAGCCCAATCGCAAAATCGAATTCATTGCTCCGTTATCAATGATGATATTGCAAGACTTGCTTTCGATTTTTCCTTGCTGAACCAGCCTCGTTCCTTTGTCACCTTCTCGCAGCACATCCTTCGCAAAACGTTGTCTTCAATTTTCTTCGGCAGTCACGCCTCAAGTGCCCTTTTTCTCCACAGTTCCAACATTGTGGAGCTCCGCTTGTCGTTGATTCTCAGCTGACCTCGGCTCTTTGGCATACACACTCTTCGTACACTTCACACACTCTAACGTTACTGCGTGATGCCCGCTTTACCGATTCGTAGGTAATAGCATAGGCCAAAGTATCCTTCAGCGTTCGTTTGTCTGCCAATCGAAGTGTTTGTTAGAGCTGTTCATCACATACTGCCTAGATGAAAGCATCCTTCGCCGTCTCGTCCTAATGTTCCGGATTTGAAGCACGGTAGGATAGAAGTGCTAATCGCTCGATATCCTGAGCTGCGAGCGATGAACTTCTTTTAAATGGTCTTCACCGTACCGCATATCCAAAGTACTTGCCAGGCTGCAATAACTGGAGTAATTTCCCACCGGAATGATTTGTATTATTTCCGCCGCGGATCCTCTCAATAAAACCATTAGTGTGGTCGCACGTTCTCGATCGTTCTAGTGGTTAAACTCTGCAACAGCTTCAAACTGCTTCTAGTACCTATGTCCAGTGCCTGGTGGTTGGTTATCCCGAAGTGAGTAGGCTCACTTGGAATAAGTGGGCTAACCTGTTTATCCGCGTCAAACTTTTTTACGACTGTTCTCGCTCTGTTACTTCTACTATAGTTACTGCAGGAAAAATGACTTTAACTAATCTTGAGGGACCGTTTCTCAGTTTAAGGAAAAACACCTCAATTGGGTGAAAGCCTTGCTTTTCAAGGTCTTCCTTTATTTCGGCTGGGGTGAGTCCGCGAAGACCCCTAATGATTATATTTAGATTTGTTTCTCCGGGCAGAAGATAGGTGTGGAATTCTATTTTTCTGCCGTCAGCAACCTGATGAGTTTTCTGTGGTCCTGCGGGGTTTTTGGGATAGCAAGGATTCTCAGGTATATTTTTTTTGCTGCCTCAAATTTGATTTTCAGCTCTTTAATTGTTCTGGTTAATTGAGTCCATTTGGCCGGTTGCTGACTGATAGTTGGTATGGTTGATTTTGTCGCGGCTGTGTCCTTGTTCGCCTGGGCTGTTGAGTTTTTCTCTTGAGCATCCAGTTCGCTCGCTTGTTTGCTGCTTCGAGGGGAGTTTGGCCTAGCCAAGACCACAGGTGCTGATATTTTCGGCGTTGCCAGGTCGGAGAACTCTCGGATGTCTCTGCTTCCATTTATGGCATATTCCCATTCTCGCCGGGTTTCGATGCGGTATTTGCTGGCTCCTTTTTTCTATTACGTTTTGATGGCACTGCTGATGACGGAGAACTATTTACTCCCAAAATCTGGTGGATTAGCTATTTCTATTACGACAATTCTTTCTGGCTCTCTTTCAGTTGTTGCAAGATTTCCGCCAATCGTTGATTTATTTGACTAATCTGGGCCGTAAGCTCAGATATTGTCCGGTCTTTCTCTCTAAGAGGTTCCTCCTTTTTGTCCTCGCCTGGCTCGTGGTCGGAGTCTAGGTCCGATTCGCAAGCCTTGTTGTCGGAGACTCGCTGTGGACGGTCGTTTCCTTTCATCCCGGTGGATGAGGAACTATCTTTCTCTCTCTCTCCAATCTGGTTGGGTTTTACAATTAAAAACAATAAATCAATGGCCTGTAATTAAATCAGGACAAAACGAAAACAGGCCTAAACAAGTAGTTACAATAGAAAAAATAATTATTAAAAGGTTTCGTCGTATGTTTTCAGGATTGCTTTCGGATGAAAGTACTCTCCCACGTGTGTCCTCCGGTCTTTCGTCGCTCGCTCACGGGTTCTCTCTCATTAAGCCAATCTTTGACTCTCTTCGTTGTCCTAATTGTTCGGCGCTGATCGTAAATTCTTCGGCTCATGGTCGGCTGTTTGGTAGCAATTAAAACTCCTATTTGTTTTATTTTTAATTCTCCTAATTACCAGTACGATGTGATCGGCACGGTGGCTCTAGGCGAACTATCTTTTTATTGGTTTGGCAAAGAAGCGTCCTAAGTTTCTGTGACCCTGGTTCGAATTCAACCTTGGACGATAGAGCACTGATCATACGTTGAGCTTTGAGTTCACTTTATTGCTCAATTTTGGGTGAATTGAGTCGTTAAGCTAATCACTACACACTCTTGCTAATAAATTCTCTCGAAAAACCAACCTCCCGACCCACATTGGGTTGTAGAGATTACTTTATTTTATAAAAACGTAAAATTACTACGTGTGTGGAGCAATAAGTACGCAATTGATAAAACAAACAAAAAATACAGAGAGCTTATGCCTTGAAAAATTGCACATTGGACTAATGATGGGGAAAACAGCACACTGCACATAGCACATAGCACACTGCACATAGCACACTTTTAAAGTGCTGCACAGTGCTGTCAGTACACTGACCTATGTGCATATAATTCTGCCCAGGCGTAGGAAAATGCATTGCACAGTCTGAATTTCGACCGGACATAATTCTATTTCTTTAGCACAATGTAATGGGAGTACGTTGTGGCACTGTAAAAGTGCGCTTTGTGCGGTGTGCTGTTTTGCTCATCTATCGAGTGAACTTCAATTTTATATGGCATACCAGCGAATATTTTATTACTTCAAAATTTAACTTTCGTTCAAAAAAAATGTTAACAAATCGTTATTTATATTAAAGCAAACCAAACCAACTTTGATTTCAAAAGCTTTTTCGTTTTTAAATGTGTGCATGGTCTTTTGAATTGAAATTTTTAATTTTTTCGTCCCTGAACTATTAAAACACCGGATAGAAAGAAATCTATCAAGCAAATGATATTAAAGCGAAACGTGAAAATGATAAATTCGTTCAGCAACAGAAAAAACAATTGAAAAAATACCAACAATCTAATACAGCGACAACTAGTCGAAATTCGATTTGGATTTCGCGTGAGATAAGTGTCAAAAATCTGGTACGTATGGAATTTTTTTTTTTTTTTGGGTAGTTAGTTGAAATTTTTTTCGATTGTTACATTTTCATGAAACAGTGTCGTAGCTTTGTTGATTTAACAAATTTATCGAAAGATAAATCAAACGAAAATGATGATAGCAGTAGTTTGAAGGTAAGTTGCTTTTTAAATATGAATTTAAATCGTAAAACAAGAAAAAGCTTAGTAGACTACATATATCGTTTTGAAAGCTCATTTTAACATATGTTTAATTTTCATTGCTTATATAAAGTACTCGATATAGTAAGCTGTAGAGTAGTGCTGTGAAATTTTATTTAAAAGCTTTTTCATATGAATAAAAAAAAAAAAATTCGCTACTAACATTTTGATTAGCCTAACATTATTATTAATTTTAATATTGAAGCGTGCTAAATCAGTTGGTGACATGCTTGATAGGGATCATTATCGCATTATATTAACTGGTGTTTCTGTTAAGGCATTGGTAAGTTGAAAATTGTTGTGCTCCTAACAAAAAAATAGTTTATTGTTTATGCTGCTTTATTGTTGTTGCTGCTTTTGTTGTGGCGTGTAGCGTGATAGTTACTGCAGTCTGGTCGGAGTTGGGTCATCTGAAAGCGGTTCGAAGGTAATTTTTGGGCCTACCGAAATTGCTATTGGGAAGCCATTTTATTTTTATTTTGTTATTTCTGTAACCGGCTTTCTTTTTCATTTCGTACAGCTTTTAATCTATTTGTTTCCATTTCGATTCAATCAGCCGAAAACTTTAAAAACTTGTATTAATATTTCGATTTAATCGTATTTTATACAGAAATCGAGTTTTAGCAAATTCGATGCACTTCAGAAAAAGAATATACTTCATGTTCGGTCTACTGATGCAGGACGTGCGCAGGAAAAGTTCAATGTAAGTATCTTAATGGTGACATTAAAATCAGGGGCGTGATCAGGGGCGTGTGCAGGGAGGGGCGTCAAAAGGGAGGCCATCACCCTTTCTATTCCATAACTAATCTTGAAAATTTTGTTTTTGCACTTTACCCTGTGCTACCGCTTTCCAGTGCCTTGACAATATTTCACTGAAAATCAAGGAAAGTCGATGCTGTGTTTGAGTTTTTGCTCCCTCCACTTGAGAGTCTTGTGCACGCCTATGATTCGAATAATTGCATACTTGAAAAAAATTAACTGAATCTACGTCACATAGGATGTACAACCGGAATCGGAAAAGAATTGCCGAGCATGCGGAAAAATTGTGTATAAGATGGAAGAGATGAAAGCAGAACGAAATATCTATCATAAAAATTGTTTCCGTTGCAACGAATGCAGTAAGCCATTGAAGTATGTTTCCCCTCCCCAAACACAATCAAAATCACCTGACCAGCAGCAGTTGTTACTGTTGTTGTTCATCTGTTTCTGTTGTTTTTTTTTTATATTTGCTTTTGAAATTTTTATTTCGCAGTGTTGATAGTTATCAAAGCCATGAGAGTGTTCTTTACTGTAAACCACATTTTCGTCTTTTGTTCGCCCCGAAGGCAGTGGAAGATAATGAACCAGGTAATTAATTGCTATCACGTACATTTCTAGATACAGTTTTGCAGGAAACACACGAAATACAAGCTATACAAGCCGTTGTTAAAGCTAGTTAAATGTGAATTATGCATAATACATTTAATAGAGCAGATGGTCTAATTAGTATGTGGTCAGATAAATGAAGTTTCGTGTTGCACTCTGATTCGTTCGATTCAGAAAGCACATCATCTGTATCAAATTAATTAAATTTTTTCGTTAATCTTGAAAGTGATATATTATAAGCTATTAATCTGTTTCACGTGAATTTAAAAAAAAAAAGATTTCTTTTACGTTTCTTCATTTGCACAAAAGCAAAAACCAGAAAACCAGAACTTATTATTCGAGAGAATGAACCGGCCGAATTGCCACCAGATGTTGTTCGTGGTAAGTTGTTTTGTTGTTTTTGATGGGTTATTTTTTTCGAAATCGAAAAACACAGCAGTAAGCACATACGAACGACTGACTTACCAACTTATTACTATGTGTAATTGATTTAGCATCGGACAAACCTGACCTGGGATTAGAAGAATTACATCAGTTGAATGTGAAAGAAAGATTTCAAGTGTTCGAGCATTATAAGGAGCAGACAACTGACGAAGATCGAACACGAGATCGTTCACCTTCAGGAGTGAAACGTAGTACTTCGATATTATCGAAATTGGCTAAGTAAGTTTTCAGTGATTTTATTTAAAAAAAAAATTTTCAATTTACTATGAAAGTGTGTAATTAAGGGATGAAATGTTTTTTTTTTAGTTTAAAAATTGTTGAACTATCGGGGTTTCTCTTAAATATTCTGGGTGGCTCTTTAAACTTGTCCTCATCGCTGCGATACTTTTTAACATGCTAAAATTTGTTTGATGATCATTTTACAATCAGTGATAACCAAGTTATTTTTCAAAATACCCTAAAAGTATATCAGCTCACCGAAGAACATTTCGTGTAATTCGTCAGTATCAACGGTGCAAGTGTTTCAATAAAAATGAAGCGGAAAAGTCTGCAGTGAAACAAATTAAATCACAAGAAACTTTTTTAATTCGTGGCACATGAGCTCGAGAACGAGAAGTGAAACTCGATAGGTGTTTTCTCTGGAATTGTTTGTTGCTCGGTGCTGAGACCTTTCTCCTGGGGTGAGTCGTCCCCACGATGTTACGGACAGCTGTTTGCCGCAACTTTAAATTGAAATCAAATTGAAAAACAAAACATTTAAACAACAAAGTGGTGCCGTTCGAATGCCATTGCACCATGGAATTAGTGTCATTGACATCTGATTTTCTGAAAATAAAATTTTAAAACAAAAACAACAACAACAAAGTAATGCAGTTCAAATGCAATTTCACTGATTGGGTGTCATCGACACAGAATTGCATTTGAACTGCCTTGCTTCCATATTTCACATCGGACATCGCAACCCTCCTCCAATTTACCTATATTTTAAGTATTAAAAACTTATGTTCGCGAGAACTCAATTATCAGATACAGTTGAAATTCACAGAATGTATTGGTATTCAGTAGAAACAAGTCTGATAGAAGTGATTTGGGAATGCGGGCAACTCTGTGCCAGTGGTGCCATCTTGAAAAATTATGAAGAAAAAAAAAATGCTTTTTGCTCTATGCCGTTCTGGTCAATCTGGTCAAAAAACTACACTAGGGTTGCCAGCTAATGTTGGTTTTGTATTTATTTGGAATATCTTTATTAAGCGATTTTATCGTAAAACTTTTAAACGGTAATGATCTTGTAGTGACAATAAACAATAAATCTTAAGTTTTCGCATCTTTAAGCACTTTTGCGACTGGTAATACTAAAACTTTTGCGACTGCTAACCCTAAATTAACCCTAATTAAATATGCACTAAAAATCTGCACGATTGTTCTATTGTTCATCGAACATTTGTATTTCTAGCGGTTCAGGTGCGCTAGAGTTTTGTTTTTCGATAAAAACGATTCAGAAAATCATTCTAGCTTAAATATTTACTATTTGGGAGTAAATATCTGTATTAACAGAAGATCTATATATTTAATAACATTTCTGTATACACATATATGCATTTGAAGGCATAATCGTACAATGGCTTACGAGAGTACGGTACCGTCTTTCGGTTTTTTTTTTTATTTTAGTATTTCATTTCTTTGCTGGTATGAATTGCTCTGCCTTTTGATTTCTTTGTTTGAAAATATTTATTTATTTAATTTATTTTTACATGAAAAAAAAACTATTCATTATTATTTTCTAAGCGAATTTTGTTTCGAAACATTGCTGATAAATTTGGCGTTTTGTTTCATAGTTTGTTCATTACATTGGCAGAGAAGTAAAATGGGTTACTAAACCTCGAGGAAATAGGTTCAGTGGGCTTCCTTTTTCCCTGCTCGTAGTTTTTTTTCCTTATGTTGTATTTATGATTATATGCGTGACACAGCTAGAACTTGATCTGATCTTCACAAAAGACCCGCGGCACCGGTGAATACTGGCACCCCATGTCACGCGAGGATAACAGGTCAGGCTAGAATTTATGTTGTGGTGGCGGCTTTTTACAGCTGTTCCGCAACAAGATACAGGAAAGATTGATGGAGTATAACAACATGTTTTATATAGTATTAACGGCTAGTTACTCTTCTTTGACCCCGCCGCCCTCTCCCACCTGCGTACGCTACTGATTTTTTCCCTCAGATCAAAGTTTGATAGATTTAATAAATAGATTTGATGAGTTTTGAACTTAATTTTTCTTTGTAAAATATTTAATCGATTATCGGGTTTGATGTTATACGTTAGTTGCATTATGGTCGGCTTCAAAAAGTTTCATATCTATGCTTTTGTGCTGCGTGAGTTTCAAATGAATGTCAGGTAGGAAAAAATGGTAATCGTAGCCAGTAGAAAATAGGAGAGGATTGGACTTAGCCCGCACTTGAATTGTGATAAAATATTTACAGTTTTCAATCAATAAAAGCTTAAATAAAAATTTCTCATTTTCCCCCTCCACAGATTTCAAGCAAAAGGTATGAATACTGGTATAAATAACGAATTACTATCGGGCGTGGAGTATGCTGAATCAACTGAAAGCGAACCAGAAGAAGAGGACGATATTGATGATGACAATGAAGATGCTGATCTAATACGTGCTAAGCGCGCCCAACGTGAACGTCCTATGAGTTTTAGTAATATGAACGATATTAAATCGAAATTCGAAAATGGTCATTTGATGACACGTGAAGAAAGACGCGAGGAACGCAAACAAGAAATACAAAATATTCGATCGAGATTATTTATGGGGAAACAGGCTCGTATTAAGGAAATGTATCAACAAGCAGTGGCAGATAGCGAACAGGGTGAGCAAAAATTTTCGATATCATAGCTAGAAACGTACTGGCGAGCACAAGGAAGGAGTGAGGGTTGAGGGGACTTCTATCTCCTTCTAGTGCACAGCAAAAGGAAAAATGAGGCAATCGTCACTCTATTGTTTGCTGCGAAAAAGCCCTCTCTTATTTCAAAATTCTGTGCACGACAATGACCATAAAAACCTTTTGTTCAACAGAGCCATTTTTTTTTTATTTTTTTATTTCTCTTTATTTTTCAGCCATCACCTCGACGGGTAAAAAGCCTGAAATAGATATTGGCGATAAGGCTCGCACACTCAAAGATAAATTCGAGAAAGGTGAAATTTTCAAAGAGGGTAAATCACAGGAGAATAAACTTCAAGACGAAGAAATGGAAGTGTTTGAGCAAGGTTTGTATCTAAATCTTGGATTCTGGTAGTTGAATATTGCCCAATATATAAATATGCCTTTAATATGAACATCAAATAGGAATCAGCAAACAGTCAAGATCAATTTTCCAAAATTTGGATGCATCAGTTCGTCAACAGGTACCATTGCCGAATCAAGGACCCAGGACTCCAGATGCGAAGAAGCAACAACAAGTAAGACCTCTACAACCGGAAAAATGCGAGGCACGTTACAAAGTTTCTTTGGTATATCAATGAGTGTCTGATTGGCTCTTAGAAATTATAGCTTTTTTTTTTGGCGATGCTTGATATCTTATAGCGTGAAAGTGCTTAGTTATGAAAATGATTGATTTTGCTTTTTTATTGAGCTAGTTTTATGGCTTAAAATTACTAGCGGAACAAACAGTGATATTTTTCAAGTTAGCAGAGTACGGAATACTTTTTAGTTCATGTTTAGAAGGTATAATGGGCTCAAATGATTTTCATACATCATCAAAAGCTAGCAACAACCAACTCAATATCAGATCATAGCCCATTGGTCATTGGATTTCGCTAATGTGCAGTGATTAGCTTCACGCTTTACTTTCGCTCAGACTTGACGCATGCGCCTATTGAGAGTTCGGTACACGATCCTCCGTCCGTACCGGGATTCGAACCACGAACCTAACAAACTAAGAAACATTACTCTGTCAACTGAGCTTACGCGAGCTTTTGCTGACTCTTGTTAGTTGCAAATAACAACCCGAAATTAATGTTACCCTCTAGATTAGAAATAGCGAAATTTACTTCGAAAAATTAGTCTCACAAATAATTGGCAAATTAGAAATTGTTCGTTTAACAGCTATGCCATACTTTGTAACGCTTTGCTTGGATTGTATTCGAATTTCGATATAACCTTCATTATGAAATTCACAATGACATTTAAATAGAGATCGAACAGTTGATCTAATTTAATTTTTGGTCAATATAGCCATTTTTAGGGAACGGTGATGTCATTAAGAGTTCCGATAAAAATGACGATATCAAAATCGAAACATCCGAAATTTCGTCAAAGTTTCGTTTCTTCGAACAATATCGTCCGGAAGCAAAAGAACGCAAACCGTTTCGTATTACGCCACCTCGTGATGGCGTTGTCAAAACCAATTCACCCGAACCGGATAAACCTATCGATCCGAATGTCGTACGATCCGATGATAGAACTGATGATCCAACGATAGCAAAAAAAAGTCATACTGCTACGAAAATGCTTTCGATATTTCGTCAAATGGAAGAATCCCAGTATAAACATGAAGATTTAGAAGGCCAATTGAAGCCATTGAAATGTTTCACACCGCCACCTGATGGCAATCAACGGACCTACAATTACAATAGTGACGATGAAGACGATGGCGAAGAAGAGGATGATGAGGAAGAAGAAGAGGAGGAAGAGGAGGAAGAAGAAGAGGAGATTGAAGATGGTATTAAAAAATATGATGATGAATTTTTACGAGAGGTAAGTCCGAGTTTGAGGTTAGAACTTTTTGAACGAGCGTCAATCAAATTTTAATATTTTAATCTGTTTTAATATTTTAATCTCGAATAATTTCACAGGCACAATCTCTAGCCAGAGCGAAACAGTTACGAGCTAAATTTGAGAAATGGGAAGCCAATGAAATTCAACGTGAAATGAACAATAGTAGCTCCGTGAACCTGTATGAACATTATGACGATAGCGAAGAGGGACAAGTTGAGAGTGCCAAAACGTAAGTTTAAATAGGAGTATATGTGATTCAGAGTTGGCCAGAATCTTATTTTTTAATTACTAAATTTTAAAATTGTTTATACCTTAGTTTTTAATATTTTTAATTTTTTTTTTATTACATACTGCTAAAATAATTAATATAATCTTGTTTTTTTACACCTTTCTACCAATACAGATTGCGTGCTAAATTCGAAGCATTACGGGAAACAACTAATACGCAAACAGTTCGACCTCGAGCGCAAGTGAACCGATTTGTAGTAAGCTTTTAAATTTAAATTTTTTTTTTTCAAATAAAAATAATGTATATTATTATTTGAATAATTTCAGTAAATGGCTGCAACTACCCTCCAGAAAAAAAAATAAGAATAGAATATTCAGCACATAAAAAATTAGCTGCAGCTGTTTGGACAAACGTTTTCCTAAAAACTATTTACCTGGTGATCTATTGTAACATCTATTATATATTTATGTTTGTGAATGAATGGCGCGAAAAAAAAACAACAACGAAAAATCAAATGCCATTTGATGGAAAATTATTTTATAGTGCAATGGAAAAATTAACAATTATTTTTAAAAAAAAATGAACTTCTTTAATCAAAAAAACAAAAAAACCAACAGATTTTTTCACAAGAACGAAGAAAGTATTGTAAGAAATTCAAATGAATTTGTTTTTTTTTTTCTATTTATGATCAGTAAAATAACAAAATCAATTTTTGGCTTGTTTCTTTCAATTTTTTTTTTTTGCATGCGAAACTTTCATTGAAAATTACAAGTTAAATAATATTTATTAAGAGATTTGATCCAAAAGTAATGATAGTCGATTATTGCCAGTTTCCGATATCAAAAGCATTTAAGGACTTAAAAAAAATTTTTAACTCGGCCAAAAGGATATACCTTGATATACAGGTGAATCCTGCTGCCCCACTGGATGGTACTTAACTGGTGAGAAAATACAGTAACATACGTATTCTCTTCCAGAGGAGAAAAACTTAAATGTGGTGATTCGAGGTCTCTATGGCCTAACCACAGAGGAAATTAGGGAAAATCTTAAGGCACAGGGCTTCCACTCTTTAGGAAATCTTCTTCTTCCTCAAACTGAGGAATGGGACCTCAAAGTTAGTCAAAGTCCTCCTTCCGAGAAGTGAGATCAAAATCTATAATATAACAGTAGCATGCCACCTCATCTGCATAGTTGAGGCACAGAGATCCCGGGGAGGGCGATCGCAGTGCCACAACTGCCAACAATTTGGCCTAGCTGCGAATAATTTTCTTGCCCAGGCAAAGTGCGTCAAATGCGAAGGATAAAACCACTTCTTACATTGCACAAAACAGCGAGAAGAGGCTGCCATGTGGGTTAACTGTGGCAGTGATCATCTGGCTAGCTCCGGGGGATGCCCAAAGAACCCCAAAAGCTTAAGGCAGACGTATGAACAGGTGGCAAAAGCGATCCTTCCATCCCCATTACTCGCACTCACAACCCAACCCTCCAAACCCAAAGTTAACAAGCCTGCAGCGCAGTAGACCCTGCTCAAAGTCGCACAGCCGGCTACCAGGGCTCCAATGCAGAGATTTTCCTACACCCCCTAACACCCTCCTAATACCCCCCTGCACAAAGAAACCTTTGTGTCCTTTGTTCCAAAGGGACACCCCTCCTAAAATTCTGAACACACCCCCCAAGAAAAATGCCTGGGAAAACCCCTGCTCCAATGTTTTGCAATATGCAAGAGCAGTTTCAAGTCATGATGAAGGACATGATGGAGAAAATGGTGCAGGGAATGCTCACGACATTCGCAGCCCCAAAAACTAACAAAGCACATTAATGTCATTCCCATTCTCACTTGGAATGCAAATTCCATCATCAGCAAGACTGAATAGCTGATACAATTTCTATATGATTATAGGGTTGACATCATGCTCATCCAGAAAACTTTTGTAAAACCAGCTGAGCGGCTCCACATCTCCAACTAAATTCTATGCCGTAATGATAGATTGGCAGGTAGAGGTAGAGGTAGGGCATAGGCCCCCTTCACTTCGAAATTTCCATCCTCCAACCAATAGAAGCGACTGCCATCAAATTGCACACGGATTCCTTTGAATTTGTGATGACTTCTGTGTAGTACATCCCTCCTAGAAACACCAACTTTGACCGGGACTTAAACAAACTTTTCGAAGGCGAAGGTCCTGTTTTTCTTGCAGGAGACCTAAACGCCTATCATCGCCACTGGGGAGACGTGAGAAGTGACCAAGCTGGAATCGAGGTACAAAGGTTCATCATAGGCAAATTGCATAAGCTGCATCTCCCCAATGAACTTACACACTTTAGTACAGTACATAGCCATACCCTTGATGTAAGATTGTCGCAAAACTTCCATTGCAATGTCAATCTCCGACCGACTGTCCTCGATGAACTACCACCCGACCAGACTAGAGTCCCCTGATATTTCAGGATTTTTCCCCAGACTCCTAGAATTTTACGTAGGGTCTTTTTTTTTGGAAGCGCTCAGGATTTTTCCTAAAACTATCGGAATTTTTCTAGAGTCCCCTGATTTCCTGAACTGTCACGATTTTTCCCAGACCCGTAGAATTTTTTCTAGTGTTTTATTTTCTTCTATACGCCTAAAATTTTCGATTCGACTTTCGGATTTTTTGATTTTTTCTAAGCTCCCACGATCTATTCCCTGACCCTTAGAATTTTCTCGATCGTTCTTTATTTATTTTCGAAGCGCTCAAGATGTTTGCTTAGACTAACGGAATTTTTCTAGAGCCCCCTGATTTTTTCTTAGCTCCCACAATTTTTTCCGCAGACTCATAGCATTTCCTCTAGAGACATATATTTTTTTCTAAAAATCCTGAAAGCTCAGAAAAAATCATGGGAGCTCAGAGAAAATCAGTTGGCTCTAGAAAAATTCCGAGGGTCCAAGCAAAAGCCCAGCGCGCTTCGAAAAAAATAAAAGATCCCAGAAAAAATTTTAGATAGTCTGAGAAAAATCGGTGGAGGTAAAAAAAAAAATGAGGGGACCCTAAAAAAAAAGGTCAAAACGAGGGGACTCGAGAAAAATTCTGGGAGTTTAAGCGAAAATCCTGAGCGTTTCGAAATAAATAATAGATCCCAGAGAGAAATTCTAGGAGAGCAAAAAAATCAGGAGACGCTTAAAGAAATTAGGAAGTCTTAGCGAAAATCCATAATTTTTGTTTAGACTTTCGTAATTTTCCTGGCGCACCCTGATTTTCTAAACTCCTTGATTTCCTTCTAGAGTCTTTCAGTTTTTTTTTCTAAGCTTTCAAGATTTTGCCTGGATTCCAGAGATTTTTAAATATATTCATTACGTTAACGCTTCGGTGCCGTTATAAACATTTAATCTAAAGGTTGGAATTTGTGCGCCCAGTGTGGGGAGCGGCTTAAAATAATATCGTTTTTGTTAGGGGCAGAGTCTAGAAGTTCTAGTTTGAGAGAATAGCTGGACCGTTTTGATAGGAATATCAGTCTTTGAACATTTTGAAACTGATTTGTAGGGTTGTCAGTGAGTTGAACTGTAACGAATATTGAAATCAAATTTTTTAAAAATAGGATATGCATATCTGATATGTAGCGTACAATGCAGAAAGGCACTTTTCACCGAAAAAAGAGAACGCAACGACAGATATTAGTGGTTCGGTAATGTGACCCATTATAATTTTAACGAAGCAAATTTAAAGAAAAAAAAGAATTGTTGAATATACAGAAGTTTTAAATGAGAAGACACAACCTTTCGCTTCGGAAGCCAGAACAGAAGAGAGAGTTTTATTCCATCAAAAGTACAGTATAATAAACATTAGCACAGTTTAGTATAGTATCGATATAAGTAAGTGTTATACAGTGTATTTTAGTACTACAGTAATGTTCAAAATTTTATTAAATGATACTGATTATTCAACACTCCCACTTATCATCAAAATAAAATTTTCTTTTCAAGTGTTAGAAGTAATTTCAAAGTTCATAATTCAGAGATATATATTCAAGCTTTTTGTTCAAAACTTTTAAAGGATATTCTGTTCAAAAGAAACCAATCAACATATTTCAAATATAGTTCATTACAACATTAAGTAGCTCTCGGAAGTATTCAAATTTAGCTTTAGGTAGCGGCTTAGTAAATATGTCTGCAATCTGGTTCTCAGTAGGCACGTAACACAAGTTAAACAATGCTTCGTTATGTCTTTCGCGAATAAAATGAAATCTGACGTCAATATGCTTCGTTCGTTTATGAAACTCCGGGTTTTTGATCAGTTTTATCGCACCTTGATTATCCATGTACAAGGTGTGCTGTGCTGTGAAGTTTGGATAAAGCTCTCTTACCAGGGAGTTTAGCCATACCATATCTTTAACAGCTTCAGAAGCAGCGACGTACTCTGCCTCAGTTGTCGAAAGGCTTACGCACTTCTGTCTTTGCGATAACCAAGAAATAGGACTTTTCCCCCAAAACGAGACGTAACCACTTGTTGATCGCCGAGTCTCAACATCAGCAGCAAAATCAGCATCACTATAATACGAAATAAAACAATTAGTTGCATGTATATATCGGATGCCAAAATTCTGCGTCCCCTTAAGGCAGAGATTTTCCTACACCCCCCTAACACCCCCCTAATACTCCCCCTGGAAAGTACATACACCCCCCCTAACACGGACAATTTTCCTACACAAAGGGACGTTTGTGTCTTTTGTTCCAAACAGACACCCCTCCTAAAATTCTGAACACACCCCCCAAGAAAAATGCCTGAGAAAACCCCTGCCTTAAGGTATTTGAAAATACGTTTTACAGCGTTAATATGTGCCGTTGATGGGTTTTCCATAAAGCGGCTGAGATAGCCCACTGCATAAGCAACATCAGGCCGGGTTGCGATTATTAGATACATTAAACTACCGATAGCCTCCCGATAGGGAAAACTTAATCTCGCGAACGAATCACTATCTGCTATCTGGCTTGTACTGGAGACGTCTGCTGGTGTAGAAACCTCTCGGCAATTAAGCATGTTGAATTTGCGCAACAATTTGTCAGTATAAGATGACTGACTGATAAATATTGATCCATCCTTTTTCACATCTATTTGAATACCAAGGTAATAGCCAACATCGCAGATTTTTATTTCGAAATGTAATTTCAAGTAGTTAATCACTTTTGCGGCATCTTCCTCGTTGGTGGCTGCTATCAAACCATCATCTATATACAAAGCCATTATGACTTTCCTACCATTCTGATAAAGTACAAACAAACATGGATCAGCTGAGCTAACTTTAAAAGAAAAGTCTTTCAAAAGTTTAGTGAATTTCAAATTCCAACATCTTGAGGCTTGTTTTAGTCCATACAAGCTTTTGCGTAGTTTACATACACGGCCGGTTCCATCATCATATCCCATAGGCTGCGCCATGTATATTTCTTCGTCTATGTCTCCATTAAGAAACGCTGTTTTGATGTCAAATTGTTTTAGTATGAGTTTCTCTGAAGCTGCAACTGCCAGAATGAAGCGAATAGAGGTGAACCTTACTACAGGACTAAAAGTTTCATTGTAGTCGACTCCTTCTTCTTGCGTGAAACCCCTCGCTACAAGACGTGCTTTGTATCGGTCTATTTCACCTTTTTGTGTGAACTTCGTTTTATATACCCACTTATTGTCAATGACTTTGGAATTTTCAGGTAAATCAACAAGATCCCAAGTTCCGTTTTTATAGAGTGCCTCGATCTCTTCGTTCATTGCTGCTTTCCAAAAGCCCGCTTGCTTTGAACTGATTGCCTCTTGAAAAGTCTGCGGTTCATAGCAACTGACAACAAAAGCAAAACCTTCTAATATGCTGGTCAGCACACTTGGTGCTTGGGGCATATGACGTTTAGCACTACGAAGGCGATCTCGTATTGGTGTTGTAGTTTGTGTATTATCAATTTCGTTCACTTCGCTAGGTATATCATCTCTGTCGGATAAGTCAAAAGACTGTCGTGTGTTTTTTATTTCAGAGCTCTCATCAGCTTCTGCTTTAATAGCTTTGCGCTCATCTGGTATAATAGGTTTCTTTAACAAACTGATGCACTCATAGTCGGTATTTACCATGACAGATGTATCCTCACTGTGCTCTTTAAAAATGATATCTCGTGTAATCTCTACTTTTCTTTTAGCAACTATCCACACGCGATAGCCCTTTTGACCTTCAGCATACCCGACGAAATGACCAGGTCTTGACTTTATGTCCCATTTCCTTCGTTTCTCTTTTGGTACATGCACGAAAACTTTACTGCCAAAAACTTTTAAATTTTCAATGCTTGCCCTCCGATCAAACCAAAGCTCAAAAGGTGTCTTCCCCTTCACGGGACTCGTACCAAAACGGTTCAGTAAAAATACGGCATGATTTACGGCTTCTGCCCACAAAAAAATTGGTAATTTCTTCGCATGAATCATAGTCCTTGCAATTTCCACAATAGTACGCATTTCCCTTTCAGCACGACCATTTTGCTCGGGAGTGTACGGCACAGAAGTTTGATGATATACACCGGCCTCTTCTAAAATAGCGGATACTTCAATATTTTTAAACTCTAGACCGTTATCGGATCTCATAATTTTAATATTACACCCAATGTCAATATTAACACGATTGATAAAAGTTTTAATAGTGGACGCGACAGCACTTTTCTCTTTCAAGAAATACACTTGTCGGTAGTGAGAAAAATCGTCCTTGAAAAGTATAAAGTATTTAGAGCCCCCCAGCGAGGTCTCTTGCATAGTACCACAAAGATCAGTATGAACTAATTCCGCGCGATTTTCAGATCTACTTGTACTCTCTTTAAATGGAGACCGATGCTGCTTTCCGAAAGCACAAGCGTCACAAAAGAAATGCTTATTGTCCACAAAATCCACAGATCTGTCCCGCAAAATCCGCCTAACTTGATCAACACATATATGTCCAAGTCGTTCATACCATTTTTCAATCGATTCACTCTTAATAGCCACATTTGAAAAAATACCGTTAACTGTATTTGCTACAACGCGAAACATCATTTTATATAGTTTTCTTTCACGAACTCCCACTGCGACCGTACACCCGTTTTTTATCAAACAACACTTCAAACTATTTGAAGATAGCTCATAGCCCTTATCCAAGGTGCTACCTGATGAAAACAAGTTTACTTTAATGTCTGGTACAAAAAAAACGTTTCGTAGCATCTTTGCTTGCCAAGTATCACCGTTCCATGCCAAAATATTTATGTTACCTTTTCCGTAGGCGAAAATTTTGCTACCATTGCCAACCGTAACTGGCATAGGTTGATTTAATTGTTCAAAAGCAACAAACCACTCGCGGCGAAAGGACATATGATCACTAGCGCCTGAATCTAAAACCCAATCATCTGCACTGATGCCATTAATGTGTACGTTATTTGCAAGAAGAGAATCACATATGAAAGCATCACCACTAACGTCACTAAAATTAACACGCGATTGTGCTACATTGGATTGTTGTCGGTTCGGACAATCCCTTTTCCAGTGGCCAAATTTTTTACACAAAAAACACTTACCGACCACTTTCTTTTTCTGTTTTTGTCCCTGGTTTTGATATCTTGATGCTTTGCGGGCCATTAGAGCACTTTCCGTTAACTGCGGTGATGGCATTACTGTTACACGAGTCTCTTCCATAACTAAACGAGAGGTCAAATTTTCTAAAGTTTGATGCTCCGGAGCGGTTGACTCCCATGCACTTGCAAAATGGGCAAAACGTGGTGGCAATGTCATTAAAATTTTAGCGATTATCATATGAGGAGAAATTACTTCACCTGCTTCCTTCAACTGCTCGACAATGGTCTCAAGCCTGGCAATATGCGTCTCAATATCGTCATCTGGCTCCTTCACAAAATTATAAAAGCGTTGATGTAGCATATGAAGACTAGCTTGATTTTTGTGTTCGTACACAGCAGTCAATTTATCCCACATTTGCTTTGATGTTAAGCAGTTTATAATATGAACCATTGGCTTCTTCCCCACAGCCGTAGCGATGATCTTCTGCGCTTTTCTGTCTAGTAGCTTCCACTTTGTTAGCTCTTTAACCTGCGCCTCCGTAGCCTCCGCAATATTCGCCGGTAGCACTGGTTGTGTGATCTCTCCTGTTACGACCTCGAACAGATTGCTGGCGTTTAGCAAAATTCTTACTTGAAATTTCCATGCGGACCACTGCTCGCCACTCTGCAATCTTTCAATCCACACCGGTGTTGATTCGCTCTCCATTATAATTACTCCTATTAACTTATCAAAGTTCCCAAGTTTTACAACAGCAAAACACACCACGTGCCTGGGCCCATAACCTGTTGAATATACAGAAGTTTTAAATGAGAAGACACAACCTTTCGCTTCGGAAGCCAGAACAGAAGAGAGAGTTTTATTCCATCAAAAGTACAGTATAATAAACATTAGCACAGTTTAGTATAGTATCGATATAAGTAAGTGTTATACAGTGTATTTTAGTACTACAGTAATGTTCAAAATTTTATTAAATGATACTGATTATTCAACAAGAATAATAAAATACACGTGACAGTCTACAAAATAATTAAATCTTAAGGGTAGAATTCAGGCATATCTCTCCATATTTGAAATAATTTTCCATTATGATTCAGTGCTTGAGGAACATAAATCGCGACAAGCTATCGAAGAAAAAACTACAACGTTACTGGTATAAACAACATCTGCATCGTATACTACCGATACTTTTCAAGCTAACTATATATATAAGAGTCTAAAACTTGTTTGTGGGATGACTATCTTATGGGTTTTGCATTGGATCTCTCTGAAATCAGTTGCTTGCACTCAATCTCTTTGGTCGTCTATCAAGCACTTGCCTACTACTCTGTGTGGCGAATGCGAAATAAACAAGTACCTACTGTGTAGGTAGAAGAGCAGTGGAGTTTAAAATGTGTTTCTTTATTCCAAGTGGCACAGGGAACAAATACTTGTTTTTTAGTTAATAGTTTAGAAATTTCCTGTAATGTTTGAATAGTTCTTAGATTTTCTTACGATATCTAGACAGAAAGGTAAATCGAAATATCACAATCATCTTTCCTAGAGAATCTAGCTTAGTCCTACAAAGTATCTTGTTTCTTGCATCACACGTATTATCTATCTTGCATTTCGGCGTGAAATGACCTAAGCCAGTTTTGCAAAAATTTAATCTATTTCGAGTTAAATACTCGATGCGGATATGAATTTGACATGGCACAATGTTTGTTCTTTTTTTTTTTTGCAGTCCAACTACTATGTAGATTGGATTTTCAATCTTCGTAGTAGCACTTTCATCTCTAGTCATTCGAATGGCAAGCGCAAAAGTTATAATCTGTAACTAAACGGAAAGCGCGGCAATAAAAACAACAACACCAACAACAACAAATCTCGATACAACAGCATCATAGCTACCACACCATGATGCCAGCAGCCAGAAGCATGAGAAACTAAACAAAAAGCCTAAGAAAAGACTGCTTTTAAAACCAGAAACCTCCTATAGGTTGGGGGGATAGATACTAGTAGTATAGGAGCAAAATTCGAAAAGCAGAAAAGGCACAGAAAAGAAAAATGAATAAAAAGATACACTAGAAGCACCAGCAACGAGTATGTCATAGGTGGTGTAAGAGGTGGATGGGGAGCAGAAGAGCAGGTTGAACAGCAGTTGTTCCAGTAGTACCACTAGCACCACCATCCGACCAGCCGAGGAGAAAGAGTGTTAGCTTGAGTTGATCATGGACGCAAATTTTTATTGCTGATCTATCTATCTACCTACTTGTGATCTTATTTATTAGTTTGTTTTGTTGTTTTTAGTCATTATTGTTATTATTGTTGATATCTATTATTAATCCACTTGCTTGTCGCCAATATATATATAGATATATATATCTGTTTTCAATTCTTCTGTAAGTTTTCTTGTTACGAAAAATAATAATAGTAATAATAATAGTATACGATCGATTCGCTAGTTCAAATGAAAAACGCAGTTTTTAGTGATCGTCGCGCGATCAAAACCTAAAAAATTTCTTTAATCCGAAGCTAATTTACATTGTGTTCGGTGCGCAAACAACATATACAGCACAAGTTCGACAACGAAAGAGGTTTGTATTCTGAACTACGATACAAAAAAAAAAAAACGGCAGTGTTGATCAGCAACTTCCCTTTAAGGCAAATTTTTATTTTTTCGCCAATAAAAAACTACTAGCGAAATGCTATTGCGACGTGAAAGATAGTTTGTAATTTTGTTGTGTACCTATATTATTCTGTTTTAAAGTTCGTTTTCTGTACATGAGTTACTGGAAGTTAATCGAATCGGTGTTTAGTGCAAAACTTCAAAACTCACAACTGTCCTCGTTTTGTTAATTGGGGGACTCAAAAACCATATCAATTTGTTCTTCTGTGGATGATTGTGTCGTGCTGGTTTTTCGTGACTGTATCATCTTCAAGGTGCGATCAGCTGGTCGTGTCGAAATATCTACATTTTTACGCGAATGACTGTGCTGACAGAAAAAAAGCCCTGAAAATCGAACTTTGTATCCTGCTGCTGAGGTCAAATAAGTAACAAACCATACAATAATAATGAAAAAATATTTCGGTAGTACGTAATTGTCTTATTCACTGTTGTTGAACAAATAAAAGAGTCTTAATATACTGTCAAATCGGCTACATAGATTTATAAATTTAATTAATTTATCAGAATGCTATGCTTGAATTAATTGTTTTTTCGAACATCACAGTATGATGCAATATGTGATGCATATTTATTGCACAGAACTACTTTCAATAAAACACGTTTCAAATAATCGACTGCATCCGAGGAAACCGGATTAACTTTGTTCCGAAAAATATTAATTTGATTTGAAGATATTGTTAATTTAATTTGAAAATATTCTCGATACTTGTGTAAAGATATATAACAAAGTTCTTGATTTTTATACGCAGAAAATTATTTTAGCAATATTTATTTACATTTTAAAATATTTCATTCAAAATAATATTCAAAATCGTCATTTTCCACTCGTTGATATTTCAAATTCAAAATTTTCCTTTTAACAACTTACGCAGAACCCATTCACTCACAACAAAAAAAAACTATACGAAAACTCCCGTTTGAAAAAATTACATAAATCTCAAAGATGTTTAAGAACTGCCTTTAAACTATGCCTAAAAATTTTCGAAAACATTTCGATCAGTTTATTTTTTCCAAATAAAATAGACAGTCTGAAATAATCATAGAGTACAGAGAATCATTGAAATGATCAAATAAGACCATGTCAGTGATAAATAGTTTTCGAAAAGGGATAAAAAAAGTTTTCAAAAAGGGGTGAAAGGTTTCCCAAAAAGGGGTAAAAGGTTTTCCAAAAAGGATTGAAACGTGTTCAAAAAGGAGTATGAAGATTTAAAAAAATCACGGTGCCAGTGCAGGTTAAAGAAGTCTCCAAAAAATGCTCGATATATCAAGATGTTTGAAGCGAGAGGGATCTTCTGGCGAAAATGAAGTTTAAAATGGGCTATGAAGGTTAAAAATAAGGGGAATCATTATGTTAGAAAAGGGGTAAAGAGGTCTAGAGTCTAGAAGATTGAGGAAAATTCATTCTAAAAATGAGGAGAGGGAAAATGAATGTGGTTTAATTTACAAATATCTGTTAAATTGATGTTTTACATCAATTTTCGAATAAAAGTCTCAATATAAATAATCAAATGCCTGGTAAAATTCAAAAATATGATCGTATTTCCACTTGATTCCTAAGATTTCCCGTTCGAAAAACTGCGGATGCTAGTAGAAAGTAAAGAATAAAAAAAACTTGAGAATACAAAAACAAAAAAATCCCAAACAGAGTGCACAAATATATTTTGAAGCTTAAAAAAGTTTTCAAGCCTTTAATAGTTTAAAGAAGGGCGATAAAAGCAAAGAAAAAGGAACATCGAATACCAGAAGATTCTGAAAAAAATTTGAATTAAAAAAGCCTGCATTCAAACACTTTAAAGCACTTCTAAAAAATTTTACTCAAATGCTGTAGAAATTTCTCATAATACAAAAAGCTCTAGAGATTTCGCGCAAAGCAAAAGGAGCTGAATAATAAATATCATTGTTCGAATCAACATCACAACATTTTAACACAAAAATAGCAACAGATAAGTGAGCTCAACGATGTTCGTGTTAGAAAATCGTAAATTTTTCGAATACAAAAGAATTGAAAATAATTTTTCAAGCTTGTAAAAAATAGGATGCCACCAAAAATATAGAAAAAATACCAAAAATTAAATCCTCGGAGGTCCAAAAGCAGGAATGAAGGTCACTGAAAAAATTCAGCATACTGAAAGCTTTTTATGCTTTTGCATTAAAAACAACAACGAAATAGCAATAAAATTTCAAGCATATAAAAATATTGAAATAGGGGTACGAAGGCATTGCAAAATGAGTTTCAAGGTATTGAAAAATTAGTTTATAAATCGGACCACGGAAAAAAAAAGTATATTTATTACATGAAAACCAGAAGATTCAGAAAAAAAAGAATAGTGAATGAAAAGATGATGCATTCAAGCATATTGAAAAAAATTAATGTGAGCCAAATAAAGAATATTTCAGAAAAAATTTCAAACGCCAGTAAATTTTTGGCGACAAGATGTTATTTTTGTCACATATCAAAGTTTTTTATGTGAAAACATGTGGTTTTTTTTTGTTTTAGAAAAGCATGTATCAAACTCAAACAAAGCTTCTAAAATATCTGTAGAAAAAATTTGCAAGTCTTTTCCCAGACGAAATTGTGAGTTTTCATTCACTGATTTTATCGAAAATTTCAGGGATAGAAATGTGTTTGGGGTTGCCTGCCATCCAAAAAAAATTCAAGAACTTCATTGTCAATTTTCGCGATATGAATACCTAATGTAAGCATTTATTGGTACAAAAATAGCAAAACCGCCTTGTGCTGGCAACCCTTTGCCAGCATAAAAACCAAAAATATACCAGATCTGCCTCACGTTGAAGTCAACCTTCTCTGTGAATTTCGTTTTGATCCGATGACTGCGTTGGAAGTTATAAGGTTTCAAAATTTCGAAATCCGAATATTTGCTGTTTATCGTCACTATAAGATCAATACTATTTGAAAATCTTATGATAAAAACGCTTACTAAAGAAAAAGGTAAAAAAATATACAAACACAATCATAGCTGGCAACCCTGGCATGGTTTTTCAACCAGATTCTTCCTGAATATTGTCTACAATAAGTTCGTTTTACCAAATGAAGTTTTGATTTCATGACTGCACTGAAAGCTATAGGGCAATAAGCTTTAATTTGCCTGAGCGAAATTTCGAAACTCAAGACACCAAAATTACCATAGCTGGCTGCTTCAGCCTAGTTTTTGGAGCTTGGAGTAAGGTGCAACTACTTTGTCAATTTCATTAAAATCTCATAACTGAATCAAAATTCTTTGAACAAAAAGCAGTTTTTTTAAGTAATTTTTTCACCACTGGCACAGACTTGCCAACATTTTAAAATCGCTGCTATCGGACCTGGTCCTACCCAAAACCAATACATTCAGTGAATTTCAGCTGCATCTTATTATCGGGTTTTGCAAGTTCTCGTGAACAGAAGTTTCTGATGCAAAAATCTAGGTGAATTGGGAAAGAGTTACCGTTCTTGCGCGATGTAAAATTTCAAAAGTTTTATTTTGGCTATGCAAATACAGCATGAAATTTATATACGAGTTACTTTTCTTCTATAAAGCGGCAATTTTTCAGGAGAGTCGATGATTTGAACGATTTCACTTTCAGTGCCTGACATAGCTACAGGGTTGCCAACATTACAACTTGGTAATCTCAATATGTCCTGTAAGTTTCGTAATGATCTGATAGCTCTATCAAAAGTTATCGCAATGCAAACATTTTTCAAATTTTCCCGATCACTTTTTAGGCACCTAACGCACACATAGGGTTAAAAACTCCCTAAAATATTATCATATTCACATTCAGAACACATTCGAAATTCATTTCGCAAATTTAATTTTTACAAAATATATTTGTTGTCAGAATAATAGCCATATTTAAAATATCACTAATATGGCCGCCGGCACCAAAGGGTTAAAGAAATTAACATTTGGTGAAATCTGGACCTATATCGCATATAGATCAATGTATCCTGAAAATTTCACCGCAATCGGATGGCGCGTTCTCGAGAAGTAGTCACTTTTTATTATTTATATATATATATATATATAAATATATATATATATATATATATATATATATATATATATATATATATATATATATATATATAATA
>OX376376.1:3011722-3049504 GCA_947369275.1 Nemotelus nigrinus
GTCCTCAAACGTTATTCTCAAGTGCATATCAAACAATAACAAGTATTTTGTTCGCTACGAATTTTGTGTGACATAATGAATCCTAATGATTAGGGGATGAATTTTGTTGCATTGGAAAAAAAAAACGGGAAGGGTTATATAGCAATTCAAATATCGCAAAACTGATTTTTGTTTCGCCTTTGATTTCGCGAGTTTTAGGTTGTAGGAAGTTGTTTTGAGTTTGGAATCAGATATCAGAAATTAATTACAGATTCTGATTAGTAATCAGGGCAGTCTAGAAAAAATCCTGGATGTCTTGAAAAAAAATCACAGAACTATTGAAAAAATCAAAGGAGGTTGAAGGAAATCAGGGCAGCCTAGAAAAAATCTTGGAAGTGTTGGAAAAAATCACAGGATCTTGAGAAAAATTAGTACTGGAAGTTTTGAAAAAAAATCACATTTTCGTAGAAAAATCATTGGAGCTTGAGCTTTGAAAGCAAAGTAGTCTAGAAAAAATCCTGGAAATCTTGCAAAAAATCACATGATCGCAGAAATGATCATAAAAGCTTGAGAAAAATCAGGACAGTCTGGAAGAAATCCTGGATATCTTGAAAGAAAGTCACAAGACGTTTGAAACAATCAAACGAGCTCGAGGGAAATTAGGGTAGCCTCGAAAAAATTACAGAATCGTAAAAAAAATCATAGGAGCTCGAGGAAAATCAGCGCAGTCTAAAAAAAATTTCTAGAAGTCTTGAAAAAAATTACAGGATCGCAAAAACAATCACAGGAGCTTGAGAAATATAAGGGCACTCTAGAAAAAATCCTGGAAGGTTCAAAAAATCACAAGACTGTTGAAAAAATCAAAGGAGGTTGAAGGAAATCAGGGCAGCGTAGAAAAAATCTTGGAAGTGTTGGAAAAAATCACAGGATCTTGAGAAAAATTAGGACAGTGTAGAAAAAGTACTGGTAGTTTTGAAAAAAAATCACAGGATCATAGAAAAATCATTGGAGCTTGAGCTTTGACAGCAAAGTAGTCTGGAAAAAATCCTGGAAGTCTTGCGAAAAATCACAAGATCGCAGAAATGATCATAAAAGCTTGAAAAAAAGCAAGGCGATCTAGAAAAAATCTTGGATGTCTTGAAAAAAAATCACAGAGCTGTTGAAAAAATCAAAGGAGCTTGAGGAAAATCAGGGCAGCCTAGGACAAGTCCTGGAGGTCGAGAAAAAAATTACAGGGTTGTAGAAAATATCGTAGAATCTTGAGAAAAATCAGGACAGTTTGGAAAAAGTACTGTACTTTGAAAAAAATCACAGGATCGTAGAAAAATCATAGGAGCTTGAGCTTTGAAAGCAAAGCTGTGCAGAACAGATCCTGGAAATCTTGCGAAAAATCACATGATCGCAGAAATGATCATAAAAGCTTGAGAAAAATCAGGACAGTCTGGAAGAAATCCTGGATATCTTGAAAAAAAAACTCACAGAGCTGTTGAATAAATGAAAGAAGATCGAGGGAAATCAAGGCGGTCTAGAAAAAATCTTGGAAGTGTTGAAAATATCAGAGGATCGTACAAAAAAATCAAAGGAACTCGAGGAAAATCAGCGCAGTCAAGGAAAAATCCTAAAAGTTTTCAAAAAAAATTACAGGATCGCAGCAATGATCATAGGAGCTTTTCAAAAATCAGGGCAATATAGAAAAAATCCTGGAAATCTTAAAAAATCACAAGACTGTGGAAAAAATCCAGAGCTGCTTGAGAAAACTCAGGGCAATCTAGGAAAAATCCTGGATGTCTTGAAAAAAAAGTCCAGAACTGTTGAAACAATCAAAGGAGCTCGAGGGATATTAGGGCAGCCTAGAACAAATCTTAAAAGTGTTGAAAAAAATCACAGGTTTGTAGAAAAAATTACAGGATCTTGAGAAAAATCAGGACAGTCTAGAAAAAGTACTGGAAGTTTTGGAAAAAATCACAGGATCGTAGAAAAATCAAAGGAACTTGAGCTTTGAAAGCAAAACAGTCTTGAAAAAAATCCTGGAAATCTTGCGAAAAATCACATGATCGCAGAAATTATCATAAAAACTTGAGAAAAATCAGGACAGTCTGGCAGAAATCCTGAATTTCTTAAAAAAAAATCACAGGACAGTTGAAAAAATCAAAGGAGCTCGAGGGAAATCAGAGCAGCCTAGAAAAATTGTTGGAAGTGTTGAAAAAATCACAGGACAGTAGAAAAAATTACAAAGTCTTGAGAGAAATCAGGACAGTCTAGAAAAAGTACTGGATGTTTTGAAAAAAAATCACAGGAACGTAGGAAAATCATAGGAGCTTCAGTTTTGAAAGCAAAGCAGTCTAAAAAAAAATCCTGAAATTCTCGCAAAGAATCACAGGATCGCAAAAATGATCATAAAAGCTTAAGAAAAATAAGGGCAGTCTAGAAAAAATCCTGGATGTATTGAAAAAAAATCACAGAACTGTTGAAAAAATCAAAGGAGCTTGAGAAAAGTCAAGGGAGTCTAAAAAAAATCCGATAAATCTCGAAAAAAATTGCAAGGCTGCTGATAAAATGAAAAGAGCTGGAGGAAAATCAGGGCAGTCTAGAAAAAATCTTCGAAGTCTTGAAAAAAATCACAGGATGCTGATGCTGCTTCAGTGGCCGGACATTATGGTTTTGTCGTTGGTCTTGTTGGCTTTGATTGTTGCCCTGATTTTGATGTTGTTGAACTAATTGCTGCTGTTCGCGTTGACCACGAGTTCAAATTGGTGATGAAATTGGCAAATTACCTTGATTTTTTAGGCAGAACTGGAGCTAGTAGTATAGTCTGTGGTTGATGCATAAATACCGAAGAAAAATTGTTGATTTGACCAAGATTTTTCTATCAGTTTAAGGAATGTATCCATCTATTATTATGCGCAACTATGAATCTAACACACGATAGGAAATCTTTAAAGATTTCATGTACTCACATGCATTCAAGTGATTTAATATTTTGTTGGAAAATATAAAATTTCATTCAAAAAAAAATATTTACAACCCGTGCGGTTTTGCCACTTGAAAACATTGCACAATTGGCTTTCAACCCATTCAACATTCTTTACACTACAATATGATACATTGACGCAGCTTCTTCCTCACACTACATTGCCAACCACGCTTCAAAACGAACCGAATAAAATAGTTGAATGAATACAATGCCACCTCCATTGGAAAGAAGCAAAGAAGGGTGTATCAAAAACGGTTCCGGTGCACAATTGCAATTATCAGGACTATAAACTGTGCCAAATATTTCGCACCCCTTTTCTTTAAGTTTATTTGCCGACGTCAAACCGTATCACCGATCTTTTGCTCTTTCAAGCATCTATACACAATTGACTAACAAATTACGGCCCAAATGAAGGAGGGAGGCACGAAAACGAGTGATGCAGAAAAGAACTTGTCGAAGGGAAACGGATACTCGATGTCATCCATTCATCATATCATTGCGCGATAATTTTTATCGTTCATGTTGTTACTTGTTTGTTACGTCAGAGTCGTCGTCATCGTCATCGTCATCGTCAGTCAGTGTCCTTGTTCGTTGTTGTCGTCGACACTGGTCTTACAAAAGCAAATCCTCCGTCCAATATAATAATTGAGAATGATGATGAGGACGATGACTATAGCCCTCCTTCATGTGAAAAACATCAACTGTAGCAGCTGTAATGGAAAGCGAACGCTTTTTCAGCGAACAGTGTTTATGAATAGTTTAGTTCCGTCGATTTTCATTCATTCTCCTTGAGATTTATGCCGAAACCCAGGCCCAGTATGGTGGTTCATTGCATTCAGCTTCCGATACGGCCAATCTCCCTCCCCCTATGTAAGGATGCATTTGTCTATCGTACAGGGCCTTCATCCAATTCCGGCGATTTAATGTGGAGTGTGCAAAGCGTTTATAACCATTTGATATTCTCTTCTTCTTCTTCTTCTTTTTTTTTTTAGTTTTCAAGTAACAGTTCGACTTCAATTCCGCACAAAGGGGTTGACTATCCGTGCCGGCAACATACATAAATATCCATCATCCATGGGATGGCGGGGGAGACAATAGCAAAAAATTTAACTTGAGAATGTCACAACTGCATTACAAATTATTTGTTAAAGGCTTAAGAGAGTTGCATTATTTTTACAAGCTATAAATATGAAATAATGACATTAGGGATATCATTGATGACGGCAACGATGATTATGATGTTGATGTTGAAGATGAAGGGATAACGGCTTGAATTTGTATGGAAAGAGTGCGAATATCACAAGGAAGATTATAGGCTGATTAATATTTTGTAGTATTTATGTTGTTTTTGTTTTTGATTTTCATACGACCGGGAGTCTACTGCGAGGCATGAAAATAGGAATGTAGGTAGAGTTTTTGTGCTAACTGAGACAGAAGAGGAAGCTCAAGTAACAAGTTTAAGTATCAGCAAATGTGCGCAGCACCTCTTAGCATCTACACTGACGACGGCTCTAAAATAGCTGCAGGAGTGGGTGATGCAGCATATTCTGCAGATGCAGCAATGGAAGCAGCTTTTAAGCTTCTGAATGACTGTTGTATTTACCAGGCGGAGGTTTTTGTGATACGTAAAACCGCAGATCTGGTCTATGCCAAAGATACATGTGAGGAAATAAATATCTTTAGGGACAGTAAAAGCACTGATGTCTCACACACTCGACTGCATTCAGGCTCTGCATAGACTGGGTAGCAGCAGAAGAGTCAGAATTTTCTGGCTTCCCGGTCAAAAGGGCATTGATGGAAATGAGAGGGCGGATGCGTTAGCCAAGCATGGGGCTAGTTTTCCCCTGTCAGGATCGGTAGACATCTTAACTCCTATCCAAACGACTAAGTACTCAATCGACTCAAAAATGATGCAAGGTGTGACGTGCAAATGGGGTGCAACTCAGACCTGCAGGCTAACCAAAATCATGTGGGGGTCATACAATCTCTCGCATCGACTAAATATCTCCTCGAATTAACGCGGACTGACTGCAAACGGCTGGTTGGCATCATTACTGGCCATTGTCTTGTAGCAGCATGTAGGGTGAACACACTGACACTAGTTCAGTTGTTTGCCGTTATGTGGAAATTGGCCTTCTGAGGCACAACATTTCAAAAGCAATATTCGAAAGGTTTTTCTCATCGCTGGGAACCAAATTCACCGTGACTTGCGACTTCAACGCAAAACACACGTTTTGGGGGCAAAACACTTTTCGAAATACTACAAATCAATGGCTTGGGACATATTTCAACTGGCCAGCCAACGTATTGGCTGTCGGACATCAAAAAATTCTGGAACTTATTGACTTTGCTATCTTGAAGGGCATACCTCCGAACTCCGTAAAATCAGAAGCAGTTTTCGATTTGTCGTCAGATCACACTCCTGTCATCATCACTCTCGACATGACACCCCACTTCACATGCGGTATGCGTACATATTCCAATAAAACCAACTGAAACATATTCAGACGATACCTCACCAACTCATTATTTCTAAGAACACCACTCAAATCTCCGGAAGATGTCAATTCTGCAGTTATTCTTCTTAACGAGCAGGTCTTGGAGGCCTTCGACAGAGCAACACCTAAAATTAATTTGCATTCCTCAGCTCGGAAAAACACTTACTCTTCATCAATCAGAACCCTAGTACAGGAAAAAAACAAGCACGATTGACAGCTGCACAGATCACCCCAAACTAAAGCACGATTCAACAAAGCATCTAGGAAGCTCCGGCTGGCACTTGCGAAGGACAATGAGCTATAGTTTCACTTGTTCTTGGAGAACTTCGCTCCCACTAAAAATGCCGACTATTCACTGTCGAAGGCGGTCAAGAAAATTAATAAACCTACCATCAGGGTAGCTCTACTAAGAATTGCACAACGAGCAATGGGCCAGAAGTGACGCAGAGAAAGCCAACGCCTTCACAGTTCACCTAGAACAGGCTTTCATACCTTTCACCACGGTAGCTGGCGACTTTCCACCTATTACCAGTGCTCAACCAATCAGAACTTCGGCTAAGGAAATGGAAAATATTATTATCCATGAAAACTCCTCAAAAAAATCTGCGGGTATTGATCTTGTCACTAATGCTATACTCAAAGAGTTGGCACCGATCGTATTCTCTTGGCTGTCTAGTCTCTTCAAAATGAAGCTTGGAAAACAGGCGAGATCATAATGCCCAAACCTGGTAAAGACTCTTCCCAGGTTACGTCATAGAGACCTATTAGTCTTTTTTCCTGCGTCTCCAAAGTTTTCGAGAAAGTTCTGCTGAGAAATCGACTTCCAATACTTGAAGATGCAGGGATAATCCCAAAACACCAATTCGAATTTCCAAAACATCACCAGGATTCAATAGGTCCATCAAATCGCGTCAGATATCAAAGCAGCATTCGAAGATAAGTATTGTCCAGCAATCTTTTTTCGATCAGGATATCGAGACGTTTGACTTAGAAGATTTCAAATACAATAGCGTTAATATAACAGCGTTTCGTTTAGTTGATGTTGAATCCAGACGATACAACGAAATTAGGACATGCGAAAATTTGAACACAGTGGTCGTAGTATTTTGAATGCGAGCGGCGGAACGATTCAAGTATGTTGAAAATGTTTATATTGTTTCAATTAAATTGTTTCAATGATCATTAATTTTGCTTTTTTATTTTCTGAATACACAAGGCTGAGCCAGCATTGATGTTCGATTCAGTTCAAATATTTGCAACTGGTTTGACGGCACTGAATCGAAGTCAATCATTGACACCGAAGAATCTATCATGTGAAATCTTACAACCCTGGAGCGACGGATTGTCGTTATATAATTACATCAGTTCGGTGAGTATCATATTTTGTGCATCATAGAATTTGAAAATATTGCCCCGTTCAATTGATTCGCCTCAATAATCAGGATCGTCTAGGAAAAGTCCCTGAAAGTTTTGAAAAAAAAAAAACAAAAGCACACACTGCTACAATCCCTGCGACTAAGTCAACAAAAGAATGTTGAAGCCAAAAACCAGCCCCACCATAATAGCATTCTAATCAGATCCCGAATGCAACATATTTGAACCATAATTTCTCCAACAGATAGAAGCAATGTCAATTTATGATGAAAAAAACATACTTGCGAACATGGTGCAAGGAATGTTTTCTTCCTTAACTCCTTCTAAAAACTTCCCCAACTATGTTTCTGTCCTCACATTAAACTTGTTCCGTTTTTGCAATGCGACGGATAACGCACTTTCAAATTTTCATCTTGATGGATGCGTCAAAACGGATGCGTCGGAACGGACGCGACAGAGTTATTGCTAGGACAGCTTCAAATATAATATTTCCTTGAACTAGACAAAACTCACGAAAACGCTGTCATTTCATGAATTCATTTCACCATTTCAAAGACATATTATATTTTGCACTAAATTTTAATGGTGTGATGTCTGCATGTGATATATGGCTACGGCCTCTGCAGCCACGTATGGACATGCACATCCACACGACCAGACAGACGCCATTACGATTTCTATCAAATATCATCAAAATAACGAAAAATGTTTACTCACTGTGTCTGTACGAATATCTCCTGTGTCGTTTCATAATAATAAATCACTATTTACGAATCAACACAATAAATTACACAATCACACTACATTTCTAAAACATTACTTTTGTTTCACGACCGCCCAATTCGACCAACAGCGTCCGCACTTTCCGGAATTAGATTACAGTATGAACCGATCTAATCCATTTGACGTTGTCTTCTCCTCTCCCAAATGAGAACTTGCATGCGACATGCAAAGGGCTCACACGACGATCATCGTCCGTTCTCCTTTCTCCTTACGGGCAGATTGCTTGGGCATTTCGCTTCTATTACAATCCAGAGTGCACTTGACCGAATCTCAAATTCATATCCGCCGGATGCGGAGCAGAGCCGCGACACCACTAGTACTTATATTAGACATTTTCTAGTCCTTCAGTCCGAATGCACATCATGTCGATCATGACAGAGAGAACGAAACTTTTCTACTCTCATTGTCGATCGCTCGCAATTAGAAATGGAATATGAAATTTTGAGGGGAGAACATTGCAAAGAATCAATATGCGGAGATATAGGAAAAATTGTTAGACATATTCGAAAAATTGCATAAAAGTCAAGTTGCATTTGGATTTCAAAAAAATTTTTTTAAAATATCAAATATGTAGATCTCTCGGATTCACAACAAACTTTCTAGCTTATTTAATTTGGGCATTCTCTGACTTGATTTAATTATTAACTTTTTGATTTAATTATTAAACTTATGGAAGCTTGGGAAAATTGGGCAGGGCTAGAGAGTCCTGGCAAGTTTAGAAAAAATCATGGGCTTCTAGGGAACAATCACTAAATAGTAATAAAAAAATCATGGAGGCTTCAGAAAAATCGGGCAGGCCTTGAAAATCCAGGAAAAGTCATGGGCTTAAAGGAAAACATCACTAGATGGAAATAAATAATCATGGAGACTTGGGAAAAATCGGACAGGTCTAGAAAACCCTGGCAAGTCCAGCGTAAATCATGGGCTTTAAGGATAAAATCACTAGATAGTAGGAACAAGTCATGGGGGCTTCGGACAGCCCTCTTTACTAACCTAACCTAACCTATAGGGCTAATTGTTTTCTGATTTTGTCATACCTTGAGTGTATCCCCCTAAATTTTTAGCCAAGAATATTGAAAATTGACAAAGTAACGATTTTTTTTTGTAAAAAGGCTGATTTTCGATAAAACTGTTTTTTTTCGCGAATTTTTTTATGTATGTTAAGGACATTTAGGCCACTTCTAATGCATGAGAACTACTAAAAGAGGCCTCAATCTATATCTACAAATTTTTTCAAATTAAAATCTTCAGTGGCGGGGATTCTATAGACGTTCAAAAGTGTTTGGGGGTCAATTTGACCCCAATTGTTCTCGATGATCGAAAAAATAGGTGTGTTCTCGGAGGGTTAATCGCCGCATTCTATAGTACATCACGATTATTTAACACAGATAGAAAATTTCAGATTTTTAAAAATGCAATAAAGGAGTATCTTTTGATGAACTATGTAGGATGTATCTATAAATAAATTGCGAAGCAATTTTTCTATCATTGGATGTTTGTAGTTAATTTCACATTACAACTTCCACAAAAACTAAAATTTGTTAAACCATCTCACATCACAACTCGAGCTTTGCTCTTTGTGGAATGGTCAACGAAAGATTTAGCACATACATTAAAGTAGTACTGTGCATAGTTCGACTTTAATGTAAGTGTTAAATTTTTCATTCGAAATATATTTGAACTCAAAATAGAATTTTTCCATAATATCAATAGACTATAAGCTAGAAAAATATATTAGGATTTTAGGTGAAATTTAGTTTGTAAAATATTTGAATTTAGATTTGCATATTTTGTGGTGTGTATTGATATTTTGGGTATACTCCTCTTTTTCTTTATTTTTATTTGCTGAGTGCTTGTACGAAGCCATTTTCAACTCACATACCATTAATCATCACTTGTACCATTTCGCCCCGTTTTTTTCCTTCTAACAACATATAAAGGCTTCAACAGCCCCAAACAACTGCATTCATTCCCCCAAAGTCAATCCAATATTTGTAAAAACAAACAAACAAAAATGGTTTCCAATCACTCCCAGGATTAGTTTTTGTAGTCAAGTACTTAAGGATAGGAAATATTATAATGTCCACTACAATTCTGGGAACCACCCCCCCGACATCCTCCACGAAATAAATCTCCATCAGAAAGCGCAGATTAATTAACATTTTGTTCACTTAAACTTCCCATACACCATTAAAAACCAGGCATCAAGCGCCTTCATCAAAAATCTTTTTATACAGTTTACAATTTTGACAAACCTGAATACGTGCCTCGGGCAAACCGATCTTTTCAGCAAGTCGTTCACGTGCAAAAACATCCGGATAATGTGTTCGTTCGAATTCTGTAAAAGAAAATATTTATCATTATTAACATCATCTAATGTATGGGTTTATTTACACAGTGAAATCAATAAAAATGTTTCAATTTTACCTTTTTCTAAATTATCAATTTGTTCATTGGTGAATGATGTTCGGTTTCGTTGCAATTTCCGTTTCAATCGTAAACGCATCTGAGAATCTTCATCACCGGATGAATTATGATCCGAATTACCATCCGATGTACTTTCATGTGAATTCGGATGAGATACATCACTTGCAAACATATCTAAAATGGAAAGAAATAGATGGAAGAGTGAGTGATCTAAATCGATTTAGTATGCGTTGAAGAATGTTATTTTTTTTTTTAGCGAGAAGGGGAGAATCCTGATAATACAGAACAGTTTTACGATTTCACCGTGCTCTTTACGAATGCTTATAATAAATAGTTTTTCATCAACGAAACAATCAGCATGGATTTACGGGTGACATGACTTGAGTCTGACTGAATGTTTGCATAGACAAGGAATATGTATGTTGGTTCCCTTCGAAATGTGCTGTCATCGTAGTCAATCTAAAACATGTGAATCAGATTTACAGAATCAACTCAGATAGTGATGATGTGACGAAATCTTGACGAAAATCAAAATTAATCGGAGTCAATCAATCAAAATAGGTTTTTTTTTTCGTCTTCTGAAACGTTTATAATGCGTGGTTGAAAGAGCAATATAGAGGAAATAAATGGAGTATTATAGAATTAGTTGAAATTGTATTATATTTTCAGTTTCTTATTAAAAATAATTCTGAATCAAATAAGTTGATTAAATCAAGGACCTAAACCATACATTCAAGATTTCATTAAAAGATATATTGAAGCCGGAATGACTTGGATATCAAATAAAATATTAAATAACATCAATGGCCAATAATCGATCAAAAACAGCAACAACAACAATGACCATACATAGTAATAAATAATCTATGTCTTCAACAAACAACAGCAACAAAACACCTGCCTAAAAAGCAATGTGACAGAGTATGGCAATAGTTGGGAGGGAAGGGATGGCAACTTGTAAGATATTAAGCCTTCAATTATATACAAATTGAAACATTTGTTATTACACCCATTAGCACGGTACAATTCGGAGAAGAACATGTATCCCACCCACCATCGACCGGCTTCTATTATCAGTTTAGTTCATTTCCATTCTCGGACCACCCACCCATTTCAGCCCACCCTCTTCATTTACCATTCGAATCGATTGTTCCTGATAGGCTTTTAGATAGATTTTCGAGTATGCACACGTATGTCTATGTACACATAGAAGATATATGATGTTTTCATCGAAATCGCTTTAGAAATTATTCGATAAGGATTCTGATGAGTTAATCAGTTGAACAACGAGAAAACATTCCGACGAGGGATTGGGAGATCAGATCAAATAATAATAATGAAGTAACATAGCAGGGATGGATCACATTTCGTAGAAATTATAAATGTATATTTTATCAGAGAAGCGCATGTACCTATGTAAAGTGGTTTCTTTGATTTTCTTTGTTCGTTTGAAGTGTCCTTGAATGAGCTTACAGCCAAAATGATGTGGCCAAGTATCTTATAAAAAATGATCAATATCTGTCAGCTTCTGAATGAAATAAAGAAAAAAAGTTGTGAGGAACGGCAGATTTGATGTTTATTTATCATTTTAGTGAAAAAAAAACAACATAAAAAAGTAATGCATTACGAAAAGAAGTAATAAAAGTCCAGAAAAGTGCCGATTTTGGCCTCACGGCCAAAATTATGTGAAATAGTTTTTCTTAGAAAAAAATTGTATCAAGCTCTTAATTTTTTACGAAATTAATAAATATTATTTCATAAAAATTTTAGATTAGTTTGATTTCATAAAAAAAATCATAATTTTTTTTATGAAATTAAAAAAATATTTCGTGGGATATCCTTTCTGTTTAAGAACCGCGTCCAATCTGCGAGGCATCGATTCCACTAAAGATTTTGTGTACTCTGGCTGAATTTCGTTCGGTTCTTCGTGCAAAGCTCTTATAAGGTCCTGTCTGTTGTTAATTGTCTGATGCCTTTCTCCAACTCTGACCACAAATTCTCTGTAACATTTAAGTCCGGAAACTGTGGAGGTGTTTGAACAATATGTGGGCAATTCCAAATAAGCCACGTTTGAACGAGTTTCGAGGAATGCTTAGGATCATTGTCCTGATAAAATAGAAAATTATCCCTCACATTCAATTTTTTGGCACTTTGCAGTAAGTTTCCTTTCAAAATATTCAAATGCTAGTTTTCGTCCATGATATCATTGATGAAAGCCAGATTTGCGACCACTGACTGCAACATACATGCCGATACCATAACATATCCACCTCCGTGTTTCACAGTGGCTCTTAAATGTTTTGGATTGAGCCCTGTATTTGGTTGCCTTCAGACGTATTTTTAACTGTCAGATCCAAATAAATGAAATTTGCTTTCATCAGAGAAAATTACGGTTTACCACAAAGCAGTATCCTTTTTCAGATGTTCACGAGCGTAATCAGTCCTGTGCAATCTGTTTTTGCGATTGATGAAAGGTTGCTTCCGGGAAACTCTACCATTTAAATTGGCATTCTTGAATACCCTTCTTATAGTTTGGGGGTTGCTCTTTTTGCCGAGAGTCCTTTCATCAAACTCTGCAAATTCGGGGCCACACAATGTACGATGCTTTTTTGACTGTCTCATAATCCAACGGCAATCCGTTTCAGAAAAATTTTGTTGTGAGCTTTTTCGACCCGATTTCCTAAACGATTTTCGCGCACAAAACATTCAAGAACATACTGCACCGTTTAAGTAGTCCTTTTAACAATCTCAGCATTTTTTTTTCGATCACAATAATCATAAAGAGAAGAAATCAAACTCAAAAACGAACCAGAATTACTGGCTTTCCCAGATTGAAGCAGTAGGCAAACCAGCTAATCAATGTCATTCGTGATCAGATTCGAAAATTCAAGAATGCACAGTGGGAGCACTTTATGAGTGGTCTTGATCCTGATAGTGGCACACCCTGGCAAATTTTTAAATAGCTTAGAATTAAGAAAAAACCAAACATGCCACCCATCTACTCGTCCTCTGGCTTTAAGTATAGTAATGCAGGCAAAGCCGAAGCTTTTGCGAACTCATTAGAAATTGAATTTCGCGAGAACACTTCTTTGGACGACGATCTCGAAGAAGAAGAACACACTTAGCAGACCGTGACACAGTTATTTCAAACATCAGCTCCAATCGGAGACCCGACTAGAAGTAAAAAGTTTGATCCACAGTCTCAAAAAGACAAAATCCCCAGGTTCAGACATACAGCATTCGTTCGACAACATCCTTCAGACAGTTTCATATATCATCAATGTTATCTGAAAAGATATCCAGACTGGTGGAAACTGGCCACAGTCATATTCATCCCAAAGCCTGGGAAAGACTTAAATTTCCCTCAAAATTGCCGGCCCTTCTTCCTTCGCTAAACTTACAGAATACATGTTCCTCTCTCATCTCAAAGAGAAAACACTTTCAAAATCAATCCACAGAGCTGCAGCCTAGCTCGAGTTGCCCAACACATTAGATCATGTCTCAATAAGAGGAAATCAACAGGACTCGTCATGTTCGATGTCGCAAAGCATTTGATAAAGTATGGCACGCTGGACTAGATCATCTCTGCCTACCAATAACATTCATCCAGCTCATTGGATTCTGCCTTCAAAATTAGATTCGAAAGCATCCTTCCATCTAAAAGACCGCTAGCAGCTGGAATCCCTCAAGTGTCCCCTTTATTACCGATTTTGTACAATTTGTGCACAGCAATAGTTTAAGAGGCTAAGCACAACACCGCTCACTGCTATAAGTGGAATAAGGGTACAAAGCCCGCACCAGCTTAAGGAAATCATCAGTTGTCAGTTAGCCTTTCATCCAGCCCAAGCTAGCCAGTGAACAGCATGGATTCATTAAAGATAAGTAAACGGTAACAAAGTAATTGTCGTTTAGAAACACCGTTGCTTCCGCACCGCAATCGACCAGCAAAATCAAGTGGATGCCCTATATACAAACTTTGTCAAAGCTTTCGATTCTGTGAACCATGATATTCTTCTGTTGAAGCTAGCTGGGTTTGATCTCTCCGGAGTCCTTTTTTCTTGGTTCTTCTCCTACGTTTGTGATCGCTTTTGTGTTGATACTACTAACTTTAACTCCTATCTCAGGAGTTCCACAGGATTCCATTTGGGCCTGTATCTCACCACCACTTTACATACGGACAGTTCATGACAGTTCAACTTCCCCAATGTGCATGACATTTTTCTGGCAGTTCGGAAAGTTGTGTTTGGATGCAAAATATGCTTTGCGTGGTTTGTCTCAGCGCATATGCATCGCCGCGTAACCAGACTCATGACTGGTTGGACCTTATGTCTTAGTTCAATAAAATCAATTCGAAATCGGTATGAAAATATTTGCGCCCAGTGTGGGCATCATGCTGAGAATTTTTATTACCTTAAACTTTCTATTCGATTCTTTTAAGTTATTTTACTGTGCAAACTTTTGTGAGGCTCATCAATTTCGACAGGGAATTCATGATGAAATGATGAGTTGGGTAACGATATAAAACTAGCTCAAGTACTAGAGCCCAAAACTCCATTTTCAACAGAACCACTGATGTATTTAATGTCTTAACGGAAGAATTCTCAAAAAAAACCGGCTGCAATTCATCAAACTTCAGCAATTCCACTTGAATATAAACATTTTAAAATATGTCATACTACCCTTGCTCCAAAGATTGGACGGTACCACCCTCCTTATTTCACCCCTTGACCGTTCGTCTATCATATTTTCCTTCGACTCGCACAATTATTACATTATATGTATTAGGATAACTCGATTTATTCAATCGTTTGACACCCTCTCTGGTTCATTTTATATCGTATTTACTTTATCTCAACTATGAATTTGACGCAACAATTGCTTCTCATTATCTTAATTAAATCGGCATATTTGAATTTACATTTGACAGCACTAATCCCAAGCAAGACTAATATATATATACATGTATGTGTATTCTGGCGACAATGACAAGATATTTATGAAAAAAGAGAGCGAGGGTGGAATTGATATAATTTACTCAAAAAATAAAATAAAATAATCTCTAGCGAGTTGAGAGAACTGCTGAAGCTTAATTTAGGAGTGTATATGTTGTTTGTATGTGTGAAGTGTGTACGTCAAACAAAGAGGGTAACTGAATCTCTTCGCAAGAACAATAAATTAAGTGTGCATGTGTTATTTTGCGTAATATAATATTTCTAGCAAACAGAATAACAATAAGAATGGTGAAATAGCAGTAAATTATGGACTTGAACTTTTGCGAGAATCATATGGATTGATTTCTTTATGTACTAGAAAATAGATATGAAAATTTCTAAGGAGCAAACTGATCTGATTTTAGCTCTAAAGTCAACAAAGAATTGTTAATGAAGCTTTCATTGCATGTCGCTGCTATTATTTTTTACGAATGTTCGGAAGAACATTAGTAAATTAGTAAACGATTTGGCCAAAAATGCATATTTCCATATAAATATATATATATATATATATATATATATATATATATATATATATATATATATATATATATATATATATATATATATATATATATATATATATATATATATATATATATATATATATATATATATATATATATACATACACCCGGACAAAATAATAGGTGTGAACCCCCAAAATATGTCAAATGTAGAGATAAAATTAGACAATATGTTCTGCAATCAAAAAACCACTACGGCAAGTGAGTAGCACTCTTTTTGAATGAAATGGGGGAATCCCCACAGTAAAACTACCTCTTGGAAAATATTGCCGGTTGTTTCTTTGTTCGGTATTCAAAAGTGAGCTGGACAATATAATAGGTGTGTGCTGGTAAAAATTTAAAGTGAATAAATTTAAATAGTTACATAGTTGCAAAAGGTGAGATTTTGAGGATGTTTAACTAAATGAAGGTACAATTATAACATTGTAATAATATTAGATGGGCCGTGGACCTCACTGCAGGGTAGAGGAGAGAAGACTTGTTCGTCAGCTCTGAGATGAGGCGAAAACCTACAAATTCATTGCTACATCAGTTGGACGGTCTGAAAATTTTGCTACGAATGCTCTGAAACAGGGAAAATCCATTGAAACAAGTGGAGCACCTAAAAAAAACTTCACCAGTGACCGACAATCGTATAGTTACATTAGATAAACGGGACCCGTTCAAATCATCCAGGACAGTGGCCAGCGAAATTGGGAATTTGGTATGATCACGAACCGTTTGGCGGCGATCAGTAAGTGCAAAGCTACCCGGTAGGATTGCCCGGAAAGTTCCGCTGCTTAGAACTGCAAATTTGAAGACGAAGAAAAATGTTGCGTTGATTCATAAAACTTGGTGCGGATCGCAGGGTGAAAAAAAAACGCGCAATTTCCTGTGAAGCGATGAAACAAAGATAAATTTGTTTGGTAGTGATGCGGCAAGAAACGTTCGTTGACCGGAAGGCGAACAATTTAATGTTAGGTTTACAAAAAAAACGTTGAAGCACGGAGGTGGCAGCATAATGGTATGGTGCTGTTTTTCATGGCAAGGTGTAGGCCCGATACATCGAATTGATGACATAATGAATAGATTCGTGTACAGAGATTTGTTGGATACGGTAATGCTGCCAAATGCCGCTGATAATATGCCACTGTTGTGGACATTTCAGCAGGACAATGATCCTAAACACTCATCTCGATTGGTGGAAGCATGGTTCCAAGAGCATATGGTGGACGTCGTTGAGTGGCCAAGTCAATCCCCAGGCCTCAATCCTATTGAGAACCTCTGGGGTGAACTTAAACGAGAAGTTTCAAAGACGGTTTGCCAAAACAAAGCGCAGTTATGGGAGAAAATTCAAAAAGTTTGCTACAATATTCCTGTAGAAACTTGTCGGAAGTTGATATCGTCTATGCGCGGAAGAATTGAAAAAGTCATCAAGAAGAATGGCGGATATTCAGGGTATTAGATGCGTTCTTACGAATTCAGTATAAAAAGGGACCCTAACTATCGAAATTTCAATGTTAACTACTAAGTTTGTTGGGCACACCTATTATTCTGGCCATATGAAAATTGGCGTATTTTATGAATTAACTAAATTTTAAGTTTTTTTTGAAGATTTTGTGAAGCCTTTTGTTTTTTGTTATGACGATGAAGTGTGTTTGTGTTGAAAACTAACTTAATTCTTGAGGGATGATAATGAAATATAAAAAAACCAAGCTTGTTTTTAAAAAAAATTGTTCACACCTATTATTTTGTCCAGGTGTGTGTATATATATATATATATATATATATATATATATATATATATATATATATATATATATATATATATATATATATATATATATATATATATATATATATATATATATATATATATATATATATATATATATATATATATATATATATATATATATATATATATATATATATACATATATAACTTTCGATGTAACTTTCGATGAATATACCGAAATTAAAATAAGCTTAGGGTATATTATTACTTAGGGTGTATTAGTCTTAAGTAGGAAAAGTAGCTAGGAGTCGAATACACACTCAAAATCTGCACAAATCCTCTACTGTTCTTCGAACATTCGTGTTGCGAGCGGTTCTGATGCGCCAGGGTTGGTTTTTTTGTTTTCACAGCATATAAATTGAAAAAGGAGTCTAATCCTGCTGTTGGGAATAGGTAATCGTGGAATTTATTCAAATTCAGGTTCCGACTGTAGATTTTATTCAGATACAGGATTCAAATATAAATCAACTTCAAAACTAGTAAAATCTACTAGTTTTTGATTTTAATCCTCATGTGATGCATCAACCCAACTATTCACGAAAATATATGATTGAAATCAATAAAATCTAATTCCACCTTTCTTTCAACAGCATCAACGAAAAAAAAACCTGATAAGATCAAACAGCATCGACAACTCTCGAAATTCCATCAAACTCGTGAATGCCAATATCACCAATATTATCACCCTAACAAATCGTTTCAAGGAATTTTTGTTCGGATTCTTTCCACTAGAACAGGCGACATCTACCCACCATTGCCACACTCCTTAAATCTCCAAGTTGAGTGCCAATTTTATCACTTTATTGCACACGGCAAGCTAAGCTGAAAAATGCGCATGCAAGGTCCGGGTGTATTGCTTGATATACAATTGTCATTACTTCACTCATTCGCTCACTCACCCTAACCTTGTGAGCGAATATGCAGAAGAAGATTAACAGCACTTTGCCGGCTGACTTTAATCTATATTCTCACTATCAATCGACATCAAAGGAATCATCATCATCATTTCGTCGTAATAATGATAAAACGGGTGAATGCAGATAGAATCCATTCGTTCGTTCGTGTACACTTGACTGAATAATGCTTATAGCGTTGAAAATCCATTCACTTCTTTCTTAGAGGTATCCATCCATCCTTCCGTACCGACGAAACGAATCGAATGATCCTCGACACATAAAACTAAAGTCGAACCTTCAATCGAAAGGGTGTTGCTAGGTCACCGGATGTTACGCCAACAACCAGAGGAAAAATACTTCGAAATTTATCTTCTAAAACATGCTTCTCGGTTTTCGTTGGCCTTTTTCCGTTCAAAGACAAAAAGAACGATCATATGAAATTTGTTGTTGAAAATCATATTTCGCTCGAATAGTTTTTTTTTAAATATTTCCCCCACAAATTCAAGGCTCTTCGCTCAGTTCAAGTTCAATTATGGTTTGTAAGTTTCAAGCAGCTCTGCCCCCGCGGAAAAATCTCATTCGTAGTGGATTTAAAACAAAAGAGAAGTAGATTGAAATTAATAGTTGCATGTTTGCTAAAATCATCTAAACGGAACAAATTGAAAACATCGTTTTTCGATTACTCCGTTTTAAATTACTTCATTTTGTGCATCTTTTTTCCCGACTAATCGTTATATTGGCTTCTTATTTTTCCCAACATTTCTTTTTCGACTGATCCTTTTCGACTGCTACTATTTGGAGTAGTTCTGTCTTGTACCACAACTGTTTAGCCCTTTTTGCAATTATTTCTATTTTCGGGCATTCCGTTTCGTGACTACACGTTTTTTCGATAACTATTTTTCGACTACTTTTTTGCCGAATACTCTTTATTCCGACCACATCTTTTTCCGAACACTCCTTTTTCTAACTGCTTCTTCTTTCGATTTCTATATTTTTGATTTTGTGAACTGCTCCTCTTTCGGACTGATTTTTGTTCCGACTACTTACTCCTTTATCCGATTACCTCTTTTCTCAACTACTCCTTACTCCGACTAATCTATTTGTTGGCTTCTCCTTTTTTCGGACTACTTCTCCTTTGAATTACTCGTTTTTTTCTTCTGATTCCGTTTTTTTCCAACTATTCCTTTTTCCAATCAAACCTTCTTCCTGCAACTCGTTTTCCGACTACCCCTTTTCCTGGTACTTAAAATTAAAGTGTAGTTCAAATTACAGCAAAATAAAAATTCAGATAAACTTTATAGAAAAAAATTATCTGGAAATAGTTGTACTAAGCCTTGTTTACACTTAAATAATTATTGAAATTGGTACGAGGCGCATATAAATTATACAAGTTATGTTATAAATGTTTGTGTCACGTGGTAAAATTTTAGGTAATAGTCAAATTCGTTACACTGAGTATTCGGTGTAAAAGGAGTAGTCCGAAATAGGATTAGATAGAAATATGAGTAATCGTAAATAGGAGCAATTGTACAAAGCAAGGCAAAGTTAAAATCATGAAATTGAGTAGTTGGAATGAGAAGCAGTCAACAACAAAAATATATTCCAAAAGGGAAAAAATCGCAAACCTAAATAGTGCGAAAAAAGAATAAACCCAAAAAGGGGAAATCGCAAAAGGGGTAGTCACGAAATGGAATAGTTGCAAATAATTAATTGCAGTTGAAAAAATTTAGTAAGTAGAAAAAAGTAGCCGCAAAAAGAAGTAATCGGCAAAAGGAGTAGTCTGAAAACTGAGTAGCAGCTGAAAAAGCGTTAGCCAAAAAAAGGATTTGTCGGAAAAAGAATAGTTGCAGAAAAAGAGAGGAAAAAAACGTACGAGTTATTTGCAGAAAAATAGTTTTATCGAATAAACGAGAAGTTCCGGAAACCCCGAAAATTAGAGATCAGCAACCTCAGCAGTCTGGAAAAGAAGAAGAAGTCTACAAACAGATAAGACTAAATAGGGAGTAGTAGTAGTAGTAGTAATAGTATTAATTGGAATACATAATAGTAGTATTAATTCGAATAGAGTTCGCAAAAAAAAACAACCGGTTGGAAAAAAGACTAATTGAAAAAAACATTTTTCGAATAAAAACTATTGTCGCGAAAAGAAAAATAGTCGAAAAAAGTATAAAGATAAAAGATGAAATAGCACAGTAAAAGAAAAAAAAGAACAGCATAAAAGAGAAGTCAAAAAAAAAATCTATCACAAAAAAGAGCAGGCAGAAAAAAAGTTATCGGAACAAGGAGCAATAGAAAGAAGAAGTAGTTGTAAAAATGGTTCCGTCAAAAGAGAAACAGTTCACAAAGGAGTAATCGGAACAACGAAAAGTCGGAAAAAATAGCAATCGGTAAAAGGAGTAGGCGAAAAAAAAACTAATCAGAAGAATAGCCAGTCGGAAAAAAGACTGTTCGGAAAACGAATTATTTGGAAAATAATAGTCGGAAAAAGTTGCAGTCACAAAAAGGAGTAGTCATGAAAATGAAAAGCCATAAATAGAAATAGACGTAAAAAATGAATAGCCGGAACAATGTCTAGTCGGAAAAAGGAATACTCGGAACAAGGTTTAGTCGGAAAAAGAAGTAGTTGGCAGATAGAGTAGGCAGACAAAAGAATAGTCAGAAAAAGAGTAATCGAAACAATAGTAGTAAAAAAAGTGAGTTCTCGGACAAATAAAGCGTCGGAAATGGAGTTATCAGAAAACGAATTTGTCAGGAAAAAAAGCTATCGAAAAAAAGAGCTATTAAAATAAGTAGTTGTGATCCGAAAAAGAAATGACCGAACTAGTAAATTTTCTGAAAACAAATTCGTCTAAGAAAAGTGATCAGAGCAGCGAGTAGGATAGGAGCAATCAAACAAAAGATTAGTCAGAAAAAAAGAAGTTCTTAGATAAGCAGATATCGAGAAAAAGGAGAGGTTGCAGTCACAAGCAACTGTGGGAAGAAGAAGTGATCGAAAAAGAGAGCAGTCAAAAAATGAAGTTGTCGAAAAATTTAGTACTCGTTTTACCGATTATACTTTTTTCGAAAACTCATTTTTTAACGCTATACCATCATTTTCACGTTTGCTTTTTCTGAACTAGTTCTATTTAAGAATAATTTTTTCTCTGATTTTTCGTTTTTTTTTATGCTCGTTTACAAATTTATACGAATACTCCTTTTTTCCGAATACTCTATTCTCCTGACTTCTCCTTTTTCAACTACTCCAATGGTTACAAAGTTCCAAATATTTTTTTTTGCTTGATGCCTCAAGCTATTGAATAACACTTTACCTTCACACCCACTTCAATATTTTTCTGATATTTTTCTTTGTCCTTGCGCTAATTTTTTACCACAATTTTGAAATTTGTCTAAATGCGTTTAAATGACAATTTCAAAGATTTTTCTGAGAACCCATTTAAAACGCCAGTGATCGTACGTAGTCCTCTGAATCACAACCTCAAGAGTTTCCTTAAAATTTCCGAAAGACAAAACCTAAAATGAACTCAATTTCAAGGAATCACTAGTACTTTGGTCATAAACTACTTTTATCAATCATATACAGCTGATATTTCGTGGTAAAGGTCTCTTTTCGAAACCGCTCCGAAAGTTTTTGTTATTTTGCAGGTTATTGGAAGTTGTATTTGATTTAGAAAAGTTGTTTGTAAGTAATTTGAAACCTTTCAATTTCCAAAAAGCATCCGGAGAATTTCTTTGAAATCTCCAGGAGAGCCAACATATTTCTCCCGGAGAATTCTTCAAAAGTCATTTGGGAAATCCTCCAAGGAATGCGAAGGAAATCCACTTTTGAACCTACCAATCTACTCTCACAAATTCACCCAAGAAACCTTCCAGGCAATCCCTTAAAACTCTGCTAAGAAATTAGATATAAATATCTTTGTTAATCTTCCGAAAATCCAACAGTAAATCTATTTTAAATCGCGCAGGGACTCCCTCAAACTTAGCCAGGCGAATCTTCAAAAACCATCCTAGGAATCCCCCGAAAATCCTTTGGCAATACGCTGAAAGTATCCTGAAGGATTCTTCAAAAGTTATTTGGGAAATTTGGGAAAAATTCTCCGGGGAATCCGACAAAAATTCACTAGGGAATTCTGCAAAGATCTTCATAAATTCCCCCAAGGAATTTAGCAACGAGCTTTTTAAAACTCCCCTTGAATGATTAATTTCCCTAAAAATCTGTTTAATAATTTCCTGAAAATTCTTTAAGAATCCCTATGCGATCTACCGTAAATCCTCCGGGGGATTCCCGAAAATCAAGTGAGAAATCCCGGAAAAATATCCAGAGCATACCACAAAAACCTCATGGAGGTTCACTGAAAAATCCCCTTATCGATCCAACACAATAAAAATCCTACAATTCGATTTTTTGAATTGTTCAACAGTTTTTTCGAATTCTGCAATAATTGTTAAGTAGAGTTTCAATTAATAGTTAGGAGATTTTTCATACAATATTTCTCCTTTTTTCCCCTTATAGTGTTTGGGAAATGAAAAATGGCTTAGGACAATGATTTCACAGCTTGAAACTAATTCAGTGAACTTTAAAATTTAAAATAAAAAAATATTGCGTATAAATTTTAAATACTATTCCTGATTTTTAAGTATTTTTTCACAGTTCAAGAAATCTTTTTTCCGAGTCGAAGCCATTGATTTTTGATATAAATTCACAAGTTTTTGAGTCAAATTTATATGTTCTTAAGCAAAGTTCATATAATGCGAATTAAATTTATAAATTTCTGAATGATGTTTGAAGCTATTTGATACAATAATAATAAAATAAAATTTCAACCAAAAATATTATAAATGTTTACATAAAATTTTTGGTTATTTGTCTTAGATGTGGTACAATGGAGCTCTGCAGAATATTATAAATGTGTACATAAAGTTTTGTGAATTTGTCTTGGAAGTGGTACAATGGAGCTCGAGAGTTTAAAAACAATTTAAAGTGATTTTTCTTTAAGTTTTAAAAATTCTGTTTGTCCTCATAAATTTCATATAATGCGAACAGGTTTACAAAGATTTAAATATAATTAGAATGATAACGGTAAAAAAAGTTAATGATTCATATTTTCTTGAATTCGAAAATCTAGTAAACGAATAACATTTTGAAACGGGATTCCAAAAAGTAGATGCATAAACGAACAAGACACAACTGATAGGCATGATGATTTTCATCCTTTTCACGTCAATGAAAACCGAGAAATCGATTTAAATTTGTGTGTACATATATTCGAAATTCGGTTGGTGTAAAAGCTTAAAGTCCCTGTTTGTTATTTCATACTACTCTTTCCAACAAATTCCCCCCTTTGGGTTTAGTCTGCTTGCTGTGAGCTATCGTTGTCGATGGGCCCCAAAAGGAAAAACATACGAACGAGGGAATATTTCAGAAGATATGGATATATTTAAATAAATGAAAGATGGAAGGGATTCGTTTTGTATATTTCAAGCCTTCATCATATATTCATCTATCAGCCATTTTAAAATACGTAAATGTAGATTTTATGGTTGGGTCCCGGCTCAATAGAGCTACTGAACAGTTAAAGTATGTAATATGTAGTCGTTGCTGTTTGAGTATATATACGAATACGTTGGTTGGGTTATAAATAGAGGATAAAAATGGTGGGTTAGATAATAAGTCTACTGTTCGGAACGGTTCTGTTGAATGAATGTATAAAACGACCGGAATTAGCAGGGATATGAATAGGAAGTGAATTATACTGTTTTAATTTCCTTTCGTTTTCGGGATGAATGTTCATTGCTTCACGGGTCCTATTCAATTCGATTCAAGAACTGGAGCGAGTAGTTCGAAAAGTAAAATTACTTAAGGTAATATGAACTCCGCCGATTGTAAGTTTAACTTGTGACATGCCGGTCCGAAGCTCGGAGAAACGAAGAGGGTTTGAGGCAACGAGGTAACTCTATCCTCTGCAAAATTTGTATAGTTGCAGCCTGATGGCTGAATTACACCTAAGCGTCTCAGGTCATTAGGGTGGATTAGGCACGTTGTCAGACCTGCAAAATAGTTGTGTGAACTTTGACATGCGGCAAGTGTCCTGACGCAACTATCGCCGATGTCCCCATGGAAATGGTTGAGCGATGTGCCGATAACTCATCCTTCTAAAAACGTCCTTCGCCAAGAAACCTGGGACAAATGCCCCGGATTGGACGGATCAACAATGACGACCACGCAAAAGTCCAACGGATTATATGAATATGAACGTGAAAACTAAAGATTGAACATTGTTTGTTGAATTCATAAAAAAAAACCTATAGTTATGCTTCTTGAAATAAACATTAAAAATTCAGTGAAAATCTCTATCAGAAAATTTCAATCTTCAATTATATTTTCATCCTGGCATCATTAACGTTATTGATAAAAGCGAGCAATAACAAATTTGACTTATTCTAACATATTCCGGAAAACCATACTATGAACTACCAGCAACACACTAATCTGCTGAAGAACCGTTGAAAAATCCTTTGAATCTCACTTCTATTGGCCGAAAGACAAATTGTTCATGCAACTGAAACCTGCTTTGACTACCTATGTGGTACGTATGCATGTTTTCTATATTCTAACTCCCCCTCAAAGAAAACACTTTTCACAAAATTCTTAGATCTATTGTTCGTGTTTGCTCCCGAACACGGATTTCCATTATATCCGAGGTTTTCACCCTAAAGTCGAGTCGAAACCTCCTTGACGCAATACTACACTCTTTGCTTTTGCATTCATATTCGATATGAATATACGAGTACCATGTACTGTGAAAATAAGAGAGAGAGAGAGAGAGAGAGAGAGACTGGCGCAGTTAAAAAGCTTTCATTGTAATATTTATGCTCTTTTCGATTCGATTCCTGCATCTACACTTCCTTGTCCTGGTCCGTATGAAAACCCTGCCACATATCAACTAAATGAAGGGGACCGTATCCCAAAACCCCATTCTGCTTCAAAAGAAGGCTCCTCTTTGTCGATTTGTTTCTTAAAAAACCTACTGCCGTTTCGCCTTCTCTTGTCTCTGATCTCGGAATTCTTTGAGCTTTTTGTTTTTTTGAACGAAAAAAAAAATGGTCGCACGCGATTCTGTGTAAAGTGAAAATTGGATACAATTTAACACATGGCTGAACATCACCTCTGCCACTGAAACTGTACATATTTTCCCGTTTTTTTATTATATTCACTGAAGAATAGTCCCGACAAAAACGACGGTATGGAATTGTCTCTCTCTCTCTCTCTCTCTCTCTCTTTCTTTCTCTTCCCAATCCCTCCTCTCTAAACCCACCCTGTCTCTTTTTGGGTGAAATTCTTTCATTTCAATTTTTATTCTACGCACACAAGTCGATTTCGTAAAAGCAATGGTAAAATAAAAATAAAAGAAAAAAAAAAATTATACATTCCTCAGTTTTCGGGCGCCAGACAAGCATTTTCGATGAGAGCCTTGCGTGCTTGCATGCTTGTGTCAGGATGAAAAAAATCAAAATAACCACCATTCAAGAAAACATTCATTTCGTGAAAAGCGCGTGACAAACGTTTAATGTTTTTTTCTTCTTTCTTCCTTCGTTTCTTCCGTGATAATAAGGACGCAACTTTACATACAGCATACAAAAAAAAAAAAAAAGCTGAAGTCATTTCCACGTAAAAGGAAACGAGGAAGCTACTAACGATAAATATTATGAAGCTGATTTGTGGAACGACAAAAGCTAGCAAAAGGAGAGTGGCATGAAAATGTTTGAAGCATTATACTAATATCTCATGCTTGAAAGAGATGTGTTTTTATTTTGTTTCTTTTGATTTAGTCTGATGTCGTTATTTTGTACTCATTAATGTAATTAAGAAAAAGGTTTGGGGACCGTAATGTATATATGTATAAAAAGACGAGAGTCGCAAGAGTGAGTTTATTTGAAAATGTATATTAAAAGGTAATTGCGGTAGCGTTCGTTCGTAGGCGGTTCCATCGATCGAGCAAACATCAAAGAGTCTAGAAGTACTTTATCTTTTTTTTTTTCGAAAAATTATAAGATACCTAACAAATCAGAAGATTGTTTAAATGTTCAGGAGTTGGATCGAATTTTCCGATTTCAATTCTAATTGTCTCGTTTATGATATCCAAAAAAAATAAATATCCTTATTGGCTATTCGTGATTCGAATACAGTAGAAATCGAAGCATAATTTTTTCATGAATCCCTTTTTTCTATTTAGTTCAGCAGCTCAGCATATTCTCTGAAAAGCTACACTCGATGTCGTTGAATGCGTTCCGGGCAACAACAACAACAACAAAAGGTTATTCCCACACCGGAAATTGTCGTTTTGATGTCTTTCTCAGTTAACCTCCCCATGCCAGTACTCTCCGATTGGTTTGGTTTGATCTTATAGTTCATAAACTTCAAGTTTTTTTCTTGACTGCTACTCAAGTAATTGATTTATCGATAATAGCCTTTGACCGTTTTTTTTTTTTTTGAAGTTTCACGAATGAAAGATGCGGAAAAACACTCGGAAAAGCAGAAAAGAGAAAAGTTCGCCGAAGAGATGATTTACTGTCAAATGCTTGACTATCGATAGAAGGATAAGTGTATAAACAATAAAATGCTTGAGATATGATGTGACTTGTTGAGAAGGATTGAAGGAAGTGATATATTTTTATATCTTTAACGAGCAGTTGCTTGTAGACATCTTAGAAGTTTTCTCTCTCATTAAGTAGTTTTTCGAGAGCCCTCTGATTTTTCCTAAGCACTAATGATGGTTTTTCGCAGGCTCCTATGATTATTTCTAAAGTCCTTTAATTGTTTTAACTTTCTATGCATTTTTTTTTTTGACTCTCAGCAGTTTTGCTAGTGTTCCCTGATTCTTTCTAACCTCCAATGATTTTTTCACAGACTCCTGGAATTATTTCTAGAGTCTGTTGTGGTGGCGGCTGTTCACAGCTACTCCCATGAATTTTCTAATGCATTCTAAAGAACTTTTCTGAGACTCTCAGCAGTTTTTCTAGAGTTCCCTGATTTCTTCTAAGCTTCCACGAATTTTTCTTTGACTCTTAGAAGCTTTTCGAGCGTTTCCTGATTCCTTTTCGGCTTCCATGAATTTTTCTTTGATATTCAGAAGTTTTTCTAGAGCTCTTTGGTTTTTCCTAAGCTCCCAGAATTTTTATTTAGATCCTCAGCAATTTTTTCGAGAGAGTCCTAGTTTCTTCTAAGTTCCCAGGGATTTTTCCTAAGCCAATCAGAAGTTATTCTAGAGTCTTTTGATTTTTTCTAGGTTCCCATGAATTTTCTTGAGACTCTCAAAAAGTTTTCTAGTGACTCTTGGTTCCTTCTAGGCTTCCATGAATTTATCTGAGACTCTCAGAAGTTTTTTCAGAGTTCTTTGATTTTCTCTTAGCACCCATGATTTTTTCTTGAGACTCAGCAGTTTTTCTAGCGTCGTCTTATTTTTTCCAAGCTCCCAGGATCTTTTTTTTAGGCTCTCAGCAGTTTTCTTAGAGTTCACTGATTTTTTCTTAGACCGCATGATTTTTTTTTTACTCTCAAAAGTTTTTCTAGCGCCCTTTGATTTTTTTAAGCTGCCACGAATTTTCCTGAGACTCCCAGAGGTTTTTCTAGAGTCCTCTGATTTTTTCTAACTTTTCATGAATTTTCCTGAGACTTTAAGCAGTTTTTCTAGCGTCCTCTGATTCCTTCTCAGCTCCAATAATTTTTTTCTACGGTCCTCTTATTTTTTCTTAGCTCCTCTGATTCCTTCTACGATCTGGTGATTTTTCCTGAGACTCTCAGACGGTTTCTAGAGCTTAGCTGTCTTAGCAATTTTCCTAAAGATCAATAATTTTCAGTAAGCTCCCATGAATTTTTCTGAGACGCTCAGAAATTTTTCTAGCGTTCCCTAATTGCTTATAAGCTGTGATGATTTTTTTAAGACTCTCAGAGGTTTTTCCAGAGTTTTTTGATTTTTTTTAAGCTCCCATGAATTTTCCTGAGACGTTCAGAAAATTTTCAAGCGTTCTCTAATTCCTTCTCAGCTCTGATAATTTTTTCTGAAAATCTTCGCAGTTTTTCTAAAGCCGTTTGATTTTTTGTAAACTCAAATGAATTATCCTGAGACTCTCAGAAGCTTTTCCAGCGTACTCTGATCCCTTCTCAGCGCCGATGATTTTTTCTGAAATTCTTAGAAGTTTTCCCTAGGGTCCCCTTATTTTTTCCGAGCTTCCAGGATCTGATTTTAGACTCTCAGCAGTTTTTTTTTTCGAGTTACCTAATTTTCTTTAAGACCGCATGATCTTTTCTTTGATTTTTTAAGTTTTCACGAATTTTCCTGAGACTCCCAGAACATCTTCTGATTTTTTCTAACCTCCCATGAATGTTCCTGAGATTCCCAGAAGTTTTTCTCGCGGCCTCTGATCTTTTCTCAGTTTCAATGATTTTTTTCTGAAACTCTTGGAAGTTTTTCTAGGGTCCTCTTATTTTACCCAAGCTAGCAGAATTTTTTTTTAGGTTTTTAAAATTTTTTCTAGAGTCCTTTGATTTTTTCTAAGCTCCCATGAAATTTCCTTACACTCCCAGAAGTTTGGCTAGAGTTCTCTGATTTTTTCTGTGCTCCCATGAATTTTCCTGAGGCTCTCAGAAGTTTTTCTAGCGTCCTATGAAGTTTTCCAAGGGTCTTTCTCAAGCAGCAGTTTTTTTTAGAATTCCCTGGCTTTCTCTAAGCACCCATAATTTTTTCGCAGACTCTTAGAGTGTTTTCTATTGTTCCCTGATACCTTCTAAGGTTCCATGAATTTTACTTTGACTACCAGAAGTTTTTCTAGAGTTCTCTGATTTTCTCTAAGCTCCCTTGATTTTTTCTGAGGCCCTCAGAAGTTTTTCTAGCGTTCTCTGATTAATTATAAGCTATGATGATTTTGTTTTTAGACTCTCAGAGGTTTTTCTAGAGTCCTTTGATTTCTTCTAAGCTTCCATGAATTTTCCTGAGACTGTCGGACATTTTTCTAGCAGCCTCTGGTTCCTTCTCAGCTTTGATGATATTTTCTGAAACTCTTAGAAGTTTTCCGAGGGTCCTCTTATTTTTACCATGATCCCAGGATCTTGTTTTAGACTCTCAGCAGTTTTTCTAGAGTTCTCTGATTTTTTCTAAGCTCTTATGAATTTTTCTGAGACTCTCAGAAGTTTTTCCAGAGTCCTGTGATTTTGCCTAAGTTCCCTTGACTTTTTCCGAGAACCTCAGCAGATTTTCTAGAGTTTCCTGTTTTTTTTTTAAGCTTCCTTGAATATTTCTTTGACTCTCAGAAATTTTCCTGTAGCGTCTGATTTTCCTTAAGCTCCTATGAATTTTTCTGAGACTTTCAGAAGTGTTTCTAGCATTCCTTCATTCCTTCTAAGAATCCGTGAATTTTTCGTTGTCTCTTTGAAAGCATCCTAGCGTCCCCTGATTTCTTCTCAGCTCCTATGAATTTCCCTGAAACTCTTAGAAGTGTTTCTAGGGATCTCTTAATTTTCTGAAGCTCGCAGGATTTTTTTGGCCTCTCAGAAGTTTTTCTAGCGTCCTCTGAGATTTTTCTAGGGTCCTCTTATTTTTCTCAAGCTCCCAGGATATTTTTTTAGACTCTCAGCAGTTTCTTAAGAGATCCCAGACTTTCTCTAAACGCCCATGATTTTTTCTAAGACTTTCAGAATGTTTTCTACCGAACACTGATTTCTTCTAAACTTCCACAAATTTTTCTTTGACTTTCAGAAGTTTTTCTCGAGTCCTTTGATTTTTTTGTAAGCTCCCATGAACTTTTCTGAGACTCTCAGAAATTTTTCCAGCGTTCTCTGATCCCTTCTCTGCTCCGATGACTTTTTCTGAAACTTTTGGAAGTTTTCCTAGAGTCCTCTTATTTTTTCCAAGCTCCCAAGATCTGGTTTTAGACTCTCAGAAATTTTTCTAAAGTTTGCTGACTTTCTCTAAGCTTTGATGAATTTTTTCGAGACTCCCAGAAGTTTTTCTAGTGTTCCCTGTTTTCTTCGAAGCTGCCATAATATTTCATTGCCTCTCGGAATTTTTTCTAGCATCTCCTTATTCCTTCGAGGCTCTGATGATTTTTCTGAGACCTTCAGCAGATTTTCTAGAGTTTCTTGTATTTTTCTAAGCTTCCTTGAATTTCCATGAGACTCTCAGAAGTTTTTCTAGCGTCCTCTGATTTTTTCTAAGCTCCCACGAATTTTCGCTGAGACTCCCAGAAGTTTTGCTAGAGTTCTTTGATTTTTGCTGAGCTCCCATGAATTCTCCTGAGATTGTCAGCTGTTTTCCTAGAGTTTCCTGGTTCCCTCGATGCTCCGATGCTTTTTTTCTGAGACTCTCAGCAGTTTTTCTAGAGTCCTTTGATTATTTATATGCTCTCATATGCATTTTTCTGAGTCTCTCTGCAGTTTTCTAGATTTCACTGACTTCTTTCTTCAGCTTTCATGATTTCTTCAGCTTTCAAGCTTTCATGCGATTTTCTTTAACCTTCACAAGTTTCCCTAGTATCGTTTGATTTTTTCTCAGCTGACATGCATTTTTCTTAGACTCTCAGAAAGTTTGCTAGAGTTTTTTTATTTCTTTGTGAGCTCTCATGAAGTTTCCTGAGACTCTCTGATGTTTTTCTAGCGTCCTATGATGTTTTGCGAGGGTCCTCGCATTTTGCCAAGCTCCAAGGATCTTTTTTAGACTCTCAGCAGTTTTTCTAGAGCTGCCTGACTTTTTTTTAAGCGCCTATGATTTTCTCTGAAACTATCAGTGTTTTCTATTGTTCCTTGATTCCTTCTAAGGTTCCATGTATTTTTCTTTGACTCTCAAAAGTTGTTCTAGAGCTCTCTGATTTTTTCTAAGCTCCCATGATTTTTTTTAGACCCTAAGCAGTTTTCCCAGAGTTTCCCAGAAGTTTTTCTAGCGTTCTCTGATTCCTTCTCAACTCCGATGATTTTATCTGAAATACAGAAATTTTTGTAGGGTCTTCTTATTTTTTCCAAGCTCTCAGGATCTTTTTTTTTTACTTTCAGCAGTTTTCTTAGAGTTTTCTGATTTTCTCTAATATCCCATGATTTTTTCTTTATCTTTCACAAATTTTCCTAGAGTCCTTCTATTTGTTATAACCATCCATGAGTTTTTCTTCGTCTCTCAGACATTTTTCTAGCGTCCTCGGATCAGATGATTTCAGTTCCGATGATTTTTGCTGAGCATCTCACACGTATTCTGGCGACCCCGGTGAGTCTTCTCAAAATATTTTGAGCCGAAAGATAATTTAAATTTTTTTTCCGGTTATGTTTTGTAAAAAGAAAGCAAGAAAAAATAAAATAAGTAAAGCACTACCACTGTAATGGCAGTACATGTGCTGATACTAAACTCCGCTACAGATACGCTGAATTAGTTTCGATTCAGACTCCTTTCCTTCGGATCCTGCGCTGGGTTGTCCGGATTCTGATGACGGGTTTGAAAAACAAAACTTTTACTTCTCTGGCTGTGCTTTATGCAACGGCCAATTGTCGGTTAATTATTGAAAAATTATCTCCTCGGCATCGTAGCAATTAAACTTTCTGTTTGCTTGAATATATGTTGATTGTGATTTGCTCGTCGCGGAGGCTCACGGCGAACTGATGATTTACATGGGTCGATAGATATTAGCATAAAAATCGACAACTGAAAGGAATTCACTATACATATCTTAACAGACGACCGAGATATGTTTTATTTACATATGTTACAATCATTTATCGACCTAAATATTTCATTCGGAATCACTCATTGCTATCATAGAAGTCATTGAGAATATTGTTGTTTGACAAGAGTACAACGACAATGAGGGAACACGAGATTCGTAGGGGTTCCCACAATTTTAGAGGAACACAATACATATCTAATATATGTCACTGAAAACGGTTTGTTGTATTACCAAGTCCTGAGGAACATGAGTATTATTGCACTTACCAATAACCAAGTACACGAAGAAGGGTAGCATCAGTTTCAAGTGCTCTGTTTAACATTAGACCATAAGCCACTTGAAATGGTCCTTTGTTAGATTTTCTTTTTTGAAAACATCATCGTTGCAATTCGATCCAGATGTGAGATGGGTGAGTGAGGTGGTGGTCGACGGGATTATCATCCTCATAGCAATTTATACATTACGAAAAATTCAATTAGCAATGAGCAATGGCAATAACAGTTATAATCAGATCAATTTAGAAGGGAATCGTCGTGCACATATTGAATTTATCGGTGATTTTAATTTTGATGTTTTTACACAATAGGATGGACCAACCATCATTTCAAGTGTTTTTTTTTCGGAGAGTTGGATGAATACTGTGTGCAAGGTATCGAAAATTTTCGGAACGCCGTGCATAGAAACTACCCAAAAAAGGATATCATATCAAATACATGCATCCGAAAACAAAAATCAATTAAAAACACGACTCCATACCCATAGACAGTAGCCGAACAAATCATTTCGTAAATCTAATATTTATAATGGACAATATGTTGGAGGCATTTCGAATTATACGCTTGAACACTACCGATTATTCTTGACCATTAATTTTCGTCACATTCTCATTGTGTCCTATGCAAAATTGAAATAATTTGAGCCATGGTCCCCATACACGGTCATCCTGACCATAACACATTTTTCCGCTTGCTCAAATCCGTACAATGCTGTCTTTGATAATTTCTTAATTTTTTTTTTGTTTGTTTTTTTTTTTTTTTAAATAAAATATGTTCCAACGCTTCCTCTTCCTCTCCAGTACATTCTGTCTCGTATTTTCCTTTAAATCGAACAAATCGCGAACCGAAAATATTTCGATTGGCACTCTAGAGTCTGGAACATTATACATGTGAAAGATTATATCTGTCGTATTTAATTAATGTTACGCGAGAATGAATCGTGCGGAGGCACGTTCAAGAGCCGCAAAAAGATTCGTAAGTCAAGCATGTAGCCCAAAAAAAAAATCAAAATCAAAATACCTACTAAACTAAGCGGCGCATTTTCATATCGATTTTTTTTTAAGCTCGAAAAGGATCTTCTGCCAACGATTAACTTGATCTGTCCGCCTGAAATCATTTTGTTCTTGTTATTGAAATTATTTTTGCAATTAGGAGCTTATAAGGTAGCTATCTAAGCATACTCTAGATGAACACCTTCGTAAATTCATCATCGTCAGCATTATCATATTCAGCGATGTCGTCGCCCTTATCCAAGACGACGACGACGACGATGAAATCCTCACACACCGAAAGAGATTTGTAACGAAAAGCCTAATCATGCGGAAATTTAATCTGAGCCGGGGACTCTATCCTAACTGAAAATTTACCCAAGCGTTAATGATTTCTTTCAAAAAAGTAACCAAAACCAGTAAAATATTGGAGACCAGCAAAAACAGTAAACTTAAAATGGATATGTGTATATGGGACCAGACAATTAACTTGAAGATACGATGCAGCGTTATGATGATAGGCAACGATGATGTGGAAGATTGGACGAAAAAAAAAAAAAAAATAGAAGGAGAACAAAAAGGAGTCAGTCGAGTAGCCGAAACGATTAAGTTTTCTAGAAGTGACAAATAATACAAGCCGACTTTGCTTGCAGAAATAGCAGCGGCGGTGGCGGTATAATAAGATATCCTTAATTTTATCGAGAAAAATGATGAGAAGCATCGTCCTTACTAACAGCACATTGTGCGATGTATGATATGTATCGTTGCGATCGGGTTGGATTTAAAAACATAGACAAAATGCTGTCAAATGGGATGGCGTTGTGAGGCATCTATATATTCTTTTCAGTGTTTTCTAGATTATCATTTTGTCCTTGCAACGGGTTTTTATGCGTCATCGTTTTTTTTTTTGCCGTGAAATCAGACTACGGATCTTTAGACAAGATAATTGTTTTTATGTTAGTTAACTACCTGACCAGAAAATTGAGATGTTGATATGCCCTTGTGAAATGATAGAATTGATCGAATGAATTTAACACAGATACTAAAAGTCGATGAAAACAAAAAAGAAAATCGCTAAAAAAAAAACACAACAAAGAGGTAAGGAAGATTTCAACTGATGCGAATCAAGTATCTCAGTAAGAATAGCAAGAATACATGAAAGTAAAACAGCAAGGTTTTGTCGTGGCCAGAATATTGGCTACTGGCTTCTTTAAATTTACTGCTATCGCCACCTTTAGACCTCCCAATGGAAACATTTTGCAGAAGACCTCAGACTTCAGCTCTTTGACTTTAAAAACCCTGTCTTCGTAGGCGGAGATCTTTTAATAATAATCTTGCAGGTAAAGATCTATAGAAATTCGCAGTATAGACTACATGCTGCCTTCACATCCCTGTTGAGCCCACCCACTTCAGTCTATTGTACAGTAGTATAATAGATATCAGAATTTCGAATAACATCCCCCGCAATGCTCAGATCAGTGTTCTTGACGAACTGCCGTCGGACCACAAGCCTGTTTTCTTTCAAATTTAGAACGTCTTAATTGTCCCTCGGCAGAAAGAAAAAAATATGTACTAACTGGCAAGCATCTCGTGTTACCTTGGCTAGTGATAATAGCTTCATTATGCCTGAAAAAGTCTGTGACCAAGAAAAGTCAATAGCAGCCCTTACTTTAAGCATTTCCCAAGCAAAAGACAAATATACGACTACAGCTCCAATTGAGGATAACAAGATCCTTATAAACTCCCGCACTCCATAAAAATTCTCATTAGAAGGAGAAATCAAATCAGGAGAAAAATGAAAAGGACAAAAATGAACAATGCGAGCTCTTCAGGAAGAGTATCGAGCCCGGATGTGGCTCATTCTGGACGTTGTCCAAATATTTTGTGGCACAACTGGCCTGAAATTCAGCAAATCCGACAAAGCCTGAAGCATTTGCGTATGTCCTTGAGTTACAATTCCAGGATAACTTCTCTTCAAACGACGATCTTGACAATGAAAATCGCACTGACCAGGCCGCTTTGAGGATAGTAAGTTCGGGCACCTGAAGCGAAGACGGAATTCCTCGTACCAATCTAGAGGAAGTCAAAAATTTGGTGCACAATATCAGCAAACGCAAAGCCCCAGGCCCTGATAAAGTCACTAACTTCTGCCTCAGTCACTTACCAGATAATACCTTGCGGAACATAGCATATATTATAAACTATATATTCCTCCTAAAATACAATATTCAAATTGTTGGAATTTGGTAATTGAATAAATGGAATAAATTCGTTTCGGCGAAAATTTAGCTTGAAAATTAAATTTAAAATTAAATAAAAAATTTATTTAAAATTAAATTTAGTTGTTGCATTTTTTCCGTTAAAATTTGCTTTCGGAATTGAAATGGAATTCAGCTTTTGTGTCCAATCATTTCACGCCAATTTAGTTAGTGCAGTTTATTCTTTCGAGCTAAAAAGTGACATTTGATGTTTGAATTCGAAAGTTGAATTGTGCAAATGCCTTTCCAATAAGAAAATCGATCGCAAATTGAAATTCTCGGTATATTATACGTCTTTGCTTTTCTCCATTGCCAAACATTTTCGCTCGAAAGAAGAATTACCAGATAATGGAGACATGTCAAAATTTAGCTTCACGATTAACTCAGTACAAATCAACTCACCGAATAAAGCGCAAACGCCAAGATCTCAATTAGATTAAACAAATATTGTGGTCTACCGCCACAAAATGGAGTAGAGGTGCAAAAAACAGCACTAACTCCAAGCCAATCACAGTTCCCAGAGGGTCAAATTATTACTTATATATAGATAAAATTATGATCTCTCTCTCTTCTCTCTCTCTCTCGCTATTAATAAAAAAAGTTTTGGAAATTTGGTCGGATTATATTTTTATTTTTCTCTTATAGTAGACACATAAACGTACGAAATCCGACGTATATATATATACAAGGTGGACAAAAAGTAGGGTATCACTTTTTAGCCGAACTAATTAAATTTGGGAAATCCGTATTTTATTGAACTGAAGGATATAATTTGTTTTCTATGTTCAGGCGAGTAACTCTATGCATTTGGTTTATGATAGGTTATTAACCACGTGTTTCAGGTAATTTGTGTAAAAACAGGGCTATAAAACGGCGAGTGCGTATATAAGAGGTACTAATTTTTCAGTACAGTTGTGTCCTGAACGATCTGCGAAAGTGAAATTCAAAAATTTTGATACAAAAGTGAAGTTTAGTAAGCTAGTGACCAATATAAAAATTATCAAAGCCGAAACTCTAGAATAAATTTAGTGTTGATCTTTTTTTTAAAAGCATATTTTCCGGTAGACAATTAATTTAAGGTTTGTATTTCTTACAAAAATTTGTTTTTTTTTTCAAGATTGTAGGAATTTTCTTTAATGGATATTTTTTTCGTAAAACTATGGCAGTGTCAAAAGAGATACGGCATCAGATTTAGAATCTGCACCGAGAGGGCAAAACCATCGCTTCCATTATTCGACAACTCGTTGTTTCAAGGAAGGCTGTTCTTTTGTGGACTCGGCGAGCTCCAGGAAAAATCGAAGAGGGCAAAAAAAGTGGAAAGCCACATGTGCTACAACCAGCCGACAAGAAAAAAATAAGAATGCTGGTCAAAGATAAAGTTGGAGTCGGAACAAGGGCTGCGACGAAAATCCTCAACCAGTTGCTAGAGTTCCAGCGTCGAGGAAAAAAAGTCTCCAGATCAACTGTCAAAAATTATATCAGGAGCCGCCCATGGGGAAAACATTCATACGTGAGACCAACGAAGCCGCTTCTAACCGAGAAGAACATTGAAGACAGGAAAAGGTTTTGTAGAAGATTGATTGACGAAGGTTTTACCCTGGACAATGCGAGGGGCAAGAAGCAACGAGCTCGCATACTTTTTACGGATGAATCTCCGATCGAACTCTTTCCAAAACCAAATCGACAAAATATGCGAGTAAGAACATCGAATCCGAAATCAATTAAACCAGTGCAACGACTTAAACAAGGGCTTAAAATTATGGTGGCCGGTGGAATAAGTTTATATGGAAAATCCGAACTTATCACCATTGACGAAAATTGTACGGTTAATGGCGAGTACTACCGAAACAAAATGTTGCCGATCTACGGGAAGTGCAACCGGTGCCAATATCCAGGAGGAATGTCTCCCATTTTAATGCAAGATGGAGCTCGCTGCCATACCGCGAAAGCCAGTATATCGAAGGCGAAAGAGTATTTTCCAACGGTTTGGACAGATTGGCCAGGCAACTCACCCGATCTTAATCCCATTGAAAATTTATGGGCAATATTGAAAGAGGCAGTGTTCAACGAACCTATACCAACCAATCGTCAATCTCTAATTGAACGAGTACGAACTGAGTGGGCCCAACTAAGCAACGACCACATTTTCAAACTTTGCAATAGTTTCCAAAGGCAGATTATTCAATGCCACGAAATGAAAGGGCGTCACACCAAATATTAAAGTTGTGAATTGTATTACTTAATATCTAAGCTTAATATATAAATTAAAAACAATAAAGTGATTTTTATATTTTTCGAGCTTTTTAAAAAAATAAGTGATACCCTACTTTTTGTCC
>OX376376.1:3049704-3080996 GCA_947369275.1 Nemotelus nigrinus
GGACGCGCTGAAAATTACCTTTTTTTCGTTACTCATTTTTTATCGCCACAGTTTTCGAGAATTAAATCCCAATACCCAATTCTATACGAAAGTAAAACTTATGGAGACGAAAGCCCCACGACTTTCTTTCAAAAAACTGAATTATGTACAAACTTAAAAAATAGATACATTCATATTCAAAAAATAAAAGTTTATACATTTATCGCCGGAAGTTGCTTGAACCCTCGAGTTACGTCGTTTTTTACATACGTCGCAAATTATCGGAACCTAAATCCGACGTAAGTCGAGGGACTACTGTACTTTGATTTCTACTTACTTTGCATCCTCTAGTGCTGCTATAGCATTTTCTCTTTTACCCTGATCAGCATAAAGCAATCCGATTTCAACAATAGCGTATGGAACTAGATAATTATCATCCTGAATATCTTTGTGGAGAGCAACCACAGACTCTAGACACCTAGTGATATAAAAATAAAAAAATTAAAAGTGATAGAGAATAACAAATACAGCTGAACTTACTTCAATGCTTGCATAGGAATATTCATCTGTCGTAAACATGCTCCTTTGAGTAAGTAGGCCAAGGCTAAATTATCCGCTTCATATCGTTTGTCCGGAGTTATCGAGCCCGGTGAGGCTTTTCCATTTCTATTATTACTGCCGTTTTTACCATTCTGATTGACATAGCTATTATATTTTTCTTCCAATTCAGGTATTGTGTTTTCGATTAGTCGTAAGATGCCGTCGGCGATACTGAACTTCTTCCCCATCACTTTGAAAGCATTCCAAACGTACATGAGTTCGATTGCCGGCAGGATCAGACATCGGTTTTGAGCGAAGAATCGCTCAGTTTTTTTACAAATAAATTTCTCCATCGGTAACGATTTGCCTGCGATTCGTTGTTTGAATTTAGGTGCCTGGCGCATCAGTTTATCGATTGTTTGACGATCCGTGTCAGTTAAACTATCGCCGAGCATTATAAGGACAGCGGCTTTTTGATACGAATAGATAGTTCTCGACCATTTGCTTCCCTCTAGTAAGTATGATGCATACTGACTAGATTCACGCCACTCGAGCTTCAAACTGAAACGAAAAACAAAGAAAATATTTTAGTAAAACTCACCTCGAAGCTACTTCAAGTTACCAACCAGTTAACCCATAAAAGCTCCCAAAAGCATAGATGATGAAATTGTGGCCAGACATTTTGCGATTTCCATGATTTCTTGTACCAGGTTTGTGCTTCCTCCAGGTTGGCTTTCATAAACTCGAGTCGAGCCTTAAAGAATAAGAACCATACGCCTTCCGGGTAGAGTTGAAGTTGTTTGTTCAAAATTTCATCGCAAAAGTCCAAATCACCCTCCTGATGACTTAGTACGTAGCAAACAATTAAATGGTAGCCCAGAAGGGTCATTACACACAACACCTGACGTATACCAGACATACGAGATCCTGTTACGAGATCTTGCATTCCCATTTGCTGAAAGCATAACGAAATCAATTAGTAAATAGATATTTTTATTCAATTTCACTTTATTTCCCGAGAATCCAATAAATTCCAAAAGCTTTATAACACGGCCCGGTAGTAATGATATCATCAAATTGAAAGTGCCCATTCCCATACGAACACCACTTTCAAAATGCGCCTTTGAGCTTTCGGATTTCCAGGTACGTTGCATTAATATAACGGCACACTCCCTGCAATTGCAAAAGGATTCATGAATTCTATTTCGAATGCAAATCAATTGGAAAAAAATAAACACTTACTTATAACTATTAAAGCACTGTCTTATTTTCATTCCACCTTTGATAAGGCTCGATAGGGTTTCGTCCTCGATAAATGTTAACATTGCCTTGAGCAGTAAAGCTTCTGCTGAACATAATTCTGCATGCGCTTCGACTTCTGTGTATTGTTCATAATTTGGCTGTAAGCGAAACAGAACAATGAAACATAAGTCGGTACGACACAGAAGACATAACGGAAAAATTATCAATAAAATCCTAATATGCCATCATCAAAACTAAAGCGTGTATGGTGACCAAAATTAGATGAGCATAACGAGTACTTAATAAAAAAAAAATTTTGTATTGTCAGGAATTGCAATAATAATAATAATAGAAATTTTATTCATTACATTGTACATAGATAACTTAACTAAAGGGATATTTAACTTAAAAGAACTTATACTTAGCGACTATCCTATTTTGGCCTGCTGGCTCTTATTGGGTTTTTATTTTTATTGTTTTTTATCATTCATTAATTTTCCGATTTACACTTATTAGCTATTACCCAGGTAGTGCAATACCTGGGGTTGACTTAGCAATATATTACTTAAATACTAACTTAATTTACTAAACTAAATCTAGCTTAAGTCTAAATACAACTAGCTTAGCCTACTTAGACCTAAACTGAACCTAGGTCTTAACTATCCTCTCCGATTCGTCGGCAGGCCAACATAAGTGAACAGCATGTCCATGAGCCGCCGCTGTCCTGATATTTCCGCTGGACGCATAAATGGCTCATTAGAGCCACTCATACGTCCGATACCCCGGATCAGTCTGTTTTCATGTCCGTCTGTCTGTGCGTAAAACCTTGCCGTCAGTTCTACAACCCGGTCCCTAAGCGGCTCAAGACCTGTCTCCTGATATAGGAGAGAGTTCTTCGGCCACTTTTTAGTTACCGGGTTGTAAAACCTGCCAGTGCAGAAACGTAGAATTCTCCGTTCGAATATCTCCGCCTCTCCCATGGCTGATTTGGAACAGGTAATCCAGGATGGGGATGCGTATGTCAGGATTGGCCGAATGAGTGTTTTGTAGCAAATGGATTTAGCCTTTGTCGTCATGCCCGTCTTTTTGGCGAAAAGATTTCTGATGCGCTGAAATGCGGACCTGGCTACTTTTATTCTATGTCGAACATAGGGGTTAAATTTCAAGAATCATGCATATCTACTCCAAGGTAGCGCAATGTAGGACTAGGAGTAATTCTAGAAGTTCCGACCAAGACAGCTACTTTATTGGCCTTATTGCGGATGGTTTGGGATCCCCGATACTTGGAAGGGTTCCTGAATACAGTCAGCTGTGTTTTGCAACTATTAAGCTTGATGCCCCATTCATCGAAATAAAATTTAAGGTTGACCAAGTAATCTTCAAGGCTCTTCGCAACTTTGAGCGGGTCTTGGCTCGACGCGAATAAGAGCGTGTCATCTGCATATTGTAGGACTTTAACTTGAGGATTACCCGCTGGAAGAGGGAGGTCAGCAGTGAAAATGGTATATAAAACAGGTCCAGTGACAGAACCTTGTGGCACTCCTGATGTCACAGGTCTCCGGGGTGAATTTGCTCCATTAACGCTAACATAAAATTGTCTGTTGCTAAGGAAGCTTGCGACGAGTCGTATTACTATTTCTGGAAATCCCAACTTGATCAACTTGTAATGAAGACCTTCGTGCCATACACTATCGAAGGCATTCTCGATATCTAAGGCACAAACAACCGTCGGAATGTGTCGCTCATTCAGGTGTGATACAATCTGATCGTGCAAGTACGAGATAGCGTGCTGGGTCCCATGCTTACGCCTAAAGCTAAATTGATATTCTGGTATGATATTAGCGAGCTCGCAATAGGTGGAAATCATTTCCAACCAAATCTTCTCAAAGAGCTTTCCCAAATTAGGAAGCAGATAGATCGGGCGGAAATTGCTGGCCTCATTGTGTTTGCCTTTTTTTTGTGAATGGGAACAATCTTAGCAATTTTCCATGTGTCGGGAAAGTAACCGTTGTTCAAGGCATTATTGGAAATTATGGAAAGTAATCTGAGCATAGAGATTGGAAGATGTTTAACAATAATTTCGCATTTCGCTCCTATTATGTTACATAGTGCACTTGACCGAATCTGAAATTTCCGACGGATGGAGAGTAGAGTCGCGACTAGTACATATTTAAGAATACAATATTGCGATGTTCAGGGGTAATTATCATTGCAACAAATCAATATGCGGATATTAAAAGACAAACCGTTATATTCAAAAATAACTTGAAAATTAAATTGCATCTGATGTTTGAATTTCAAGTAAATTTCAAATATTTAATATATCTCTCAGTTTCAGAGCGCGATTTCGAAACGGTTACTTTCAAAAAGAAATATCTTGTTAAAGTAGTTTCAAATGTAAAATCTTCTGTAATTTTATCAAAATTGAATATTCAGATACAAATTCTAGGACACATCTAAACTTCTTGAATATCTACAGGCTATTTTAATTTGGCGTTCTCTAATCTTGATAATATATAAAGTTTTCTTTTAAGTCCATGCACAATTTGATTTAATTATTGAAATGATTGTTTATTCGTGAGCTTTGCAACTCTGCTTCGAGAGCGCGTTTGTTTTAAGCGACTTGTATCAGAGATATTGGAAATCTAGATTTTTCGTCGATATTTTATATAAGTGGAGATTCGATTCTGGGAAAATATCACTAGAAAATAATAGAAAATCATGGAGGCTTGGAGCAAAACAGGCAGTGCCAGAGCATTCTGGCAAGTCCAGAAAAGATCATTGGCTTCTAGATAGAAATCATTGGCTTCAAGATAGAAAACAACTCACTGGATAGAAATAGCAAACAATGCAAGTTTTAGGGAAATCTGGCAGGCTTCGAAAATCCTGACATTTCTAAAAAAAATTAAACAAACTAAAAGCAAAATTTACTTGATATTCACATGGAGGCTTGGTACAATTAGAAAGGACTAGAAAGTCCTGGTACAGTCAGACAGACCCAGAAAATCTTGGCAAGTCTAGAAAATATTATAGAATTAAAGGGCAAATCCACTTGATGGTAATAGAATACCATGGAAGCTTGGGAAAATCAGACAGCCATAAAAATCCAAGCAGGTCTAGAAAAAAAATCGTGGGCTTCTAGGAAAAAATCACTGCATATTAATAGCAAATCGGGAAGGATTGGGAAAAATCTGGCAGATCTAGAAAATCCTGGCAAGACCAGAAAAACTATGGAATTGAAGAAACTATGGAATTGAAGAATTGAAGTAATAGAAAACCTTGCAGGCTTGGGAAAAATCATACAGGCCCGGAAAATCCTGGCAAGTCAAGGAAAAATTATAGAATTAAAGGGCAAATCCACTTGATGGTAATAGAATACCATGGAGGCTTGGGGAAAATCAGACAGCCATAAAAATCCAAGTAGGTCTGGAAAAAAATCATGGGCTTCTAGGAAAAAATCGGTGGATATTAACAGAAAATCATGAAGGATTAGGAAAAATCTGGCAGATCTAGAAAATCCTGGCAAGTCCAGAAAAACTACGAAATTGAAGGAAGAATTTATTTGATAGTAATAGAAAACCATGCAGGCTTGGAAAAAATCATACAGGCCCGGAAAATCCTGGCCTAGTCAAGGAAATCCACTTGATGGTAACAGAATACCATGGAATATGTAAATATATAAATATAAATATTAATATAAATATCTAAAAAGTACATGCACCCACACCAAAAGAAGTGTTTATTCTATTCTTTAAATATCAACATATTTAGATTGATAAAAGATGTAAATCAAATATTCAAATATTCAAATACTCGGCTGCAATTCATATCTACTTTAAAGGTATTCAATCTGATTAACAAACATTTGCAACTTTTGACCACGTGCGCATAGAATTCAACTGATTTTCATTCTCTTTTCAAAATTCTAACAATTTAATTCTTATATTTTAACACTTATCTGGGATTCCTGGTTTTGTTTTCGCCAACTGCCATTTAGTTCATCACCAGCCACAATACCATTCCAATCGTTAGTTTATTGAATCGCACCATGCATTTTTTTTTTAACATTTCGTCGACAGTCACAATGCCTCTTCGATAGTTAGTTCCACCACTTATCTCCGAAATTCAATGTATTCCTTGGCCTGACCTTCTGCAATCGTTTTTTTTCTCGTGACTCCCGCATAATGAATTTGTCACACCCAAAGTTCAGAACTTTAATCTAATTCTTTTTATTCAGCCACTGCCGTTGAACTACAAACGAATATATCAGCTACCCTGATCTCACTTCAACGATTTTCTTTGTCTTTTTGATTTCAAAGATAATCTCAAATTATTCTTCAACTTGTAATTCACCACTTTTCTAACCGCTTCCGAAAACCCGCCAAAGACAAAATCCCGAACTTTCTCCTTCCACAGTTATTCCTCTAGTCCCCTTTTCCTTTGTCGAGAAAAATTTTTGCACTGTACCGCTAGAGCGGTTTCTTTCCAATTACCCATTGCTTCCAATTTCGACACAACTAGGGCATCCCCAAAATATAAGGTACAGGAATCCGACACCAGGTTCGCTGTACAGCTGTGATCACCCGTGATCACTGAACAGTAGTGTACGTTAAACATCGATAGTACTATCGATAATATCGATAGTTCAGAACTATCGAAAACCTCGATGTTTTTTTTTGCAATCGATAGTTTTTGAAAACAGAAAAAAATGCGCAAGGTAACATTTCGATATCATCCCATTCACTGTGAGTATTTTACGTTTGCTTAGTTTTTCTAAGTTTTAGAAAAACTAAGCAAACGTAAAATACTTATTTAATATTATTTCTCTTTCTTGTTATTGTAAATCAGCACAAACCAAAGATAGCAGACTACTCTTATATTTTGTTAGTTTTGCCACTCGTTATTTATTGTAGAATAAAATAACATGAAGAAGGAAAAAATGTAAAATTTAACTGCACGTGAAAATCATACGCGTAGAAAATTAAGACTGAGTGAAAAAGAGTTCCAAACAGTGATTTTCCTAAGTGTAATATATGCAGCAATCAATACAAAACAAGTAAAAACACGAACAATTAATCAGATCATTTAAAACGGAAACATAAATCATAGTGGAAATTATTTTCTCTTGAACCTATAGCAAAAACTCATGGTCCTAGTAACATCTTTGAGAGTAGTTCAACGAAATCTAAAACAATCATCAAAAATTATTTTGCAAGAGCGAAATTCTACGCAGATGATTCTGTCCGAAAAAAATATTTAGATGAACTGTATAATTCGTATGGTTGTTTTGGACATAGTGCCTTTGCGGAAAGGAGAACATGAAGGCTTTCGGGATTTCATGGCTGATTTGGACGGAAAACATGCAATTACTGACATCAAATGCTTCGAAGATGTTAAAACGCGGGTTAAAAATGTCATAAATGCTCAACATATTTCTTTGTCTACTGATATGTGGACAGATCCAAACAAAGAGAGAATACTGATTTTTTTCAATGGCAGAAGTAAGTTGAATATTTATTTTATGCCTGTTTGATCAATACTTTCGTTGGTGTAGTTGAAAAGACAAATATTCAGACTCGTTATTTCTTGTTTAGGCGAGAAATACTACACTAAGCAAATGGAACATTTGATCAAAAATAAATGCGATCGTCACTGGTAATGCTGCTCGCATGTTAATGCAAGCAAAATTTCTTCAGTTTAATCATATTCCATGCTTCGCGCATACTTTAAATTTGACTGTGTCTGATATTTATAACACCTGATTTTCATTTTATCACAAAAAAATTCAAAGATATTGATACTTCTTTTCAATCGAGTTCAGTTGTTTCAGACATACTGACAATTGCACAACGACAGCTCAACAAACCTGAACTGAAGTCAATTCAGCAGTTCCGTTCTCGTTGGAGTAACGCATACGCCAAGATCAAATGATTCTATGATATCAGGCAAGAATTGACTTTGGAATTAGCCACATGTGTAAAGGCACCTGAAACGTTACTCGCCGAAGATTTGAATGTGCTGCCGAATACAATTCTGCTATTAGAACCATTTGATCTGGCTTCAACAACAATATCTGGTGCAAATTACATTACTCTTTCTTATATAACTCCGTTATTACGAGGGCTGGCTCTACAATTATCGAAAGTGGGAATTAACATAAAAAAAAAACACTGCTGGAAAGAATATTTATAATACTTTATGCAAGTCAGTGCGGGAACGATTAATACCGTTTGAGAAAAGGGTCCTTATGATGTTAGCCGCCATTCAGGATCCAAGGTTCAAAAAATAAATGAAGACGATGGAAACATAGCTGCCCTATCTCTTCAAATAGAATATACTTCTTTTCTCATGACACAAAAGCCCGAGTCAACTCAGAGTACTTATAAATTTACAGGAGCTGCATCTACAAGCAACTGAACAGGTGAAACTGGGATCTATTCAAAGGCAAAGCTTATAGCTGCCCCAATAGATAAATACCAAAACCTGGAGAAACCTCCCAGTGGAAACGACAAATGTCCCATCGACTACTGGTTAGATTCAAATACTGAGACAAAGAAAATGTTTGCTCTCTAGCATTTATGTATACTTGCGTCTTCTATTCCGAGTGAACGAATTTTTTCGAAAACTGGTGTAATTCACAGTGATCGCAGAAACCTCTTAAAGTCTCAAAGCGTCTCAATGAATTGATTTCCCTAAATCAAAATACTCAGCATTTTGGAAATGAATAAAACTCTATATTTCTGTGTTCTCTATATTTCTGTGTTTCTCTATAATAGTAATTGAATTCTCAGTTATTTTTAAAAAAATTGATGAATCCTGGGTGTATATACTAATATCGCAAGACACATATACACCATCGATAGTCTATCGATAGCCTATCGATAGTTTTAAAAAAAACATCGATATTATCGAAACATCCAACTATCGATGTTTAACGTACACTACTGAACAGCTGCACAGTGGAAAATTAATCAGAAGACATATTTCGGAGCGAAATTGGGATAGGCCTCCATGACGGGAAACATGTTCCAGTGACAGGATGCGTTCCGGAGGATATTCCGGAGGCGGATTATTTGAAAGGTATGTCAGTTGTCGGCGTTTAGCAAATAGATCGTGTGGTTGAGGTTGTAGAAGAGACTTTGAAGTGTCACACAGTCTGTCTATTACAACCGGAAAAAAAGGAAGATGGTAAACGTCTTGTCGGTGCAAAAGCTGTATCGGGTTGCAACAATATACATTTTTTCTTTACAATATTCTTTTTTGCCTTACTGCTAATTTTGTTGATGACTTTCATCCAAGGGCTGAACGTGATTCCTTTCCAGTCGAACCTGCTGCTATTTCTATTGAGATCAATACAGAGCCAGGCATATTTAGTTGGTAGAAAAATCTTGTATCGCTTAGGGAGGCATTTGAATCAGATACGCAGCCAAGATAACGTAAATGAATTAAAATGTTGAAGTTACAGGAATGGATACAAGTACCGCTCGAACAAGTGCACCTTCTTCTTTAACAAATAATATAATCTCTCGCAAAATGAATCAAAGTCTATATGTATTTTCCATTTATTACTTATTTTTTATTACCTATTTTTTACGTTTTCTCTGCAATGGCACTGATCCCATTGTTGTTGTTGTTGTTAATTATTTCCAGCAGTGTAATACATCAGACGCTTATGTTTTCCGTAAAAAAACAGTTAGCTTCCTATAACTTGTCCGCATTTGTTTGATTTGATTAATAATAGATAGAGCTTAAACAGTTTCAACCCCACCCATATATGCACAATATGAGCAACCGTGAACTGGTGAAAGACAGCGCATAATCTACTTTATTAACTTGCTTTAGATAGTTTTTAATTCATAGAATGACGCCTTCAAGAGCAAATTACGAAATCCGATTAGTTCTCGTCACTAGCATCGTTAGTTACACAATCACTCATAAATGATACACTGAAATCATACATCGCTATCCCGACAATATAATTTTATTGTCATATTTCATACATAATTTAGATTTCAACATAGTTTCGACACTTCCTGTACAAAAAAGAAACAAGAATACACCTGACTTTTTTATTTACTATGACACCTAAATAACGAAAATTCTGAATATTACTGTGAGCGTCAAAAGTGAGTGGACACCTTTCAAATTTGGTTTTGAGCTTCAATAAAAAAAAATTACCGATTGAAAAATATTTCTGATTGAGTTATATCAAACCTTTATTTGTTAAAAACTATATACAAAAATATCAATTCCATATATTATATAACACCAAAGTTACAGAGGAACAAAAACAAAAAGTCAATAAAATATGAATCAAAAGTAAGTGCACACTTGTTCAAACGTTGCTAGATTCTAGCTGTAAACAAAGTCACGGATCTTTAACTGTAACAGAATACAACTTCAATTTAATTTCTAGGAAACAGCAATCGCTAAAATTCTTGGTAGTCATTTTTGAAGGAGTTAGTTTGATTTAAAACGTACTAGAAGAAAGATGTGAAAATGAGGAAAGAAACTGAGCCATAAACACGAAAAATTATAGTGAATTTGCATTGTGAAGTTTAAAGTTTACGGGAAATTTGAAACATGGTAAAAAGACCACACAGTGCAGTTAAAAAAATTATTGACAAAGACAATAAATTCAAAATATTGGACAATTTTAAAAGATTTGGACGGCCAGGGAAATTAAATAGAAAAGAAATAAGCTATATAGTGAAAGAAGTTAACGGTGATCCACGTTCAAGTGCAGCAAAAATAGCTGAAAACTATTCCGCGACACATAATCAATCCGTTTCAGCTTCCACCGTTCGAAGAATATTGAATGAACATAGGGTATATGGCAGAGCACGACGAAGGAAGCCGTTTATTTCTAAAGCGAATAAGAAAAAACGCAAAAATTATGCTAAAAAATATAAAAACTGTACTTATAATTTTTAGAAAAACGTTTTATTCTCTGATGAGAGTAAATTTTAAATATTTGGCGGGCATACAAATAAAAAACTTTGGCGAATTAAAAATACTGAGTTCCATGAAAAAAAATGTTTTTTGGGGGTGTATGGCAGCATCGGGAGTTGGAAACCTTGAATTTATTGATAGTACAATAGATAAGCAAGGCTATCTCAATATTTTGCAGCGAAACATGGCTGACAGTCTTGCGAAATTGGAATTGCCTAGGACGTGGATCTTCCAACAAGATAACGATCCTAAGCACACTTCCTATTTAGTAAGGTTGTGGTTGCTTTATAGAACTCCCAAGGTATTGGATCATCCCCCCAATCCCCAGACCTCAGCCCCATTGAGCATTTGTGGGATTATTTCGAAAGGGAAATTCGGCACCGTCTAATCAAAAGCAAGGAAAGTTTGAAAAATGCTCTTAAGGAAGAATGCGATAATATACCATCAGAATTTACCAGAAAATTAGTAGAATCCATGCCTAGAAGACTGAAAGCTGTTTTAAAGGCAAAAGACAGTCAAACCAAATACTAATTTTTCTTAAAATTATTACAGTAGTCCCTCGACTTACGTCGGAGTTAGGTTCCGAGAATTTGCGACGTAAGTCGAAAACGACGTAATTCGAGGGTAGAAGGAACCTCAGGCGATAAATGTATGAATTTTCATTTTTTGAATAGGAATGTATTTATTTTTTAAGTTTGTACATAATTAATTTTTTTAAAGAAAGTTGTGGGTTTTCGTCTACAGAAGTTTCGTTTCAATAGCGTATTTTCGCTGTATACAATTGCGTATTTTCGCTGTTACTTGCACCCTTCATCAAGTGTCCGTACACGACTACACGTCAAATTATAAATAGAAATAAAGGCAACAAGTAGCAACCGGAATACGTATTTATAAAACATACGAAGAAGAAAATAGGCGGCTTTCTTTAAATATGTACAAATATGTGCATATTTGACATAAAACACTAAAAAGCCACACATTAATTGTTATCATCTACAGAATGAATTGCTTCTATTTCTACTGTTTGTGGGTTGAATGGTTTACTGGTGAAGAAGGTCGAAATTCGCGTTTGGGACAAAGTTTGTTTTCTTTTTCTTCGAGGACTTGCTTTGTAATCGTTGACAGAAGTGTAGACTTTGTTTGAAATTTCTGCACTTCTTAATTTTTCGGGATAATTTTCTTTGTACATTTTTGTATATATGATTAGTAACGCTTTAGGAGAAAGATTATTGGCTTCCAAATATTTCTATATTGTCGGACAGAAACATTGATCAAACCAATCACGAAATATATAAGAAGTAATCCAGGCATTTTTGTTGCACCTCCAAATAACCCGTAGATTTTCCTTGCATACATTTTTGAATGTCCTTGGATTTTTTGATTGATAAACAACAAGAGGTTTCAGTTTCAAATCACCTGATGCATTCCCTCCAAGAAGCAAAGTAATCCTGGATTTTTCTGCCTTAAAGCCAGGAGCTCTTCTTTCTTCAATCGAAAGAAATGTTATTGAGGGCATGCGTTTCCAATACAGGCCTCTCTCGACAACATTAAACACCTGCTGTGAGAAATATCCTCCATTTCAATAATATCATGTAAAGTATTTGGAAAGATCTTTGCTGCGACATAGTCCGCACTAGCCGCTTCACCTGTTACTTTTACATTGTAAATTTTACTTCTTTTCTTAAAGTTTTCAAACTATCCATTGCTGGCAACGAAAGTGTCTCCTCGATTCAAGTTTACTTGTTCGAATAAGCTTTTTGCCTTCGCCTTAATAGCTAACGTGATCACTGGCATATTTTGATGATTTAGGTCTTTGATACAAATCATCAACATTTTTCCCAATGCAGGGGCTCTTTTTTTGGTAATTATTGGTCCATTTGTGGACGCCCTGCTTCAGTTGCTTCACTTATTATTTTTCTATTCACTTATTATTTTTCTATCGAACAGTTATTGGGGAAAGTCCCATAGCACTTGCTGTAACTGTCGACTTTGCACCTTCATCGAAACGTTTTAAAAGTTCTATATTCTTGCCAATAGTGACCATATTTCGCATTTTCTTGGGGTACGGTTTCCCAGCAGAATGTTGTCGCTTGTTATAAATATAAAACTCAAATTGTACATAAAAAAAAATCTGTTCTATGAAAACGGCGACGTAAGTCAAGGGATGGACGACGTAATTTCAAGGATTTGGTCTCAAAATAATGCACGACGTAAGTTGAAAAAACGTATAACAAGGGAGACGTAAGTCAAGGGATTACTGTATATGAATTTATATCATATGAAGTGTGCACTTACTTTTGACTCGTATTTCATTGACTTTTTGTTTTTGTTGTTCTGTAAATTTTTTGTTAGTGAATATATGGAACTGATTTTTTTGTATATTGTTTTAAACAAATAAAGGTTTAATATTCCTCAATAAGAAATATTTTTCAATCGGTATTTTATTTTTTATTGAAACTCAAAAACAAATTTGGAAGGTGTGCACTCACTTTTGATGCTCATAGTATATTTCTGTCATCCTAAGAAATTTTGAAAAAAACAACAACAACAACAACGTGCCTCCTTATCATAACGGCATATGAACAATGTATCGACTTTTGACTATTCTTTATTCTTATCAGTTACGGATGGATTCTCAAGCACCTTGCGCTCATAAATATTTCCGTTCCCGATAAGAAACGACCGTTGTTGAGTCGCTGAATTTTTATGCTAAAGCCCTATGATCTTTCGAACACCATGAATTATCAATAACTACCGTTTTACGATAAGTTCAATTGATTCGTTGTTATCAATTTTAATATGCACAAGTTGTGAATATGATTAAGTACAATCGAATTATCGTCGAATTCAATTTATTAACACCATTGCCTGTTGTGTTTTGGTTGATTTTTCGCGCCAACTTGCTATTAAATTGTGCTCGAAATTATTTTATATGTTTGCATTAATGGATTGTTTTTTGAAATTTTAATTAAAAATTACTGTGTCACATGTTTCTGGTTAAAGACGCTGGCGGAAAATACGTACTATTTTGTTTTTGCAATCACGCGACTCATTCTGAGCGATAGCTAATAGGTCCATGGAATTATTTCAGCATCTCTGACTACTTGTTGGTCATAATGCGGAATTATCTAAGGGTCCGTTAGCTGCTTTTCGATACCGACGAAGAAGTGCGGAAGAGATATATCACTTCTGTTGTACGTCCTATAAAATATTGACAAAAATATTGGAAAATAAAATTAAAGCTTACCCTGACAATGCCATCGGAGAGTACTAAGGACGCTTTAGGTCTGAACTATTGAACTGTTTATGGTCAAACCAGAGCTCGAGATATGCCGGGAGTTTAACATCGACGTCTACCAGATTTACGTAGACTTCAAGCAAGCATAAGACAGCATAGATCAAAATGAGCTATATAAAATAATACTGCACTTGGGCATCGTAACAAAACTAGTCCAACTGACCAAATAAATGTCAACAACAACATACCAAATGCCAGCAATCGAGTTCTGAACCTTATTTTTTCAAATCTCCCAAAACCTTCACTTTTCTTAAGTGCTGCTCTCTTTCCCTATTTTCCTCCTCTTGTCCTCGAAATTTCTAATATTATTTCCATGAGGAACAAAATCCTTTCCTTAGTACGTTTCTACTTTCACCAAGCTGATTTCACTGGCATGACGACTGAATTGAATAGAATTAACTGGTTCTCTTTCTTTCGGGCTTCTGACATTGATGATGCTTTGCGCAAATTGTATAATTTCCTTTCGAAAATTATTCCGCCATTCACAGCCACTCTTCGTCTTAGAAATACGGAATGATGCTTCTTGGTTCAGCAATAATGTTGCAATCGCACTGGAAGCCATAAATGCGGCTTGTTATTTATAGAAAAGATCTAGTTCATAGGCTGACCTCCTTTTTTTTTATAAAGAACTACGCTCTAAAGCGAAAGAAACTGCCAGACAGGCGATGTGCACCTACATTGCTGGCATTGAAGCATCAATCAGAACCTACCAACTGAAATCCTCTTGGTCATCTATCCATTCCTTGAAAAACTCTCCTCACATCCCCAATGGTATGCATTTGGGTGATACAGCTACTTTCACTTCGCTTGAAGTGTGTTAACTTTTTGTTTCTTACTTTTCCTCTATCTTCTTGCTACAATGCCCTCTTCCTTCCCAAAATCTTACCTCTCCATCCTAGAATTATATACGTTTCAGACAAACTCTTTAGACATTGAACTTCTATTGAACGATATCGATGCCAATACCGGGTAGTGGTTCCGACGATATTCCAAATATCCTGGCTAAATCTCTTTCATCGTCTCTGTGCGTCCGTCTATCTATCTTGTTCCAACATAAGTCTATCTTCTCGCTCTTTCTCCTCTCTCTCCCTTTCTCTCTTTCTGTCTTTCTCTCTCTCTCCCTCTCTCCCTCCCTCTCTCCCTCCCTCCCTCCCTCTCTCTCCCTCTCTCCCTCTCTCTTTCCGTCTCTCCCTCCCTCTCTCTTTCCGTCTCTCCCTCCCTCTCTCTTTCCGTCTCTCCCTCCCTCTCTCTTTCCCTCCCTCTCTCTTTCCCTCCCTACCTCCCTCCCACCCAAGTATCACAGCAATAGGTCAAGACCTATTGCTGTGATACAAAAAAAAACAGAAAATTTAAGCGCCATTAAGGCAGTTTTTGGTAAACTATGGCTCAAAAAACCCCTTACTCCCCTTCTAAACCGAAATTTTTGTATCACAGCAATAGGTCTTGGCCCGTTATGTCCCAAACCATTCTAACCCAAAATTGGCCGATTTTGTCCGATTTCAGCTACTTTTGCCCTAAAAACTTTTTGAATAATTGAATAAAATACTTGCAAGTCCGAAAATACTCGCAAGGGTAGAAAGAAAAGAATCTGAATAGATGAGCATTTAAAATTTTCTGTATTGCAAAAGAGCAATGAGCAGTTGAACAGCATGAGCAGAAAACAATCAAATTGCTCACACAATGAGCAGTCGAGCAACATGAGTAAAACACAACCAAATCGCTCACTGCTCATCATAAAATAATCTGCTCTGCAAAAGAGCAGTGAGCAATTGAACAGCATGAGCAGAGAGCAAACGCACTGCTCACTGCTCTTTTCAAAGAGCAGTGATCGCAGGAGCAGTCCCATCTCTAGCTGCAGGCTACTCAATAACATGAGCGCAAACTTCTCCTCAACGATATCTAAAGCAATTTTTACAAATAACATTATCAATGCTCTCTCGTCATAGTGTCCCCACTTCCCCAACCATGCTAATATATATGTATATTCAATTTGTAGACATTTTGTAAATTTGGTATTTAACTTTTATTCATTTAGTTATTTTTCATTTATTTATTACTTTATTTGTTATCAATTTGTAACTAATTTATTTATGCGTTATTTTATTAGTTTATTCGTTTAGATTTGTTTTAGTTTGTTTCGTAATTTTATACATGTACTATTTTTATTCTTCTATACACTTCTATTTATTTATTTCACCTTGATTGGTGAAATAAATAAATAAAAAAAAAAACATGAGATCGCAGAGAAAAATTATGGGAGTCAAAAGAAAATCAGGGGTCCGCAAAAAAAAGAAATTGAAGTCATGAAAAATATAGCCGAACCGTAGAATCTTGACAAAAAATCACGGAGCTCTAGAAAAATCCGGGAAGTAGTGGAAAAAAAATCGCAGGACCGTCGAAACAATTCTAGGAGTTGGGCAAAAATCAGAGTGGCCCAGGAAAAATCCTACAAGTCGTGAAAAAAACTGACAGGACCGTAAAAAAAATCCTAGGGTCTTGACGAAAATCAGAAAAAAACCCGGGAAGTGAAGTTGCTTGAAATTCAGACTGTTCCTTCACAACAGGGATTGTTTTACAAGACTTTCTCGCTCAGGCGAGAAAGTAGATTACGTTCTGCTAGTTAGGCTTATGATATCAGAAACAGATTGCCTTTTAATTATGATGGCCCATTTCCATACAAAAGCATCATTTCCATACTAAAGCATCATATCCAACTAAGTATCGTCTAAGTCAATTGGACTAAAAAAAATTGCCAGAGCTTTTTATTCGACAATTTTCATCGGACTTCTATGCCCATTAACTATTTTGTCAATCGAAAAAAAAACTGTCTACGAGTATATCTTCCTTAAGGGGGTAGTACCGGTTAGAATGCTAAATAACAGCCTAATTTTCAATATTTTTTTCACTTCCTTTATTTTGTATAAATATTCAAATTTGCATGGGTAAAATACACGGTTTGAAGATTACAAAAAAAATTTTTTTTTAAACAAATATAATCAAACAAAAAATTGTTTGGCGAGCGTTTAGGTAGAAATTATACAATAAAATGAAAAGTCGAACTCGTTTCCTTTATTTCTACCAATTTATTTTTCAAAAATCCGTATACCAGTATTTCGGCTATCACTTATAGCCTTCTTCAGCGATGTTTCTTCGACTGAGGAAAATAGTCCCTAATCGTCCTATTTGTAGATAAACTTTTAAGTCTCCTTAAGCGTTTTCTTTCCGTCTGGGTATTTCCCCCATCGTCGGTAGGTGGGACTGTACAAACAGTACATCAAGCTAACGAAATTGTGTATGGAAGAAAATTATTTTACATTCAGGGAAGGGTATTACAAGCAGCTGAAAGGAGCTCCGATGGGCAACCCACTGTCACCGTTTATTAGCGAGATTTTTATGGCTAAGCTAGAAGCGGATCTAGAAGAAAAGGGCCTCATGCCGAAGTTTTGGAGGAGATATGTGGACGACATCTGCGCGGTTGTAAAAAGAGAAGAAGTAGAAAATACCGTGGAAATCATCAATGGTTTGCATGGAAATATTGATTTCTCTTTTGAAACAGAGACAAATGGTCAGCTACCGTTTTTGGATCTATTGCTAAAGAGGAGGGAGAAACAATTAGAGCTGGAAGTGTACAGGAAGCCAACAGACACAAATCGCGTCATCAGATATAACTCCAACCATGCGTACCAGCACAAGATGGCTGCATTCAACCACATGATCCATCGTATGTTGACCCTACCGTTATCGTCCGAGGGATTAAAGAAGGAAACATCCCACATTTTGAAAATAGCTGAGAGCAATGGATACCCCACCAAACGGATAACAGGACTGATTGGAAAACAGATGAGGAACCTGGCACTTAAAGGTTTGACAAACCTGAAGGAGGAAAAGCCCCCACTGAGAAGGGTCGTGTTAGAATATAATCGGATTTCGTTGGGTTTGAAGCCCAAATTAAAGAAATGGGGCGTAGAGGTTGTATTCCAAAACAGAAGCAACCAGCTGAAGACTCTACTTGGGTCAACAAAGGACCCAATAGAAAGATTGGAAAAAGCAGGGATATACTCGATCCAATGCGGGGATTGTGACCTAAAATATATAGGCCAAACGAAACGAAGTGCACTTACTCGCTTCAAGGAGCATCGGAGGGAAGCAGAAACAGCAAGGAGGAAAAACATTAAGGAGTTCAAATCTAAAGTAGCGGAGCATATGGTTGGAGCAGACCACAACATCTCGATGGAAAACCTCTCACTGATAAGCAACGTGGGAGATAGTAGAGAGCTAGATGTAGCGGAAAGTTTGGAGATATTCAAGGCTCCACGAGAGTGTCTCCTTAACAGGGATTTGGGAAACGGATATTCCCCACTGTTCAAATTGATTAGAAGAAGTACCGCAAGGGCAACCGGAGATCATAATAACACGATAATTAACATCTCACCAACGAGCCAGGAAAGAAGGATTAACGAAACAGTTAATGAGGCTGCTAATGAGGATTTAATTAGCGGCCCACCTACCGACGATGGGGGAAATACCCAGACGGAAAGAAAACGCTTAAGGAGACTTAAAAGTTTATCTACAAATAGGACGATTAGGGACTATTTTCCTCAGTCGAAGAAACATCGCTGAAGAAGGCTATAAGTGATAGCCGAAATACTGGTATACGGATTTTTGAAAAATAAATTGGTAGAAATAAAGGAAACGAGTTCGACTTTTCATTTTATTTTTATTTTTTTTTAGTTTTTTTCATTTTTTTAAAATATTTATAGAGAGCGCCAAAGTTAACGTCTCGAAAAATGCCACGTCATACTGCGGACAGATAATCTCAGGAATGAAGAATCTGAAACAAAAAAACCAAACCGCATTTTAAAGAGGAATGTTTCTTACGTGGTAATCTACAACAATATTTTTAAAAAACTGATCGAAAAAAATGGCGGTTGTTTAAAAATATTTTTCGAAAAATCCTACTTTGTTTCGCTTGCCAAATTTTATTGGGTTAACTTTTGGCCTATATTGTGGTAGATTACCATGCAAGATACTTGAATAAAGTAGTGCACCAAATTTGATTTGAATCGGTTTGGCCAATCCGAAGAATAAGTGTCCGCAGTTTGAAAAAACGTCATTTCGAGAAAAACGTGTTTAACATTTTTTTTCATTTATTTATTGAATGTTATTTAAAAAATATGTTTTTATCACCTACAATTGCTCAGTCTGCAATCACTAGACCATACGTAACTATTCTTGATTCCACATAAGCAGTTGCTCTCGCAGTTGGGCAGTATTTTTTGGCCAAACACGCTTTCTTTGCCGTTTTTTCTGCCAGACTTATGCGCTCTTCATCTTTTTTTCGCAGTAATTCAAAGCAGCAGTCTGCCGTAACTTCTTTGTTTTCGGGAATATCTTAACAAAATTTTTAAGACGTGATTTCCGAAGGTACAATAAATTGAAAAATACAATAACCAAAAAACTGATTTTTTCAAAATTATAACCGGTACTACCCCCTTAAATATTATCGTTCACAGTCGTATGTAGTATGGGTTTGTTGTATGTGTATGGGTTTGCGATAATTTTTGTAAGTAGTCTATATTTAGTGAATTTTAAAAATAATATAATTCAATTTAAATTTGATGATAGCATTAATTGTAAGCGAATCTAGTACATTAGGAAAAAATTGTGACTCACCCTCTTAAATGTTTTCCCTATTGTTTCCGTTATTGTATTTTTTCGTCGATGACGATTGCATACGTTCAAACATAGTTTCAATGCTTCTGATGCTTCGGCAATATGCTGTTGTTCGAATGTCAAAATCGCTTCGAGAAATGAAAAAACACAGTTACCAACCGAATGGTACATACTTGAATGAGCCCACGGTTTCATGAGGTTTCGGGCATCTTCAAATTTATTATTGAAAAAATAATTAATAGCTAGTTTTGCTTCGGATAGGGCGGTATCTAGATCCATCGATGGGCTAGGCGTGGTGCTAAGAAAACAAAACATATGAAAGTTGATATTGCTTGGTTTTAATATGACGGGAGATATAAATGAGAATCAAACTAAATATCTAAATCTAGTTTTGGAATTAATTAAGGATATGATTTAGATTGAAAATATTTTCTGATACAAAAACAAATCGAGTTAATATAACTGCTGCTGAAGATTGATACATTATAGACGCATGACAATAACTGCTGAAAAATCCAAATTTTACACGAATTTATTGACAAAGGAACTTTTAGGTCAACAAAAAAAAAAGATTTGAGTTTGTTACGAGTGAGAGTGTGAGCGGCATCGGGTCGCTTGAGAACAGGTTGTGGCGTGGGCGAACAGGTGCTTGGACGGTGGAGAAACGACTGGAGAGTTGGAATTTGGGATTTCTGGAGGGCGGTCGTGTGCGGAACGTCGGAGTATGGACAATAAGCAGATTTGGGGTTAAAATGGATAAGTGGATTCGGTGAATGGTTAGACAAATTTTGGTGAAACTTATAAGTGGGTTCGGCGAATTGCTATTTGGGCTCCAAAATTCTCCAGACACGTGGCAAAAACTGATTGATCGAGTATTGGGTCCCGACTTAGAGCCCTACGTATTCACTTATCTCGACGACATAATTATCGTAACTCAACACTTTGAAAAACACCTGCAAGTCTTGGAAGAGGTATTCCGGAGATTGCGACAGGCAGAATTAAAGGTATCCAAGGAAAAGTGTGAGTTTTGTCGTCCTCAGCTGAAATACCTGGGATATGTGGTGGACGCACATGGACTGAACGTGGACCCAGAGAAAGTAGAGTGTCTTTTCCAAATCCCTCGCCCTGTTAATGTCAAGGGCGTCCGACAATTTTTGGGAATGGTGTCATGGTACCGACGGTTTATACCGGATTTCGCCAGTTTCGTGGCACCATTGACATCACTTCTCAGGAAGGGTCAGAAGATCGTCTGGTCAGAAGAATGCGCGCATGCTTTTATCCGGGCAAAAGTAAAATTGTCAACGGCACCTGTCCTCACATGTCCAGACTACGAATTGCCGTTTAGTATCCAAACGGATGCATCGAATACAGGTTTGGATGCAGTTTTGAGTCAGAACCACTCAGATGGAGAGAAAGTGATTTCCTACTTAAGTCGTTCATTGACATCTGCGGAAAGGAAGTAATCGACCACGGAAAAGGAATGCTTGGCAGTTCTATGGGCTATAGAAAAGTTGCGGCCATAGATTGAAGGAACCCACTTCACGGTCGTCACAGATCATTATTCGTTAGTGTGGCTGAGCAACTTGAAGGACCCTGCGGGAAGGCTCGCAAGGTGGGCTGTCAGGCTTCAACAGTATGACTTTGATATCATACATAGGAAAGGCAAGGATCATCTGGTCCCAGATGCTCTCTCCCGCGCAGTAGCGGCAGTCCAAACAGGTCTTGGTGCGGCTTCAGAGGACCGCTGGTATGAACGAATGCGCCATCAAGTTAGGGAGGATCCCGGTAAATTTCCAGAATGGCGCTTAAACGGTGAGACCTTGTGGAAGCACGTTCGAGCTAGGCACCAGGACCTAGGAGGCTGTGGAAGCTGGAGGCAAGTGGTGCCTAAGTCAAAGAGGACTGAAGTGCTCAAAGAATGCCACGATGAACCAACTGCCAGCCATATGGGAGTTAATCGAACACATGATCGAGTCGCGCGCCAGTACTATTGGCCCAAAATGCACACCGATATACGAAACTATGTGCGCAAGTGCCTTAAATGCCAAGAGAACAAGGTCAAACGGGATCGGCCTCGGGGATATATGATATCAAGAGCTGGAGAGGCTACCAAGCCGTGGGAGATGATTTGCATAGACCTTGTGGGGCCACTACCACGGACATCCAGGGGATACAAGTACATACTGACGGTGCTGGACTACTTCTCTAAGTTTTCCTTACTATTTCCTCTTCGAGCTGCAACGGCAACAGCGGTGACCAAAAGCCACTATGTATATACATATCATATGCGAGCATAATTGACACATTATGTTGCATAGGATTATAGGGTCTGTGGATTTTTCGAAGCTATATTTTATAGCTCAGCTGTGCTCGATTACATAGTAACGTCCGAAGCATATTTTTTTTCAGTACAACAGCAATGATATCGATCAAATTAGAAAACAGGTGAAGGGCCCGCCGAAAAATTAAACAAGCCAGCGAGCTGATCGTATTGGGCCAAACTTTTAAAATACTGCTATATATTAAATTAAATGCCAACTGAAACGTGCCACTGAAATATTGCAAAAAGTCGCGATATTTACGTAGTATGATTACATTTCGACGATTATATATTTAATGTTAGTGAAAAAACAGCAGCAGCAGTCGCGTGAAAACAGCAATTATAATTATTTCAATATTTATAAAAATATAAATAAAAATTTGATAGCTAAAATCTGTTCATGTATTTTTTTGTTTTTTAAATTAATTTCATATTCAGTTAGACACAATTGCTAGCCCTTAACAAATAATGTAGTTTAAAAAATGTTTTAATAATAAGTGAATATTCATACCTTAAATCCATATCACATGCATCGTGAAACTGTGGAAAGAAAAAGAAAAATTTATAGTTCAGAAAATGAAAAATAAAGATATGTAAAGAAGATACAAAAATTGTACGGCTATTTTTAATTATTAAAGTTCAGCGTATCGTGAGAACAGATAATTATTATTTAATGAGTTGATATGCGTGTATTGATGGAGTGATTTTATATAGATTTGTGTGATTGCATATGTAAATGAAAAAGTAGATACAGCATTGCATACAGCTTAAATAATTGAGTTTGAATTCGACGGTAAGCTGCCCGTTCGAATAATGGCTCGTCGAGTAATTAAAATTGGCCCAGGTAACCATAAAACAGTACTACTACTAGATTAGCCTTATTATGATTTTATTGTTGTCATTATTTAACAATAGAAATTTGTACAGATTTGACAAATGTACAGTGTGTTTAATAATGCTTTTGATGATTGCTCGTTAATTCCGCTGTGCGATATATTGGGTTCGAGCTCATTTAACAGCACTCGGATTGATATCAAACTATTCAAGGTTGACTGGATTTGCATTTTGTAGGAGGCTCTAGATGGCAAATAACAATAGTTTTCAAACACCCCAAAAAAATTAATCCAAGGTTTTTTTTTTCATATGAATTGTCTTTCATAAGTCACTCACCAAACTATGAGACGCTATGATCGGAAATTGCATTTGAAAATTTTACGATCAAATCGCGTAAGAAAACTATTGGAAATAAACACAAAACCAACAATAGCTGGCAACCCTATCGTGGCTTTTCAACCAAATTTGACCTGAATAATGCCTATAATAGGTTCCATTAAATGTATGAAATTCGTATTGATTTCATGATTGCACTGGAAGTTATAGGGCAAAAAGCTTTATTTTCCTGAGCGAATTTTCAAAACCAAAGATACAAAAATTACTATAGCTGGCAGCACCAATCGAATTTTTCAACCAAATTTATATCAAATACGACTTAGAGTAAGGTTCAGCTACTGTGTCAATTTCATGAGAATCTGGTAACTGAATCAGAATTCATAGGGCAAAAAGCAGTTTTTTTTTCTTTGTAATTTTTCAAGATGGCACCACCGGCACAGGGTAGCCCACAATTCAAAATCGCTTCTATCAGACCTGGTCCTACTTAAGTCTAATGTAGTCTGTAAATTTCAACTGCATCTGATTATTGGTTCGTGAGTTCCCGTGAACAGAAGTTTTTGATGTTAAAAATATAGGTAAATTGGGAAAGGGTTACCGTTCTGGTCCGACATGGAAATTCTAAAGTTTTACTTTGACTGTGTGGATAAAGCATGAGATTTGTATACAAGTTGGTTTTTATTGTAAGCAACGGACATTTTTTTAGGAGATTCGATGGTTTGAATGTTTTCGCTTTCAGTGACTGCCGTAGCTACAGGGTTGCCAGCACGTTCATGAAGAACTACGCAAGTGTGCAACTTAAAAACATACATATGTCCATCAAATTTCATAATGATCTAATAATTAAGTAAAAAGTTATCGCAATTCAAAAATTTCCCAAATATCCCAATCTTATTTTAGGCACCTAGCGCACACATAGAGTTAAAAATTTCAAAAACATTACCTAATTCACATTTAAAACACGTTCAGAATTCATTCCATAAACTTTATTTTTGCAAAATGTATTTTTTGACAGAAAAATATGTGATTATTGGTTCGTGAGTTTCCGTGAACAGAAGTTTTTGATGCTAAAAATATAGGTAAATTGGGAAAGGGTTACCGTTCTTGTCCGACATGAAAATTTCAAAGTTTACTGTTTAAACAAAGCATAAGATTTGTATACATCCTCCACTTTTAGATGATGAGGTATAAGAAATTTTACCGCCTATTTATGAAGACTTATCATCAGAAGATTTATTAGAGCGCTGCTTGGGCAATTTTACGCAGAATAATAACGAAAGCTATAGTTCTTGTACTTGGAATTTGACCCTCAAACATACTTTTTGTGGAAAAAATGTCATAAATATGGCTGTAAATACTTCTTCATGTACATTCAATGAAGGATTTATGGCTATCTTGAAAATAATACAAATCATGGGAATTACAATTGGCAAATGTGCGCTGGAACATGCAGAAAATAGAGATGCTGCGAGAATCAACCAGGCGGAAAAACACTCGACTGAGGCATTTAAAGAGGCCAGAACTGCTCGAAGGAAGCAAAACTCTTTGGATGAGGAGGAGTATGAGCAAGAGGAAGGTATATTTATTTATTTATTTGGTACGTATTCAATACAACAGGCAAGACTGCCCAATTACAGATTGGATACCATGAACAAAATAAAATAACAAGAGCTAAATGATAATATATAAATATAAGTACATAAAATAATTAACGTTAAAATAAAATAAAGTAATAAAAAATAAAAATAAAAAATTAAGTTAAGTAATAAAGAAAAAAAAACCATTACAAAAACGAATGTCCAATTCTACAATAAATCGACCTAATAAAAAATAGAAAGTAAATGAGTAAATATAAATATAAGTATGTAAAAAAATAACAAATAATTAAAGTGGTAAATTAAATAAAGTAAAATTAAGTAGAAAAAAAAGAAGAAAATTAAGAAAATAGAAAATAAAACCAACTAGAAAAATAAATAACTATATAAAAATAAAAATATACAAAAAATTCAAGTAATAAATAAGAAAGTATAATTAAGTAGAGCAAAAAAAGAAAAGAAAGAATCCATAATAAACAAGAATAGAAAATAAAACTAATTAAATAGGATCGAAAATTCTACTACGAACCATATTTTCGAAAATGGCAATAGATTGTGGAAGAGGACCAAGTTGAAGACTATTGTGAGTGCGTAAGAGTCGCAAAACGAGAGAGTAGAAGAAAGTGTCAGTACGAGCATACGGCACTTCAAATAAAATAGAGGACCTGATTGGCCTTACGGAGTCCCGCTCAATGAACAAAAATTCGAATGAGAAAGAAAGGTAGCCGCGACAGATTTTGAACAGGAAACACTCATCCAAGTAAACTCTGCGCTGCTCAAGGAGAGGAATACTGAGAAGAAATAGACGCTCACTGTATGGTAAACACTTGACTGCAGTATTCAAGTACAGAACGGACTAGGGTAATAAACAGGTGGACACAAGTAGAAATACTAAATGAATTGTGGCAGGAACGAACCAGCAATTCGAAAAGCTTTTCTAGTGATAGTAAGGTCATGAACGTCGAATTTCAGTTTGCGATCAAATGTGACCCCAAGATCTGAGAAATGATCGACACAAGAAAGGAAAGTAGCATCAAAAGCATAAGGAAAGACATGAGTGTGAAGCTTATGGGAAAAAGACATAGAAAAACACGTGGAAACATTAAGGGACACACACTTAATGTTACACCAACTAGAGAGAGCATGCAAATCATCCTGAAGAAGGAGAGAGTCATCAGTATTTTTGATTACTCGGAAGATTTTTAAATCATCTGCATTTGATAAATAGATTGAACAAAAGTGGTCCTAAGATGGAACCTTGAGGAACACCAGAAGAAGGGGAGAAAGATGAGGACGAGAAGCCAAAGAGTGAGACAATACAAGTGGGATCAGTTAAAAATGAAGAGATCCAGGAAAGCAAAGGTTCACGAATGCCATAATGCTTCAGTTTGATAAGAAGCAGCTTATGATTGACAGTATCAAAAGCTTTGGCAAAATCAGTATAAATGACATCAACTTGATTATTGCTGTCAATTGCAGAAGCGACTACATGAGTAAACTCAAGAAGGTTCGTAGAGGTGCTCCGGCCTTTTACAAAACCATGTTGTTGCGCTGCAAAGACACAAAAGAGGGAATCATAGATACGATTGTAAACAAGGCGTTCCGAAATTTTGGAAAGGCAAGGACGAATGGAGATAGGGCGATAGTGAGAGGCAAGGTTCCGATCACCCGATTTGAAAATGGGAAGAATGTTAGAGAGCTTCCAAGAGGATGGAAATTGACCAGCACAGAGACTGACATTGAATAAGATGGCTAAAGGGACGCAAAGTGAAGAAGCAAGATTTTTTACAAAGGAATTGGGAATTTCATCCGGGCCCGGGGAACAGTTTGAGTCAAGAGAGGACAAAAGCAATTCAACCTCTACTGGGTTAGTTACGACTGAGGAGAGGCAAGCAGGGAAATCAAAGGAAAAGCAGTCATTAGCAGGAATCAATGGAATAGTGTAAACAGAAGAAAAAAATAAAGCAAAGAGATTGCAAATGTCAGGAGGGTTGGAAGCCGTAAAGGCATTAAACACTAAGGAGTCAGGAACAGAGGTGGAAGCTTTTAAGGAGCGTACAAAAGACCAGAAAAATTTAGGGTTGTTCGAGTTTAAAGAAGATTCAACAGACGAGGAATAGTTGAGTAGTGCTACTCTAATTTCTTTCTTGGCAGAGGAACGTACACGGGAGAAGATAGCATAATTTTCACCCGACCGAGAAATCAAAAATTTCAAACGCGCTAAATTTTTATCTCTAAGAGCACACTTTACCCTCGCAGTAAACCAAGGGGGGTCACGGGAGCGACGAGAACTGAAGACAGGAGTATACGACGAGATCAAATCAGTAAGAATACCGTAAAATTTGGATACAGCAGAGTCAATATCGAGACCACGGAAGCAATTAATTGAATTCAAATCATCAGACAAGCAGTCAAAATTATTTTTTTTAAAGTTAAACCGACGCGCAGTGGATGATTTAATACGATTCGAAAAGCTAACAGACAAATTAGTTGAAAGGGGGGGATGATGGGGGTCAGGATGCGTGTGGGGTATTGGAACAGAGGATAGAGAAATCGAAGAGGACTCAACATTAGAAAGGATGAGGTCAAGGATCTTGTTATTAGCATTAGGGAAACAGTTAAATTGAGAAAGAGAACAGGAAGAAAGAAAAGAAGATAAGGCAATAGAAAGGTTGTTGGTGGACATAATACGAAGAAAAGAAGAGTCCCATTGAACAGAAGGCATATTAAAGTCGCCACAGATAATGATTGAGGACGAGGGATAGTTGCTATTAAGATAAGTGGAAAGTTCAGAAAAGAACTTATCATAAGTCGAGAAGGACAAGTTACAGAAAATATATAAGGACGCAACAAACAAAGAGGATGTAGGCGACAAAGAGATGGAAACAGCAACACATTCAACAGGTGGACTAGGGATAAAATCAGCGCAAAGTTTACTGTTGAGAGCCCTAAGCACAGCAATAAGCACGCCACTACCATCAGCCTTATTAGATACCAAACGATTGCGATCACAACGGTAAGCATTGCATGCAGGGAAGAACTCGGAGCTAAAAATGTCGTCAGTCAGCCAAATTTCCGACAAGCAAATCAGGTGATCATTTTCAAGAATAGCAGCAGTTTTAAAGTCATCAAGTTTGGTCCTCATGCCACGAACATTTTGGTAATACAGATATAATTGTTTACGCTTAAGAACTAGGTTCGAGCTCTCCGGTTGTTTGATGATCGGAAATTTCGCCGGTTTTCAAAAATTTTGACTAACGTACCGGGAGGCCAAAATTTGGAGTCAGCGACAATATCGAAGTTGGCAGGCAATGTTATTTTGAAAGAAGCCACATACCTTCTAGGCTGGCTATCTTTCGTAAAATCTTTCTAGGCTGGCTATCTTTCGCAATTTAAACTATGAGGAGTGAAGCCAAGCTTCTTGCAGATGTAGCGTTCGACTGTAGCCACAGAAGTATCAGAAGCAAATCGCTATACAAAAATTTGGAGAGGAGGCGCGACTACATGCAAAGCGAGATTATCAGCGGAGTCGTTAACAGCAACATGTAATTGAGATGTAGGTAGACTCGATTGCAAAGAAGCAATAGATAAATCTAGTAGAGGATTAATAGCGTTAAAGTAAGAGTTTTACTTTTTCCTCGGAAGCAGCTAAGACCTTTGCAACGTCTTCGAGGCACGTTTTGGAATTTTGGAATTTACATACAAAATGAGCCATTGACGAAGGACGGCAGCGGGAGCAAAACTAGTACAGCCCTAAGGCGCTATTGAGGGCGTTGTCAATACGGCCATTGAGGCCTTTACATCCAGCGTGAAATGTTTTTTCTCAAAAACCCAAGCAAACCACGAAAGGAGTGTTATCGGACTTGTTGTCACACGCGGAGGCAAAACACTGGGCCATCATAAAAAGTATGAAAAAATCGGCATTGAATTTTTTTAGTTATAACCGATTTCTGGGGGAAAAAAACCTCGATTTTCGAAAATGTTCAATCATTTTTTTTAGTTTTTAGTTCATTCCAAGGCCGATTTGATGCTGACAAAAAACCCGTTTTTGTTTTTTTTCAGCCGCAGGGCAGTTAACGTGCACACCAGGGTTTTTTTATGTTTTTTTTTTAAAAAACAATTGTAGCAGACGACAGGGGGCCACAACCAACTTTTAACAATCTTTTTTATGTAGTACAATTCAAATAAAGTATGTGTTCGAAGTTTCAGTAAGATATGTCTTTTTATTCCATTGAAAACTAGCCTTTGAAAAAAAACCACTTTTTTCAATTTGAAGGTGCTCTGTCCCCTTAACGATCAGGAGAATTTAATTTCTGAATTGCTTGATGTGACGCCATTAAATTTATTTACTTTTTTCCTAGCTAGATCTTATACTGTATTTAGGTGTTTCGATAGATATGCATTGAATTGTTCCGTATTTGCTGCATTGAAAACATAATATTTCTGCCAGATATTTTAAATTGCCTACTGAATTTTAACACAATATATAAAACTTTGCGAAAGTTAAATAAAACTCGAGTACGACGTCGAAATTGCAATCAACAATAAATTGAAAATAAGTTGTTTACACAGGAGACTCGAAATGCCTCATCATGCAAACTATATATGTATGCGCCTACTATCCAGATTCGTTAGTAACATTTTAAAACTATTTACCCGAAAACAATGCACATACAAAAACATAGTCTCACCTTCAAAATCAGACAAGAAAAAGTGCAATGCATAAGAAAACCGACAAGAAGTAATGGCGATTTGAATTTTTCTTTTGGAAATTTTACGAATTTCAACTCTTTTTTTTACTGTCTAATTTTCGAATGCGTACGCTATAGCAATGAGCATTACAACAAAAACTGTAACCATCTTTAGTTGCAATAGTTGTTCAGTGAGTGAGTGAATGGCTGCTCATTGAACATAACGCAAGCCATATAACTTCTTTTCCGACCTTGAGATTGTGAAGATTATTAATAAACATCAAATACACAATGATGACAGGGAATTGCTGCGTATGGAAGTGATGAGAAATATTGCGAGTGTCATCATTAGAATAACTAATCATGCAAGCAAAAATCTACAATAACATTTGTAAAAAAAAAATCTTTTCGCGAAAAAAAATGCTGTATCATGATTAAGTAATCAAATGAGAAAATTTTGATCTAAAATGAGAAAAATATTTCGGCAACGTTTAGTAGTTTCAATAAAAAAAATATCGCGATGAAGAAGCTCGTTGCATAAGTATGTTCCGGGACTAATATACAGTTCTGAATATTCAGTGGAAAAATTCATAGTCGGCTTTATCAACACTGATTGGAAGCATTTTTTACAGGCATTTTTTTCTATAAATCCGAGTTTATGCTTAAATTCAGGAAAAATTTTACGTTTTGGATAACGTAATAACATATACATACAAATATTGACTCGGAGTTTCAAAAATGATCGAATTACTAAGTTCACATTGCGTTTGAATAATCAAATCACTTAGATGCGTTGCTTAGATGTCAAATTGAGATTAACCCTCCGAGAACACAGGGGGTCAAATTGACCCCAGAGACCTTTTTCACCGATCACAGCGCTTAGGCCTGCGGGAAAAGAGGAGTACTATAGGCTCCTAAATATATTTCTGTCTCTTGACTATAAGTTTACACCGTTCGCTTCCAGTCCCAAAGCGTTAGTCGCCGTTGAGAAGCCTTTGAAGCAGATCAAGGGGTCAAATAGACCCCATCTGTACTCGAAGTCAATTTTGAGGTAAAAACTTAATTTTTTTTTACTTTATAAATCGACAGATTGATTTAAAAAGCCAAAAAATAAGTTTGCAAGTGTTTTATTTTTGTTGTTTTTAGCAATAAAGCGTATAATCTGCGTTCTAGTGTACGCAATAATTGGTTAGCTGAAGACAATGATAACAATTTTGGCGACATAGATTCCTCCGAAGACGATCATGTCTCGGAGCAATCAGAATCTAATTTTTCAGAAGATTATACCTTTTTTGCAACCCATTATATAAGGCTAATTTTTTTAATTATTTTACTATGTCTGGGAAGTATCCATATTCATTTTCAGCTCAAAATATTAAAAATTGACAAAGTTATTATTTTTTTTAAATATGCAAATTTTAAAATCTTCACAATCGCCGCCGTAAATATGGAAAATAAATACCTTTTTTTCAAGGGCCACAAATGGGCTGATTTTTTTATACAATTTTGTCATATTTTGAGAGTATCCACTTAAATTTTTAGCCAAAAATATTGAAAATGAAATAAGTTACGATTTTTTTTGTAAAAAAGCTGATTTTCGACACAACGGTTTTTACTCGAATTTTTTTAGGTATGTTTGGGACATTTAAGGCACTTCTTATATATGAAAACTACTAAAAGAAGTCTCAAACAATACTCACAATTTTTTTCAAATGAAAATCTTCAATGGCGGCGATTCTATAGACGTTTAAAAGTGGTTGGGTCAATTTGACCCCAATTGTTCTCGATGATCGAAAAAATAGGTGTGTTCTCGGAGGGTTAATCCAGTGAAAAAA